>VZRO01000190.1:579404-597192 GCA_013397915.1 Daphoenositta chrysoptera | reverse complement strand
GGGGAAAGAAGGAGAGAAGAAAAGAGTAAAGGGGAACGGGTTGGAAATATATCCCTTCCCTGCTATTTGTCCGGCTGGCTGGAGGGACACTGACCTGCCGGGTAGAGTGGGATGTGGGCATTGCCCCCCGGAGCAGGGCTGGGAGGTACCAGGGAGGGGAGAACTGCAAGGTGCTGCAGCAGGGAGAAATGCAAAATGCCAGGAAATACCCAGGGAAGAGGAAAGGCCCACGTTTCAGTGGCAAATGTGGAATAACACAGGAGAGGCACGTGAAACACAGAGCAGGGTCCTGCCAGTTTCCAGCGCTGTGTGCTGCCCGTGGGTTGTTGCCTTGCACCTGTGTGTTAGGGCATCTCAGGGTGTGGGGCCAGCCCTATCCCATCCCACCCTGTCTGATCCCATCCCGTCCTGTCCTGTCCTGTCCCCACAGGAGGGTGGGCAGCGCTCAGCCCCAGGCAGCCCCAGCTCACGGGTGGCTCACGGCCCCCAGCTGCCCTGTTCACCCTGGGAGATCTCGGGGTTGCAGGATCCCAGGGGTGGCTCAGGCTGCAGGATGGGACCCAGGGGAGCCGGTGGCAGCCCCGCGGGGCTCAGCAGCGGGCACTGGACACGACCCTGTCTTCCTTCCCATGAAAAACGAGGGGTTCTGCCGGCATCTGCTGAGCAGCAGAGCCGCGTGTGTGAACTCGCAGCTGGATTATGTTTTTGCTGCCCTGAAAGCAAAGTGATAACTGAATTCCTGAGAAAGAAAACAGATTGGGAAACAGAAGATTGCTCAATGCACCTGCTGGTGAGTCAGAAAGCACAGGCCCGGCATGCTCCCTCCGCAGCGAGTGGCTGCATGACGGGGGCACCCGGAGGAGCCAGGAACGACGCTGGGGGGACCAACCCCTCCCTCGTCTGCCAGACAACTCGCACACCAGGCTCGGCTCGGCCTGAGCCACACCAATGCCGAGGGCAGGGAATTCTGAAGGCACTGGGCTGGGTTTGGCACCCGAGTCCTTGCCAGGTACCCGGGGCCAGGGCTGCCCCAACCAGCAGCATCCTCCAGCGCCAGCCTGCCCTGGTGACACAGCCCCACGGGAAGGGGCCTGTCACGGATGGCTGTGGCTGGGGGGGCTCACAGGAACGGGAACAGCTCAGCATTTCCTGCCCAGTGGCAGCAACGACGGCAAACACCGCCCCAGCGGCACCGCTGCCGGCAGCGGCTTCGCTACCGGCGGTGTCCGGCACTGCCAGGCCAACGCCCGTGTTTCCCAACACCCGCTTACAGGAGGCTCCTCCAAAGGGAAATGACATGGATAAACCACATGAAAGGGCAACCCAGACCCAGTGTGTGCATCTCACTGCAGAGACACACGTCCTTCGAACAGCACAGAGGCGTTTTAGAGAACAGACACGAAGCGACTGACACCGGGTATGGGGAGAGGTCAGTACAGGCAGGCAGCAATGACCCGCGAGAGGGAATGTTGATAGGGGCTCAGGGACGTCCCCAAAAATTTTATAGGGCAAGTTGGATTTTGTAAATTCCCTCCAGCTCACTCCCGTGAGCTGCTCCTCTTCCCTCTCTATCTGTGCATCTATTTTGGGATGAAGTTTCCACTTCAGCACAGATGTTCAGAACTGGGTTTCATGCAGTAACGATCTGTTCACATCATTTTCCTTTTTGCACCAGAAAACACGAATTGAGGAGCCGGAGCCAGTAAGGGACAGGGGGCGCGTTTCTCCCCTTTGCTTATGGCTGCTGATGCCACAGGCGCGGTGACCGCAGTCTCAGGCCCCTTGGCCACCGCGGGTCGGGCCGCCCTGGCAGCAGCCCGGGCCGCGGCACGGCTGCCGCCCCTCAGGGCAGACCCGGCCCCCAGCACGCCCCGGGTTAATGTGCCTGTGCCCAAGCAGCCGCGGGCACCGGGCAGCAAAGGCGAGCGTGGAAGGCGAGGGCCGGCACCTCAAAAAGGGTGTGGAAATGGGAGGGAAGGGAGCAGCAGAGCCCCTGCACGGTGACGGGGCTCAGAGCCCTGCCCCTGCCCCGAGGCACAGCCCTGGGCAGCTCCACCGGGATGTGCCTGCGAGCACAGGACCGCCGGGGCGGGCTCCGCGCTCCAGCCAGCGCCAGGACAAGGTTTTCTGGTTATCCCGGGCTGTGGGCTGGACGCAGCCGCCGTGTCCAGCCCTACCCGGACCAGCAGCTCACCGGGCCCGGCCCCGGCCGAGGTCGCTGCGTGGCCGCGGGAGCTCCCCCCGGTTCTGCAGCAGCTCCTACCTGCACTCGCAGAGGCTCCGGATCCCTCCTGCAGCCCCGGCTCCCTCCAGCCCTTCCCTTCACCCCTGCTGAACCCCATCAAATCCTCACCTGCCCTGGAGCCACTCAGCCCCACCAGCAGCACCTGTGCCATTCTCCAGACTCCCTTCTCTCTCCTGCTCTCCCCGTGCTCGGGAGCTGCCGCAGTTGGTGCTGTGACAAGTTGCACGGAGTGCTGATGGCCGTGCCACCCCCGGCCCCGCGTTGTGCTGCGTGTCCCGGACACTGCGGTGGGCAGAGCTGAGCCCTCCCAGCGCCTCTCCCCATGCCGAGGCTGTGCCCAGCACCAGGGCATCGTGCCACCCACAGCTGGCACCACAGAGAGGGGTGTGATCGGCTCTGTTTGGGCAGGAAATACACTTTCTAAAAAAATTACAACTAATATCTGGATGCAAAAACACCCTCAGAATTACTCCGTTTCCTCCTTCCTGCCACCATTTCCTGCCCAGGGAGCAGAGGTGATTCAAACTCTTTCCCAGGTTCCTGTTCCTCCTGTCCTGAAGGCCCAGAATCCTCCCCCAGTTCAGAAAAGCCTCTCAGCTGCAGGTACGGGAGATCCTTGGAACAAAATTCTGTTATTTTGCTTTTCACAACTGATCCAGTGCTCATTGCTGCCCCCGTGGCTGTCATTGTCCTGGCCCTGGCCAGCGAGGTGCCACATCCCAGAGGGGTGGCAGGGACAGCGAGGTGTCACAGCCGCAGCTTCCCGAGCCGCTTTGGCAGCAGCTCCTTCTCGTGGCTCTGCTCAGCATCCCAGCTCCCGGTTCCTCTCTCTCCAGCGGCAGCCCCGCGGGGGCAGAGCTGCTGCTCGGCGTCCTCGCACCCGCCTGAGCCCGGGCAGAGCCGCTGCCGCAGGACAGGAGGGTCCCGCAGGGCTGGGGGAGCCCTGGGAGGAACCACGGGAGCCACCGCAGCCGCCCTCGAAGTTACAGAGGAACATCGAGCTGGGCTATTTTTGCCGGTTCTGAACACCGGCACTGCTCGACACGTTGTTTTTCCCTTGGCAGCTGAATGTGGGGATAAATGAAATGCCGGTGTCATCCTGAGCATGGGCACAAAGGGCGTGCAGGGGAGTGGGTGCTCGGCCAGCAGGAATGGGATGTCCAGGTGTGCTGAGCGGGGAAACGGTGCCAATAGACCTGTCTGGGAAAGGCCAGCTCGTGGTGGGGGTCACAGGAGACACCCGGAATCCCCCGGAAAACAACTGCCCTGCAGTGTTTCCTTTAATCAATTACAGCTGTGATGCTGTGATCAAAAATTTTGATTATCAGTGATTTGTGGGAGACCGATGGAGGAACCGCAACACGTGGCAACAGGGCTCCCTCTAATGTCAGCCACTGCCTGGCTGCAGCCCACTCCTGCTGCCCCACTCTCCGCACCTCCCTTCCCCGTTCTCCTTACTCCGTGTCCCCAGTTCCCTGCTCCCCCTTTCCCTGCGCCTCCAGGTCTCTGCTCCCCATTCCTCGCCCCTCAATTCCATGCTCCTCTCATTCTCTTCACTCTGAATTCCCTGCACCCCCAGCTCCCTGTTCTCCAATTCCCTGATCATCCAGCTCCCTGTGCCCCCATTCCCTGTGCCCCCAATTCACTAACTCGCTGCTCCCCCTTTCCCTGCATCCCCATTCCCCACTCCTCTCATTCCCTGTGCCCCCATTCCCTGCAGAGGGAGGGGCTGGGGGTCCCAGAGTGTCCCTGAAGCTCAGAAGTGTTGCCACAGGAGGGTAACGGCAGCTGGGGCTGATCCAGAGCATCCTGGTGCTTTGCATTTACCCTCTGGACTGAACAGGAATATCCTGTTAACAGGAACAGGTGGCATTTTAATACACATCCTGTGGAGGGAACATGTGCTGGTGCAGAAAAGCCCCAGCACCAAATAAACTGTGGACAGTCCCACAAGTGCTCAGACACGTTCAAGCCTACACAGCCCAGTGGAGCCACTTTTAACCTGATAGAGGAAAAGATAATTAAGAAAGAGAACTTTCATTAGGGCAATTTCACTTTATTTTTTCCATACAGCAAGGTCAACTATAGCAGTAATAATAAAATAAGCATAAACCCAAATTGCAGCCCAGGACAGAGTACATAACTGGAGCAACTACAAGCGAAAGTAAGTCTGTGGTTACGTAAGAGCAAACCCAAGCGCGCCCGTCCTTCCAGCAGATGAAGCGGGGGCTGCACGAGTGACACTCGCTAATTACCGACTGTGAGAGCCCGAGACCGGGCAGCCCGGCCCCGCCTGCTCCCAGCTTTGGCATGCACGGCATGGACACGTTCCTGCAACGCTTTCCATGGAAAGGGAAGATCCCCCAGGTTGTTTTTCACCTGCTAAAAGAACAGGACCACTACAGCGAGAAAATAATCCCCTACCCTACAGCTACGGGTGCTGTTCCGTTTGCCTGTCCATGGTTGAACTCTGTGAACGTCAGTATTTGTTTTTGAAGAATCTTTTTTTGTGAACAAGAAACCACTGAAATTGTCAGAAACTGGTTTCAATAGCATATATCTTTAATATATTTTGATACTTTAAACATGCAGTAGATTTTGAATAATGTACGGAATATCTGAGCCATGATTCCCTGGATGGGCTGAAGTACCTGCTTTTTTTTTCTTTNTTTTTTTCCTTTTTTTTTTTTCTTAATGATTTTCAGGCAGATTTGACCCAGTGGAGCTTCTGTCAGTCATGAGATCTCGGAAGGATGGCAGATCTTTCCAGCTGAAAAAATCCTGGCAAACTACAAGCTGTCCACATAAAGCAAAGCAACTTTTTGGAAGGGGGATGGAGTGCTAACTCTGTGCCACTTTTGCAAGCAATTTTGTTCAGCCTGTCATTTTATTTAGCCTTAACAAAACTCCTTGTAATTATAGACATTTTTATTCAAAATAAGATCTTACTATTATACAGGTTTCTCTCTTTTTTGACTATATACAGAAGTGCAAAAAGTCAACCTTCGCTCTCGACGTCCCAACTGCAGCATAATCAACCCTCAAGAGTTTGCACACACACACTAAAATTCTTGTTACGTAAACTTTGAGTATTTGGATTATCAACAAAAAGTCCCTTGATCTATTGATTATGCAGCTTATTTATAACAAGGCCTGATATTCAGGGATTTCAAAAAATATTTAAACAATATTTTAACATTTGAAATGGATACAGTAGAAAATAAATTTTATTCTAATATCTAGGAACTAGATTTTTTTTTCTCATAATAACTAATTACAAACAAAATAAATCATCAAAATATTACTCAATTGTCTGCCAGGATTGTTGCCATAGCAACAACTTAACTTCTTACTTAGCAATGATTATATAATTATAAGATATCCATATAAAAGATCTTTGTTCTTTTAATGAAAACTAGACAAGAACTAACAATGACTGACATTCTTACATTGTCATATTAGATCAGTAAAATAGAAATCATTTAGTTAACAATAATACGAATACTCATAAGACACTACATGTAGATTCCAAACTGAGTATGTTATGAAGAAAACTACTTTTTTTTTTTTGTATTTTGAAAAAGTCATCAGTAAACTCTAATAAAACAAAATTCTATAAACTGAAATGGTATCAACTGGTAATAGAAAATGAAAACGAGCTAATAAATGTAAGAAATAAAAACTACACTTTTAACAAGAAAAAAATAAGTAAATTCTCTATGGTAAGTCACTACAATAACATGTGAAGTCACCTATACTTTCTTAACACGATTGAAATTACATTGGTATGGGTTTTAACCCGTAATGTAATAATCTAAGGCTTTAATAGATGTACAGTACAATCAGGAAAATCAACACATCATTCTTCTCTATAAAGCATCTCTCTCAAGCATAAAAACTCGCAGTAAACTCGGAGTATGGCGAGCTCTACAACCGAACCCGCGCCTCTCCCTCCCCTGCCCACCCGGGGCCTGGCCCCAGGCAGCCCCTGGCTGAACAGAGCAAAAATATCCTTTACTGGCTGCAACATCCAAACCACAAAAAGGAATTCCTTTGGATGAATCCATTCTTAAAACTTGAATGCACATCTATTTGTTTGTTTTTATTTTGTAAAGGCTTTCTAAGGCTATAAGCAGTTAATCTGAACAAAAAAAAATCACATATAAAACTCACCCGAGTATTAACCCACCCAATTTCTACGCTAATTAACGTCTCATTTGTCCTATTTTGGTTTGTCATGCATCTGCTGTCAGTGCTTCTGCGTCTTTGTTTAGAGTCGCCGCAGACGCGGGACTTGATGAATTAAAGTGAAACCCATCTCTGCAAAACATTTATAGTCCTTGTGACTCGCGACAGAGGCTATAAATAGAGCAAAAGAAGTTCCTCAAACATTTGTTACTGTGTCTCAGAAATGGCTTTTCCCTTTCGCAGCTCACGTTATACAGTAAATATGCATAAATATGACATACAACGCCTTGGAGAGTTTATAGATAAAATTGTCCATAAGGGTTATGCACAGCTGGAGCATCTCTCTGGTGCTGCCCACTGGCTGTGAGGAGCAATTGGCCATTTCTGAGACAGCTTTGGTTTGAAACAGAATGGTGCCCTTTGACTGATCAGTACTCATCAAGTCAGTGAAAACGTGGTTCTGAAAATAACACTGCGGAAATAATACTCTGATGGATGTACAGTCTATGGCACTTCATGAGAATCCTTAACAACGTGGTACTTAAAGCCATTGATGTGCTTTAAAATATACACAGTTGTGGTTTTGCTTGGCACATTCATCTCTGTCAGATTCCTCTCTTCTCATTTCTTACAATCTATTACATTAAAAATATTACTCTTAAACAAAAATTACTGTGCATGCACGCTCTCGTCTATAATGGCAATTTTAAATACAAGGTGCACCTTTGTTATTTGTAAACCTTGAAAGAAATAAACTTACTTTAAAAAATTATATCTTGGTCTACAGACGTACCAATACATAATAGATTTCTGGTTACAGCATCGTCGGTCTTTCCGGGGTGACGTCCGTGATTGTGGGGAGCAGGCCCCGAATGCATCGTCCCCCGGGCACCGTGTGCCAGGAAAGGCCGACGATGCTGCAGGTTCAGACAATAAGATCACCTCAGCACAAATATCAATTCAATGTACAAAGTATATAGGCAACAGTGTGCAGTGGAGTCCCACGGTCTCGCTTCGTCTCGTTAACATGCAATGTGTGATGTCACTGCTGAGGGGTTCCCAGTGCTGCTGGACAGTATTTACATACACTATGGCTAATGAGCTCGGCCTCTTCCCACCCAAATCCGGCCTCTTCGCCGCGGATACCATCTGGGAAGGGAAGAGCACAAAGTGTTCTCGGGACAGCCAGCACTTGGTGTCAGGCCACACCAGCTCCACCTTGATGTGGCACAGGGGCTGTNCATCCCATCCCATCCCATCCACACCCTCCCTGCGTCACTCCAGCAGTTTAACAACGTTTATGCTCAGCTGAAAGGAGTAGCTGTGATTACAAACCCACTGTGACCAAAGGGTCAATCCTCACCCTCAGAAATAACTCCATTATGGCCGAGGCATTCCATAAAAACATGGCAGAAATGGGGCACAGGAGAGAGGAAGGTAACACAAATGAAGAGCCGTCCTGGGACGGGATGGCTGCAGGGGGTGGATCTCACAAGAGGAGAATTACGAGTTTCCAAACCCAGGAAACGCTGGGGTTCCAAATTTTAGGATCTAAAAGCTGTTCTTACTCAAGAGAACTTGATGGAATCATCTTCCCCCCGATCTGCCCCTCAGCTCAGGTGATTGCTGGGGCCACCACAGACAGAACATAAACCTCTGTGAACCCTGGTTTTAGCGGGTGGGCACGTACCAAATTAACACATGACATGGCCACTGGTACCTGTGGGATCTCCCCTTGGAGGGGAACGGCCCCTCAGGGGGGTCAGAGCCTCTGCCCCTCTAGCTCACTAGTTTTCTTAGGAAAAAGTAAAAACATTCTGTCCCTTACAGCAACAAATCACACACATAACAGCAAGAAAAAATACAGCAACAACACATTGGGAACTTACTGTTTGATGACCAAGTGTCTACATCTGTGTAACATACTTGTGGCTAGTCAGATGTTCGGCAGATATTATGGGTATCTACAGGTAAGAAATGTAAACAATGAGCAACATGTGCAATGAGCCCACCCAGAGGCACAGCATTTGCTACAGAACATCAGTCTGGGAAAGGGAGAATCAGCTGTGAGTTGGTGGATTTTATATTGTAACTCTAAGTTAAAGTCAACTGAAGTGCTACAATAGCAACTTAGATCTGGAAAGCATTGGGTTAAGTACTACTGGACAAATATAAATAAGTATTATTGGTTGTTCAGGAAATAGGAGAAGTTAACATCTACAAGTCATGCAGTGCAGTAATTGAAAATAGCCCTTTTTGTTGGCCTACACAAAATTCCATGTTTTCAGTGTCGCAGATGATGATTTCTACAGTGGCCTCATTTCAGTGTGATATTGTGAAGTGTTCACTGCTGTTCCTGTCCTGGGTTTTGAATGCCAATCCTACAATGCCCTGAGCTTGATTTTCATGGCTGGTGAAAATCCCTGGTTGAGAAGGGCTCCTGCCCTTCCCACAGCGGCTGCAGCACTGTGCGGAGCAGCCGGCAAGCAAAGCCTCCCCAAGCAGGGAAACAATTCCCAAAATGTTTGGCTGCACAAACAGGACTCAGCACGTGGCTCCCCTCAAGTGCCCACCAGCTCAGTTTCCCATTTACAAAACCAGGATTACACTGGGAGCCAATTGCCAGCAGTGCCACTAACAGAGGACACTGCACCCTGGCCGTGGGTGGCGGAGGCACCGCGACCCTGCAGCGCCCGGGGGGAGCAGATGTGCCCGGGCACAGGGAATTGTGCTGGGGCCTAGGACACAAAATGGATTTGCACTTTCCCAAACAGCTGTGGCACTTAGAAAGACCCTTTTCCCTGATGGGCACCGAGGCTGGCCTGTGCATCTGCCCAGTAAAGAGAATGGGGGGGTTCTTCTCAACTGACTCATGGGCAGGTCCTGCCGCTGTTTTTCCACCCGTGTGCCCTCTCCTCCCCTGGCAGCTCACACACCACAGCATCGCCAACTCCACAGAAATGGGCTTGGAGCAGAATGAAGCTTCTCATACCATGTTTTCCTACTGCTGCAGGACAGGCTGCGGCACCCGACTGGAGCAGCGTCAGGGACAGTGCTGTCGAACAGACCAGGGACCTTCAGCACCAATCCAGGAAGATGAAGGGCCAGATCTTTAGCCTTTGGCATGCAGGCACATGGCATCGGGTGGCATTAAATACCTTCAGCATTGCTCACATGGTATATACATATATGGGTATATATGTATATATGGAGGTTTGGCTGCAGAACTGCACTAAGTGTTATGAGGCTCTGGGGAGGAAAGGCATGAAATGACCAGATTCTACAGCAGAAAGTTTTCCCTGTGATCTGTCTGGGAAGTGCATGGTTACTACCAGAGAGATGATTTAAAAATAATGACTTTTTCTTTGGCTTGTCTTGTTCTCACAACCCTCAGGACATGCACAGGATACAGAGACACACTGAAAGTAACTGTCTGGTGCAATAAATTGCAGTATTAAGAGACTTTGGACATACAGGAGGTTGCTTGCTGAGGTGGCACATATGCAGAGGTAGCCCCACCTATGAACTAGCTTTTCAAAACACAAATTCTTAGGCCAAGTTTAAAGCCCCGAGTGACCTGTTCATTCACCAAACATTTCTCAAGAGAAGAATGTGCTACCTGCTGAGCAGACTAACCTGGGTTCTTTTTGGAACTCTAGAATATCCAGGTCCCTTTGGAGGCTCGGGATGTGCACGCCTAGGTGTCACTGCAATGGTGTATTTTGGGAATCGTATTTTTGAGAGATGAGGAAGCAGACAGGTTAACGAGGGACGTACAGCTGGGGCAGCACAAAATGGTAGTGCTCGACAGGTAAAGGTGCAAAGGCTCGAAGCCAAAGGCCCTGGGGCTCACTCTGCAGCACTGGGTGCCCCGAGGCCGCGGGAGCTGGCACGGGCTCAGTGCCGAGGAGCCACCTGTCCTGAGCCAGCAGCCGAGTGCCTCAGGTAACCCTGCCTTAGCACTGACATTCACCTGCACAGCACATCCCACACACAGGACCACACCAGCACAAGGCTGAGGAGAACCTGGAGAACCTTTTCTAAGGGGCACATGTGTGATCCCACTGAGTTGGAAGCAAGACCTGCGTATCAGACCAGAACTGACGGCTTCATGGCATGGGTACTAACTGCCCAGTAAATCTCAAAAAATAATTTGCTTTTAGAAGAGGAACAGGAGGCTCTTTAAAACGTTTTTATTGTTGCACTTTCAGCCGGGTGTTGTACAGAAATCTGCCCTTCTGACAGCGTCCTGTGCTCAGATGCAGCTCCAGCCGCTCCTCTGGCCCAGGGACTCATCTTTAGAGCATTGGTTCTGGCTTTTCTGGGAGGACTTCTAATCACTTACGTGGTAAAGTATTACTCTCATATTCCTGAAATACATCCAAACATGGCAATGACTGGGGTGGCTACTGATAAATAAACCCAGACTCTAATGGGCATTTTCTGAACTGAGCTCTGTTCAAAGCAATGGGCCATTACAAAGAGAATCACAAGGCTGGAACAAAGGCTTCAAGAAAGTTTCTGTGTGGCCCACGCTCACGGGGTTTTGTTTTACGTTTGGAAGAGGAGAGTCAGAACACGTTTGGACTGCTAAACTCAGACTGTAAGAACCTGCAACCCCTCTGCACAATGACTCCTCTGGCTTTCCCTGAGTTCTGCAATGAAAGGAGCTGTTGGCTCCACAGAAACGGAAATAAATCATGGGTTTGTGTATTATCCCTTGCTCCTTGCATCCCTGAGAGCAGAAATAAGCAGCATGGCCCATAAATGTCAAGACTGAGTCAGAAACTCTATTGTCAATTATTTTTAGCATCAGAAATGGAACTGCAGCACCTTTGGAGCATGGCTAAGGGCTGATTAAGCTGTGCTGCAGCTCTCTGAGAGAATGTGTAGGCCAACAAGAGGTCAGATCCAAACCCCCATGCTCATTAAAGCACCGATTTCGAGTTGTCTGTAAGGAACAAAGCTGTAAATTAGCAAACCTGGTTGGCTGTGGCTGTTGCAGCGAAGGGAACACTTGTGGCAGATGTTGTTGCTGCAGACACAGTGGCTGGCGTAGCACCGTGCACCATGGGAACTTTCGGAAGGAAAATCAAATAAGCAAACATACAGAAGAGTGTAGCAGTATGGGACCAGAGCGACACGTGGGAGGGTCATTGAGCATGGTTTACCACAGCGAAAAGCCCGAGACATCATTGCCAGCGCGTGACATGCAACCAGTGCAAAGCAGGACAACATTCCAGGAGGGAGGGGAGGGAGATGAAAGAGAAAAAAAAAAGGGGAAAATGCTTGTTACCATCAAATCAAGAAAATCGACACAAACAAGCTTAACCATATCAATATGAAAAACAACAGGAGAGTTTTTTCAATGTCCTTATATTTACAAATTTTTTTCTTTTAAAAGTTCAACCCAAATATTTACTGCTAACAGAAATTAACCTTGTAGAAGGACAGAATACAGCTACATAGCTATGGTAAGATACAGTCTTTAGTTAACACAAGATAGTTTCTAAACACTGGAACTCATAGTCCAGTCAAAATCCACCAAGGAACAATATGCAGTTAAAAACTGCTCTACAAAATTAACATCTACGTGTCCATGTCAATTAAATAAAACAATCACATTTAATTGACAGGTGTTAGTGCAGGAGGCTCGGGGAGATGGACTGGCACGAGGGCAGTACGTTAAATCTAGCAGTGGATTTTGAGGGTCTGTGAGCTGCACCACAGGTTTAAGATAATCAAGAAACAAAGCTGGCACCTACCAACACTTGTAGCGGGTGTCATGCACAATATTGAGCCTGCTCATCATGCATTGCAACAGGAAGGTGGATTTGGAAAGGGAAAAGAATTAAAACAACCCATCACACGTGTAATTAGAAATTTCATTTGAACAAAGAAGAAAAATTGTTATTATGGGCACAGTGGCATGTAACTGTCAGCACAATCAAACCATACAAGAGCACAGTGATCCGTTAGAACGAGGCCTCGGGGACAGGGCAGCGGATGGAGCTCTGCTGGAACTGTGCTGGCCTCGGAGCACGGCCAGGAAAACCTTCCTCAGCTTTAACTCAGAACTCCTGGAACCTTTCTGCCTTTTGACACAAGCCTTGTCATGGTCCTTTCCCTGCTTTCCTCAGATCAAAACCCCTGCCTGTGCCCGTGGTCCCGGTGCGAGGCCAGCAGGACCAGCCCCTGCTGTCTGCTCAGGAAGTGCCGCGCTCGGCTGGACCCATCCAGGCAGAGGGACGGTGGAGGGGACAGAGCCTCTCCCTCTCCTCGGCAGTGATCCCGACTGTCCCCTGCTCTGGCCGTTCCACACGTGGCTCAGAGCAGTGGCTGAATGGTCACCGTGCCCAGTGCAGCTCATGGTGACACCTCAGAACACCTGTTCAGCCTTTTGTTCTGCACTGCAGGATGTATTTTAAGCTGCTGGTGCCTGGGCTCACAGCCCCAGTTCCCTTCAGACTACACAATAAGAAAGCACCTGGAGAGTTCTGCCCTGTAACCAGAGCCAGGAGCAGGAAGGTTTTTTTAGGAACATTCTGGCATAATTTTTAAGTATCACCAAACTGGCAATTCTCTCTACGTTACACAGCAAAATGCCTTCCACCAGAGTGATCTCACTATCTTCTATTTCTACTTCCAAGATGATAAACATATACTGATCTTCCAGAATATAACTTTTTTATCAATTATTTACTTTTTAATTCAACAAATGACATTTATTAACACTGTTAATGATGGCTGACACAGCAGAAACTGAAATAAACTCTGAAATCTGGGAGTAAGATTGCAGTCAAAATGGAAACATATCCTAGCAGACTGCCAGAGACAACCAGGCAATGCTGCCTCCGTGACATCCCGTGACTGTAATGGGGACAGGAAATGGCTCCAGCCGGTGCCAAGTGCTGGAGGGGATGCACAGCCTCAAAGCATTTAACTATGCAGGGAAGAAGTCGGTCAGTTTAATTACAGCTGGGGCCAAGGTTATTCTCTGTCACTGCTGTATCTGTACGGCAACAAAGGCAAGGGCATCATCATGTTTCCTAATTACTCCTATATTTCTGTGTCCTGGAAGAAACTGAGAATATTTGCAAAGAAAGGGTAAAGGAAGGGCACCTCTCCTGACCTCCCCAGGCACAAACCACGGCTGAAGCCAATGGGATCACTTGCAAGGTTAAAAAATGGAGCAGAATTTGGCTAAAAAGTACAAACAGTAAGCAAAACAACTTTCTCGGTCCCTCTTATGGGCTCTCAGTGGCATTAATGGGGTCACAGAGAAGAAGCTCTGAGTTGTACCTCTGCAGAAGTGCCTTGGTCACACAGCTGTACATCTCCATTAGAGCTGCAATGGTACAACTGTATCTGCATGCTACACACGAGTTGGGTATTTATAACGACTCTGAAATATCCCTGTAAAGCTTTTCAGCTAAAAGCTCCAAATTTCAGTCTGAATTATCATCATTAACATTATGACCAGTGCACACAGTTTTTGAACGGGAAGTGAAGCAAATGAACATGAGGCAGAAAGTAGAACACTTGCTGGGGTGGCATAATGCCCAAACACAGACATTATGCTATATGACCCTCTTACCAGTAATAAAAATAATTTTTGCTATGATCTTAATATTCAGCTTGACTTCAGAAGCTTTGACTGACTAATGAGAACACATGAATAATGAATGTGCACTTTCAATGTTCCCTGGCTGTTCGGCACAAGGCAGAATTTTAATTTGAGGATGTTCTGACTTAACTGACCATAACTTCACAACCAGGTTATTTCTGCAGTGCAATAAAGCTATTTTTATAAATATTCTATGTTTACTGTTGTTTTAAGTATTTTTTTCTCTTTTCTCCCTTGCATTATTCCCCTCAGTCTATTTCTTCTGCCCAATCTACTAAAGCCTAATTAAAAACAACATTCCAGACAGCACAAGCACTCCCGTGGACGTGAGCAGTGGTGCGTGACCTTTCCCTCCCCAATGTTTTGGGGGAGAGCAGTGCTTTTGCCCAGGCCCAGCAGCCCCAGGGAGGAAGTGCTTTAGGAAAGCCTCTGGGCACTGAGTCCCAGCCAGGAACAAGGAAGTCTCTGGTGCTGAAGCTGCAGTAATTGAACAAATACAGAACGGGTTAATATGATGCAGAGGTAGCTGCAGCCTTTCCACACTGGCTCTGGGGTTCAGCTGCCAGCTGCAATCTTGCCCCTTGCAGCTGCACCACGACATCAACTCCTGGGAGCATCCTGCCAACCTGACCCCTTCCTCTGGAGGATCTCGCTTCTCAAAGACACTCTGGCCACCCGGGGGACACACCCGGGGCAGAACAGCTGCACTCGCACACCCGAGCAGACGGGGAGCTGAGGCACAGGATGGTCACAGGCACCGGGGCGGGATGTCACTCAGCTGACCACAGGAGCACTCTCCAGCCAGCTCCCAGTCGCTGCAGCACTGGAGCAGGTAAAGGTCCGAGGGCTCTGCACGTACACAGCGGGAGGTTCACCCGCATCTGCCGAGGTGTCCCGAGCTGGCAGCCAGGACCCAGGGACCAAACCGAGCTGAGAACACCACCAAGGCATGCAGAGCCTCCTGACTCCCCTTATTCCAACAGCACAAATGTCCCTGGTTCTTTCTTGCAACATTCCTAAACTCCCCTCCCAGTCTGGGGACAGCTTCCAGCAGCCAAGGTTTCGGGGACAACTCAAGTGGGGAGCTGTGCACAGAGGGAGCTTTAGCAGAGAGAGGTGAAGGTGAGATGAGTGTCTAAAGAACATTTAATCACTTAAGGCATGCTGGAGTGCAGTGTCCACTCCCAGGAATGGATGATCCTTGGATGTGCTTCACATCCCTGGCACACAGCCAGCCAGAACAATGCCTTACAATTCAAAAGAGGTATCTGAGGTGTCTGGAATATCAGTGGGAGAACATGAGGAGTGAAGGGCCCTGCAGAGAGGAGGGTCCTGCACAGATCCCCCACAGGGGCCCAATCCTGGGCACACCCACCCTGTGCAGGTTCTGCAGGTGTCCTGCCCTCCAACCGTCCTGCATACCCTGCCTGGAGCAACCAGGAACACAAATGAGCACTTACACCTTGGGAGTCTGAACCTGAAAAATGTCACTTTAATTCAGATCCCACTGAGCTGACCTGCCCCTGCCTCCGTGGCCGTGGAGCTGGGGGCACCCACGCTCTGTGCTCTCTGTTGCTTCGTAGGGACAGATGGAGAAACTCTATTTCCAGGTGACTGTGCCCAAACAGGAACTGATCCCAGTTCATTTGAAGTTGGAAAAACTAAAAAGGGCAAGGTGGCAAAGACATGTTTCAAACTTTATGGAAAGTACTGGATTACTGGAAAGCTCAAACTGCCGCTATCTGAAAAATATGAAGAGAGAATTTACAATAGTTCATGCTAAAAACTCCCTTACTTTTCTTATGCAACATATACTAAACTTCAGTGGTCAGGAAAGATCTAATGAAGCCTCAAGAACCACTGCCAAGCTCCTGGAGGTTTCAGTGTGGATCTGCTGGAGGAAGAGCTGAGGTAAGGTGTGTGGAAGACCCAGTGGGAAAGACTGCAGTCAATGATGAGGTGCAAATGGGGTCTGGACACATATAAACCACAACCCCTGAGTTCAAAGGGGGAGTTCAAAGACAGCTCCAGCACTTCCAGAAACCATCCAGCCCCTCGCTACTTTCATGGAAGCTGGAAAATTGCAGTTTATGGACTCCACTGGTTATACTGTGCCAAAAGAGATCCGTGAATTGTTTAACATTCACAGAAAGGACTCTGAGTCTTTCTGGATAGAGCTCTGAGCAACCTGGTCTATTGGAAGGTGTCCCCCCATGGCAGGGGTTTGGAATGAAGTGGTCTTTAAGGTCCTTCCCAACCCAAATCATTCTGTGTTTCCATGAGTCTATGATAGCATATGCATTTTTATGTGGATTTTAATATGTGGGCTAGAGATCTGAGCTACAGCTTACTCAACCCATCTTGCTATTGACTCCAGCATGCTTTGCAACACTTACTGATACATTTCAGTGGCTGCAATGCATTTTTGCATTATTAAAATGCACTAGAGATCAAGAAACTGATTTTTGTGCTATTTAAAGTACACATGTTGGTTGTATGCCAGATCAAGACAATAGTAAAGGGCTGAACTCCTGGGAACATACTTGCCAAAAACGTTTAGGATAAAATCCTTTAAATTTTTGGGTAAAGACTGATTAGCTGTATTTCTTCCCCTTCCCAGTCTGCATGATGAAGGGCTATCCTCACAGACTCTTTCCCATTTTTGTACAGATCTATCTGCCAGTCTCTGCACACCTCCTGGAATGATGGTGCTGCTTTAGTGTGGGTTCCGGTGTAACAAACTGCCTCAGCTGTGTAACTATGGGCAGAAGCTCCCGGGACATACTAGACATCATTTCTCATGCAGTGCCATTGGCAGAACCAAAGCATATACTCCAACTTTATGTCCCATCACTAGTCCCCCAAAGGGATTTCTGCTTGGTACACAGAACAGGCATCAACTCTTCAGCAGCTACACCAGGACAAGTGTAGAGTTGATCACTCTTGGCTGAGAACAAGCACTTGGCTTTACTCAGTCCAAGACCGGCCCTGAGACATCAGTGGTAGAGGCCCAAACTGTGACTTCTCGTGTAGGTTCATGATTCTCCACCTGTGAGACTGCCTGTGCCTCCTGGGATCACCACACCTCATTAAAATCAACCCCTTGGTGTGTGTGACTCAGAGCCACCACTGCCAAGGCCAAGGGGTCCTACAGAGAAACAAGCATGACAGCTTAGGGACGTGGAAGGGAGAGCAGTTAATCCAGGGAAAGAGGAAGGAGAGAGATTTCAAATTCTGATTTGGGGTGACAGAGCATGACGCTGATTTTGTGTTAGACTGGAAAACACCCACCCAGCTTCCGCAAGGAGCAGAGAGAAGCCAGCGTTCCCGCAGCCAGCCCCTCCTCTGCCCACGGGCACGGGGCACTGCTGTGCCATGGGCCGGAGGGGCTGCCTGTGCCTGGCACCAGCGGCCTCCAGCACACACCGCGCTCGCCACCAGCAACAAACAGCTGTTTCCTACTGTGCTTTTTCCAGAACTCCCCCTTGTCCCTCCCCTGAAAAGGCGCCAGTGAAGCACTTACCTGGTGGGAGAAAGGCTGTATGCTGCTGTAACTGCATGTTGGCAAGAGCTTGCTGGTATTGGAAGATACCAGTGTTAAAGACTGCGGTGGCACCATTGGTTTTTTCAAGCGCAGGCCTCTTTGGTAAGGGGGGAAGTACAGCTTGAGGAATTCCCTGAATGGTGGATGGGTATAAAAAAAAAGTCCAGTAACAAAAAAAAAAAAA
>VZRO01000190.1:541362-578556 GCA_013397915.1 Daphoenositta chrysoptera | reverse complement strand
CCGCCACCGGCCACCGGCTCCCCGCCCGTGCCGGACCCCGCCGGGAGCCCGTGGCCACCGCCTCGCCCTGCCGGCCCTGCCGCCCCCGATGTGCTCTGCTTCCCACACCCACGGGCTCAGCACAGGCAGGACCCTCCGCCACCACAGCCCCCCGGTGCTGCCCTCGCCTTGCCAGCAAACCAGCTCCTCAGTGGGCCCAGATCTGGCTGCTACAGCCACGGGCCTGCACTAGCCCCCGGGAGAGCCACCGCCAGCCCACGGGGACACAGGACGGGGACAGCAGTAACACGGGCAGATCCACTTCAAACTACACCTCTACAGACAGACTTACAGAAACTAAATACGGATTTATCTATCTGTGCAGCTGGATAGATACACATCTGCCCACACACAGACATACAGCCAACCTGATATACATGTAGCCCACACATACAGACACGCACACACACATGCACACACAGAGGTACACACAGGCACTCTGTACATCAGCAGGCAAACTTAGTCAAACACCTCAGTGGTCTGGACTACTTCAGAGCAGATCTGGCACCACATGCTGAGAAAGCTCATTGCACCGTGTAGTGACCGGGGTCCCCAAGCACACACACCCTCCTTAGCAAGGACAAACACACATCCACCATCGCCTCTCCTCAATGTACGTCTGTGTCCAGAAGTGTTCCCACNTACAACGGTAACAAGACTAGGCATGCATGGGGGCCGATGGGCAGGGCAGCGGGGCAACAGGGGGGTGCCCACGGCCGCCCCCACCCTGGCCCCCACCTGCGGCCACGCCGAGCGGGGCGCGGGGCTCACGGCCACGCAGCACCGGGAAAGGGGCTCNCTGCTACAGCCACGGGCCTGCACTAGCCCCCGGGAGAGCCACCGCCAGCCCACGGGGACACAGGACGGGGACAGCAGTAACACGGGCAGATCCACTTCAAACTACACCTCTACAGACAGACTTACAGAAACTAAATACGGATTTATCTATCTGTGCAGCTGGATAGATACACATCTGCCCACACACAGACATACAGCCAACCTGATATACATGTAGCCCACACATACAGACACGCACACACACATGCACACACAGAGGTACACACAGGCACTCTGTACATCAGCAGGCAAACTTAGTCAAACACCTCAGTGGTCTGGACTACTTCAGAGCAGATCTGGCACCACATGCTGAGAAAGCTCATTGCACCGTGTAGTGACCGGGGTCCCCAAGCACACACACCCTCCTTAGCAAGGACAAACACACATCCACCATCGCCTCTCCTCAATGTACGTCTGTGTCCAGAAGTGTTCCCACACTCACCATGGCAGCTGCAGTCGCTGCTGCTTGGGCAGCTGCAGCTTGGTTAACCTGGTACTGGGCAGCCTTGATCTTGGCTTGCAGGTGTGCAGGAGGGTGAAAATATTTGCACTTTTCCCGGGAGCATCTCCCTTTGATGTAATCCATGCAGACGGTGACCGTGTTGTCGTTGGTGTCGATCATGGCGCTGTCGGCAGGGTGAGCGAACCGGCAGTCATTTTCTCCCCTGTTGCAGTTCCCGCGCTGGTACTCTCGACATACCTGTGAGACCAGGAAAAGAAAGTCATTTAGTTTTGGTGTTGCAGGCACGGCTCGGAGCAGAGACAAGCTTTCTGAAAGCCTGAGAGAGCACCACGAGGATGGGGGCCTGGCTCAGGCGGTGGACTGCAGTGGGACGGAGGGCTCAGGGACCTGGCAGCAGAGACTGGGTATTCCAGAGCCAATTCTGATGTCAAGGAGCATGAAACCCCACCGTGATCAAAGCAAAGCACAGAGCAGGTATCATTCTGGCTCCTGCTTAGCCACCCATGGGGCTGTTTCTGTCTCCTGAAATGTGCCATGGCTGCTCTCAGGCACCACCCAAGCACCCCAAGGTGCTTGGCCATGCCCTGCTGTGACCTCGCTGTGCTGAGTAACCACACTCGATTATACACGCACTCATAGTGAGTGGACAGAGTGTGGCTGCCCCCATGGAGCCCTACTGGGCGGGCACTCTGTGTCTGTGTGCCCCAATGATCCAGGTGCCTGCCAAGGGACAGCAACCCACAGCCCACAGTGGTGGCACAGCCCCTGTGCTGCCCAGCCATCCCCCTGAGCCACCAGGGGAGGTGGGGAATAGCAGCGGCCACAGCCCAAGTGGCCCCTGCTCCTGCTGTCACACACCAGCAGCTGGACAGAGCTGGAGGGGTCAGACACTGCAGCTGCTTGGGTGACAGCCCCTGCAGTGTCCCTGCGGGCTCCAGCCGTTCCTGAGCCTGCACAGACCCCCAGGCCCCTGGCCACCCCAGCACCGCAGACATGGACTCTGTCACCAGAGTGACAAACACCGGCCCCCTCTCCACATGTGCAAACCCTGTGCCTGACAGACTGACATGGGCTCCTGTCACGGTCAGTTCTCCCCAAACTGCCAATAAAACACACTTAGCATTCCAGTTTTCCAAAGGCCATAGGAAACAAAGGGACAAACGCAATCGGGTCTGCATAAAAATAAAACCCTTCAGTAGATGGAATTTCATGTTCAAGGTGGGTGCCTGTGAGCTTGGATCATCAGTATTTCCTCAAGGCCTTGGCTCCAATCCCCTCAATAACCCAAATTTGGTGGTGGTTTGGTTTCCCTTCACACCAGTCCTCTGGCTGCTGTTTAACCCTCGTGCCACTGCCAGTGCCACCTGCCCATCCTCTACGGTTATGAACTGGCCCCTGTGCAGGACCAGGACCAGGTCAGGTGTGAAAACATTAGTCCAAGGTCATGCATGACCCTGTTTATAGGCTCATTCCACGTGGTGCCAGCCAGCATGACACAGGGAGGACTGAGGAAGGAGGTTCTCTTTCATTATTAGGAAAACTTTCTGGGTCATGAACCAGTGTCCTCTACCCAAACAAAGGCCTCCCACATGGACAAAAATGTATAATTTCCTTTGATTATTTGCAATTCCAACAGTAAGCTGAACCCTTTTCTTCCAAACATGAAGAAAAGGAACTAAAGGCAGCCGACTGTCTTTGCTCCTTGTCTTGTATTGGTGGTCCAATAAACCAAGGTCTCAAGACCACTCGGTGTGTAAGCAAGAACTACTCCATTAGTAACATAGAAAAGATATGTACAAACTCATATAAGTGCACATACATATAAAAGCATCTACATATACAGAGAGAATACGTCCACAGAAGAACTAATTTTATCCCAGCTAAAAACCAAAGAAAAATGATCAGAACACTGAAACAGGCAGGTAGAGATAACCTGTGGCATGTCCAGGGTAAGTTTTCTGAGCTGTCACACAGCAGCTGCACTAAGGTGAAGAATGCCTCTGCCAGTGCTCCAGAGCAGATCTTGGGACAAGGGTTCAGAGCAGCTAGGCACAACCCTGGACTGCTGGTCCTTCTAATTGGTGCGACCAGCAATGGCTTTTCCACCACTGTGAAGGTAACAACCAAGAACATTTCCAACTCTTGTTTCTTTAAAAGCAAGCTTTGAAATGGGGTTACTTTTTGCCATGGTCATGCTGCAATACATCACTCATCTCCTTCACTAAAGAGAGGCGCAAAAGCATGATGTGCTGTCTGGAGAGCTTTTATTAGTTATTTATTAATAGCCCTGTAATTGGTACCATAATTTTCAACTCAATATGTTAGGAAACATACACAGAAGAGGCACGGGTGCATTCCCAGCCTGCTGCAAAATGCTGAGTTAGGGCTGCAGTGTCAGTGACTCACTGTATTCCCTTGCCTGGGCTTTGGGCTGAGTTTGCTGTGATGGCCCCACTCTGACTCAAGGTGCCACCTGGGTGGGGACACAGCTGCCTCCCAGCCTTGGTCGAGTCCCTCTGCCTCACCCCAGCGCTGGGCAGTTTGGCTGGAGGGACAGGGCCAGCCCTGCTCTTCCCTTCCTGGAGCCTCCTGGCTCTTCCTTGGCATCTGAGACAACCAATGGAAATGGATGTGCTGTTATCCAGGACACTCCGAGCATTTGAACACACAGCCCCGCCGGGTCACAGTCCTGATCACCCAGAGCTGACCAGCTCCAAGAACTTCTAAGTTGCTTCTTTCTGGCAAAAAATGCCACATGAGAACCAAGCAGGAAACAGCAGCTTGGCTGTGGTCACTCCTGACTTTGGAACACTTCTAATAGAAAATGATGGCATTCCAACAGAAACAGCTGTTTTCGATAAAGTGTTAGGCAATTCCTATCTCTCTCACTTGCCTGTCCTTCTTGCTTCTTTTCTAGTTCACTGAAGAACCACACTTTGTTCAAGATATTTCCTGCAGGGGAGGAGTGTGAGGAAAGCTGTGGAAAAGCCTCAAGCCATGACATTTTCATTCTGAGATGCGGATTCCTTACAGGAGTGGCTGAAAGCACTGGACACCCAACACCTGCATGCTGTCGGTATGAAATCCAGATGAAAGCAATCCCACTGCTAGTAGCAGTCATCGACCTTACTTTACCAAGACTCACATTAATTCAGGAGACACAGCGCTGCCTGACAGAGCTGTGGTGTCTGCCTGTTTCCCTGAAAACCCCAGGTGTGCCTACTGAGAGCTTTCAGCTCGGGAACAGCCTGGGTCTGTAGCCCAGAACGTGTGCTGACTTAATTCCTGCCAGTGTACATCACTCTTGAAAATAAATATTTAAAATTCTAAGCAGAACCAATCATACTCCAAGATTAGATGCTAACATCATTGTGGTTATTTTTCTCCAGGACAGTTCATTCCAAGGGAGAGTGTGTGGAGCCTTGTAAAGCTCTGATCATGCCATAACAAATGGCAATGCCACAGCAGCAGCTCCCTGGAAGAGCAGGTAGACACTGCTGGCTCCTCTGGGAACTAATAGCCAGATCATGCCGAATCTCCAGAATCTGTTCTGCATTTCTGTAACCTATAAAGTACATTCAAATGTTTTGCTGTTAATAAAAACGACATGCCTGTTTAGTGTTTGGATACTAAATTTGGATACTCCAGATCAAATGACCACTGCACTGGAAAGCATTTGCAAATTATCTGCTCACCTACATGTTTCACTGTTTAAACTGCATTTGCAAAAGGGAAAACAGTATTGTGACCCCAAGAGTGGTACTCTAGCATCTCCCTCTCATGCAGAGGAGTTTGGCTCAGCAGTGCATCACTTCTCTGAACAGCAATATCAAGAGAATGCAGCGTCCAGAGGGCCAAATCCTGTGCGCTCAAGTCCCAGACATCATTACCTCCCTGGGCATAGTGGTCACAGCCTGCAGCCAGCACCGGGGCCGCCCTGGAGGGGCACACAAAGGGGTGCTCCTGCTTCTCTGGGTGTTTGGGGACAATGAGTACATCCTGCTTATGACCAGGATGCTTTTGAGCCCTCATGTCCCACCCTGACCAGCCCACGAGCACTGCAGGGCTGGAAGCACGATCAAACGCAGCAGCTGACCTTGGCAGCACAACCCAAAGGGTTCCCACCACTGGCATCCTCCTCTCCACACTCATTTCCAAATCCATTGTGATTTATTTATGAATTTACCTAATTGCATTTTGGTTTTAATCCACCTCTGGCAGGTGTCCACCATGAAACAGAGTCCTCAAGGGAAAAACATCCCTGGGTGATTCCAACCAGCCACCCATGTGCCAGCTCAGAGCACAGCACGGCTGCCTCCCCTGTAACCTGAGTGTGCTTTGGGGAAAGCTTCCCCCAGGGAAAACATCTCTAAAAAGGGAAATGATGTGATCCCACAGGAGGGTGACCCGTGGTGATGTGAGCTCTGAGAATAGTACAGTAGCAGCAGGAGGAAACTCTGGCTGCCAGATGACCATCCACACTCCTCCCAGCTCGCCCCTTCTGAGCAGCAGCTCGTCAGTCAGGGATGCAGCTACGGAAAAGGAATTAATTTCCCTTGTAAGGAAAGTTAATCCTGTTAGTGCAGATGCACAGGCAGAAAGAACAGAGTTACAAATACCGTGGGCTGCATAAAACAGAGATCCTTCTTGCTCCTCCCAAGCATGGTCCCCGAGCTCAGTGATCAGACCCACTGCCAGAAGGGAGAGCACCAGCAGCCTTGCAGGGAGCAGTGGCCTTGTGCCCCCATGTCCCGCAGTGTCCAGCACACCCCAGGGTGACAGCAGGGCAGCCTGGATGCTCAGCCTCCCCCATCGCTGCCTTTTAACCACCAGATCCAAGCAGGGCTGCCAAGCACCTGCTCTCAGGCTGTGCCCACGGGCTGTGATCTGTGCTTGTGGCTGTACCCACGGGCTCTGCTCACAGGCTGTGATCCATGCTCTCAGGCTGTGATCCGTGCTCTCAGGCTGTGATCCATGCTCTTAGGCTGTGATCCGTGCTCTCAGGCTGTGACCATGGGCTGTGCTCTCAGACTGTGCTCTCAGGCTGTGCTCTCAAGCTGTGCCCATGGGCTGTGCTCTCAGGCTGTGCTCTCAGACTGTGCCCATGGGCTGTGCTCATGGGCTGTGCCCCAAGCTCGTGGCAGCTGGCAGCACGTCCCTGGCTCCCCGCCCCCGCTGCTGCAGCACCGATAAGGTGCCGAAAACACTGTCAGGCCTTTCAGATAAGAAAGATTCGGAGCAAGGGAGAGCAGCAGCTCGAGAGCACTGACACTTGTCAGGGTTGTAGCGAGGGTGATAAGCCAGGTGTGGGAGGCCAGCAGGAGAGCGTGGGCACTGTCTGTCAGAGCCAGACATCCTGCACCCCGGCAGCTGAAGCTCTGCGCCTTTCCCTGGCACTCTGTGCCTGTGCCCCCACCATGTTAACACCTTCTGGGCACACACTAACAGCTTTGTGGCACTCTTGCTGCTGCCATGATCATTCCTAAATATTCCCGTTTCTCTCTGCAAGGGAGGGTCTGAAGCAGAATGGCAGCCTGACCTTACTGTACAATCACTCAGTCACTCCTCATTCTTACCCGTCACCAAGATATGACATTACCAGCCCAAGTGAAACCTGCATTATTTGTTTTCACAAGAAAAGTATTTCATACCTAGAAGACATAATAAATGACAGCACTTGTGAGAGTGAGTTACACCACCCAGCTCCTACCTCCAGCCTGTCTGTTCTCATCAGCTTCTGGGCAGCGGCGGCGGCAGCGGCAGGAACCGGGACCCCGGGGTTTCCTGTCACCAGCATCGGGGCCGTGGGCAGGATCTCGGCGGGGACCAGGCCTGGAGAGACGGGCCCCAGGTAGGGGTTGAAGGCGGCTGACGCGTTGGTGGCTAAGCTCGGCGCAACGGAAAACATTGGCTGCAACCAGAGACAGGGAAGAGACACTTAACATTTGTGCTTGCCGTGCTGTCACCATAACAACTCTGCGGCCATCCTCGTGAGCTGAACAAGGTGAGTTTCTGCTGCTAACTGGAGAGGAGCATTTGTTGTGCTTGTGGGACATGGCGAACACCTGTGCAGTTGTTGCACCTGAGCAAGAGCATGGGACAGGCAACCCCACCAGCCTCAGCTGGTTCTCCTCCTCCAGCTCCCCTGCACGCTCACGGCATGGGGCAGCTCCTGGAGCAAACTCCCAGAGCAAACTCCCGGTGGATCTGAACTCCAGCAATTCTATAATGAATGACAGACACTCTGTAGGGTCACAGAGAGTCCGGGCCTACCATGGGGACATGGCCACAGCGGGTACAATGCTGGGTCTTGGGGAAAAGGCATCTGAGAGCCCCAACAAAGCATCAACCACGCTCGACTTCAGGCACAGGCAAAGCTTTTCTGACCCTGGTGCAGCTCGAGCTGGCTCAGGAATCTTGCGGTTTCACACAGCCACAATCCTTCAATTTTACAGAATTCAACAGGTTGGCCATGCAGATACTCAGACACTCACTGCATCAGGGAGATGCTTTAGTTAGGCTAAAACATTAAACCAGTGGAAGAAAGAGCACATGCAAATATGATTTCCTTTTGTTTGTTTGCATGTTTTCAAAGAAGAGTCAAGTGCCCCTGTGGGTGTGAAGGTAATTGGGTGTAGAGCCGAAATAATGCTGTGAAAACCCAACACAGAGCTACTACACTGCAGCAAGGATTAAATAACTCTCCTGCCCCCAAATGCAGTGTAACTGCCAAATAAAATTCAGCCAGGAGTGTTTGTCTTTCACTATCTAAATAAAGCAGTTACACAAGGCATTTAGGTTTTTCCCCCCCAACTAATTTTTAGAGGGAAAAACAACAACAGAGTTAACACAACTCCTTCTCTGTTTCATATCAGTTTAAGGCAGACAGCACAGAACAGCACATGTTTTTGTATTCCTGAGGAAATGACTGAATTGTTTGGAAACAAGAGTTGGAAATAATGAACAAAACCATGCAGGGATTACTGAAGAAAACAGACTGAGAGTTGTGTAAACGGGTATAATTTCTGTAATGCTTATGAATCTCATTCATGTGAATGAAAAACAACCTGGCAAATATTACAGGAAATGAAATATTACTCTTAAATACACTATTAATTAACTGCACTTTTCATTACTGCATGACCTGCTATGTAACAATGAACTTTAAAAAAACCAGTCTGTTAGTGTGTAACTTAAGAGATACCGATGTTTGATTTCAGCCCAATACACTCAAACAGACACCTGTGTGTCTGCTGTACACCAAACAAAAGACTGCCCCATATATTTTCTACTGAGCTTATTTTATACCAATATCAATAACCCACAGCCTTTTGACCATTGCAGATTAACAGCACATTATCACAGCCACCTAGCATTGCTCTGAAGCTCACAGGCACATTGTGATGTGCTGCACAGGTCTAAGGGGGGACAGTCCCCTGTCCTACAGCCCCAGCAGCACATGGCTGCTGCTGGGCCAGGGCACAGAGGACCCCAGCTCCCTGCTGCCTGATGGGCTCATACTGACTCATGCACAGCCATGGTCAAGCTGAGCCTAACTCCCCCTAAACCAAAGCTCAATTCCGGCAAGCAATTCTCTGGGAAAGTTCCCTTGAGTGAAGGAAAAACATACCTTCACTCAAGGGAATCTTCTCAAAGCCAGGAGTTTCCCAGAGCACATGATATTGCAAAGGAAACGAAAATCTCAAGCAGATCACTTGCTTTCCAAACTTTGACAAATAAGTTGCAAAAGATAAATTAAATTAGCCCAAGATTTCTGAAATTAATAAAAAATATTACTCAGACAGGGCAGAATTAGGCAACACAAAGACATACAGAGGAGCATTTCACTGGAGCTGATTCCTCTCCCCATTCCCGACCTTTGCAGGATTTTTGCCCTGTGCTGCCTGTCCTCAGCTCCCCGAGGGAACCGCGGAGTGCACGTACCACGGGCTGCAGCGGGGCTCCGGGCATCATGGCATTGGCGAGCTGCATCTGCTGGGCCAGCATGGCCATGTTCTTCTGCTGGATCAGGTTATTGCGGCCATTGATCTCCAGCTGCGTTTTTAAGTGTGGTGGTGGGTGAAGATATTTGCAGTTTTCCCTTGAACATCGGCCCTGGAGAAGAGAATTGGCACAGCAGGATTAGAAGCTGCATCGTCGTTCCTTATGCCATGGGCTAGAGCAAAGCCCAGCAGGCTGCAGGCCGAGGGAGAGGGGCTGTCACACGTGCCCAGAGCAGCCTGACAGCTCCTCCATCTGCTGCTGGCTCGGCTTTGCTGCGCTGCTTGTTTCTCCAGCACAACTCTAAAACATTGCTTCTTTTTAAAGTTCCTCGAGATGAGCTACCGTAAGTTGTTCTGGAAGTACAGCATGTTCCTCCTCTTGGGGACATGCTCCTGCTCCGTGAAGGGAACTAGCACCACTCTGTGCTTCACTACACCTGGAATTCAGCATCTTTGAGGGAAACCTCCTCCATAGCATGCATTTTTGTTGTGATTGTGCTAAACCTAACAGGTAAACCAGAACTGACTCGTTTGTAAATTTTTCAGTGAATTCAAATGTGGCAAACAGACCCCTCCTGGGGAACAGAGATCCCTCCTGGGGAACTTCTTTAAAGTTTTAACACCAAGCCCATATTTTCACCAAAGGGATGGCAAAACCAAAAATTAAAAAACCCAACTAAAAAGGACAATTTAATCCTTTTCTGAAAAAAACATAGATTCCTAAAATTACATTTTTTTCTTTACTCATTCATCTTTGAAATAAATCCAAACAAGAACAATGACAATGCAAAAGACAAACTTAATTTGAGTGAGAAACCGTTTTTATCAGGAAACAAATTGATTCAATACAGCTTGACCTTATACTGCAATTTTGCTCAGAAAGTTAAGATTTATCCTTGTTAAACGATCTGCCAGAGATCTAATTTGTAGGATGATTTTTGTCTCCCCTAAAGGCTGAGATAAACAGTATGCTGCTGCCCCCCTCCCAGTCTGTTTCTCCTGCTGACACCCCAACCATCTTAAAAGTAATTTTCATAGTTACTCAGCTGACATTTGATCCTGCAGAGGAAGATAGAAAAATACTTAAAGTTTTGTGGGTATCTTCAGGCAACACACCATGGTTAGGGAAAGCATTTACGGAGATTGTGGAGACCACGACTGCAATGCATGGAAAAGAAAGTTCATCTACAGAGCCATGAGCACACTCACTGCAGATAAGACAGGGAAAAAACCGTGCTGCCTGAGGAAATATTGTTACAGGGGAAAGAAGCTTCCTAGAGCAAACAAGGACTTGGATACTGCAGTAAAAACCAGACAATTCCTTAGCAGAAAAGGTGGCAGCAGGGATCACTGCTTATGGAGAGAGTTGTAGTCGCTGTGCTGTTAACTGCAGCGGAGTTTTACAGTGTGGATACACATCTGTACACAGCTGGATATGCACATCTGCTGGTGGCTGTTCCACCCGTGGGTGCACCCCGGACACCCCCAGTCCCACAGGGCTGCCCACGCTGGCCATGGGGACCAAAGCTGGCACCTGAGAGCCCGGTCAGCAGCGGCCAGACCCACACAGGGGCCAGCACGGCCTGGCTGGAGCAGCCGAAAGGACACGCGGGACATCTCCCATCTGTCTGTGGAGCGGTTTTGGGAGCGCATCTCCCGCCTGCACTGGGGGCGGTTTTGGGAGAATGACCTCCAGTTCTCTCC
Organism: Daphoenositta chrysoptera; assembly: GCA_013397915.1. Taxonomy (NCBI): domain Eukaryota; kingdom Metazoa; phylum Chordata; class Aves; order Passeriformes; genus Daphoenositta; species Daphoenositta chrysoptera. Next base: position 567,510 of record VZRO01000190.1, on the reverse strand, counting down.
TTTAATCCAACTCATTTCAGCATCCCCAGGCCCGCAAAAGCATTTCACCACTGTGTGCCCTGGCAGGTAAAGGCCTGGGACAGCTTTATTTAAGTCAGTTTTTCTCTCAACACTAACCCCATGTTAGATGTTGTTACCCCTCAGGACATGGGGCATGCTGACACATTTACCAGATAACTGGAAAATGAGATCTTACATGAGCACAATGTAAAAGTCAGAGCCAATTACTGCTAAATGAGTAACATGGAACTGCACCATGTGTTGCTGGAATCAGAGGAGCAGTTAACCAACCTGACTTTGAAATCCAGATTAAACTCAATGTCCTCATTTCAGTGCTGGGATTTAGGCTGTTCCCCAACTCTCTGGATGAGATCCAAAGCCTAGCAGTACGTGTTGTACACCCCAACCACTTAATGTACTTCATACACTCAAATGCTTTAAAGCCATAAAAAATCATTCCTGTGATCTAATGCAATGTCCTTGGGCTCCCAGGAAACAAGGAGCCTCGCTGCTTTCCCATTGAGACCAGCATTTCTTTCCACCTAGGAGATGGTCTTTTAGGAAAGCTATTTCCTCAGAGTTAAAGACTACCAGAACATACCACAGCCCCAGGTAAATTGTGCTTATGCTTAGCTATCACCAGCTACTATCAAAACACTTACATCCTCCTTGTTTGCATGTAGCTCTGCAGCCCAGGGCACCTTTAACCTTCAATCTTTTTTAATTTACAGATCTTAGCGAATTTCCCAAAAGAAATGCAGACTTGTCTGTCTGGAAGCAGGGTTTCTTGTCTCACTTTTATTCCACGGACCTTTACAAATGGTCCACAGAGCGCCCAGAAGCTGGAAACCGCAGGCTGGAAACCACTGTCACAGATCTCACCAGAACACAGGCAGCATTCATCCCCCTGACCCTGCAGCGAGCAGCTCCTAATTACCTTGTCCCTGGATCCTGCTAACTGCAGTCAACAGAGTTCAAGCAGATTTTCATCTCTCTGAACCTTTTCTGCACCCTCCTCCAATCATTACAAAAGGAATATTTCAAGTGAATAAATTCAGAGGTGGCAGTGGATGCTGCACTGTCCTGATGGGCTGCACCAGCACACTGGGGCATTAACACAATCCTGCTGGACTAAAATTTAGGACAAGTGCTCCCAAGGCTTCCCAGCATGCCCCTCAGCAGAGGCCCCTGCGGCCAGCAGAGTGGGGGGCACAGGGCCAGCTGTGTCCCTCGGCATCCCAGCCGCTCTCAGGAGGTGCCCTGCCCCAGCTCGGGGCTCAGCAGTGCCAGGCAGCGCCCGGCTGAGCCCCGTGCCAGCCCCTGGACCACTCAGACAGCACCGTCTCTGCAGCAGCTGCCACACTGACTTTGCACTCTTACTTGAAGCATGGCAGCAAGCACACATTTGCTTTGCTCTCCTTGCAGCAGTAAATCTTTTAATCTCATGCTGCCTCTCCATTGGGTTTTTTTTTTTTTTTTTGATGTTTAATACAAAGATTTATTTCCTACTCTGCACAGTTCACTTTCATTGTCAAAAATGATGAAATGCCATCCACTGTGGATGGGAGCAGGATGTGCCTGACCTTGCTGTGTTCAGCCTCCTGTGACACCTCATCAGGTGCAGGACAGGGCTCAGCACGGTCTCATGATCAGGGGTTGGACTGGGAGGATTTTTCCCCTTGCCTTCAGGGGAGCAGGAACATGTACCTGTCCCCAGGCACCTTCCCACAGGGCAGAAGCATTCCCAGCTACACACTATGGCTTTATTCCCCACAAAGCACAAGGCACTTTGTGTGAACACTTACAGAATTATGGAAAATGTGCCAAAATCAGACAAAAGAAAATGACCAATAATGCCTTGGAAATGTCCCGCCCAAAATTCTGCATTCTGAAAATACAGAGTATTTCTAGAAGACTTGGATCCTCTGACAAATGTGTTGGATCATGACAGTACACCTGTGTTTTTCAGACCTGCACACAGGTGAACAGGAGTGAGCCCATTTCTGTGTGGTCACCACCAGGCTCTTCCCCACAACACCAGTTTTCTGGAAAGCACAGCACATCCTGCTTTTAACATCCCACACTAAATGTTAGGAATACAACTGCAATTTTTGCTCTCTGATAATGATCTTCTTCCAGAAAATACCCCGATTGCATATTTAACAACGGAAAAGCTTTCTTGGGATTCCCTTCTGAGACTGCAAGCAATTTTACCCGCTGCAGCTATGGCTCAGGTGATATGGGTAGTAAAAGTTTTTATTTTTTCCCTGAGGGAATATTTAAAGTAAATGTCAGCAGAAATGAGCAGCCAATTAACAAGAAATTGAGGCTGGGGTGCTGCTCCTGCTCCTGTGACTCTGGTGTCTCTGTCCTGGCACTGCTGTCTTCTGCCTCTGCTGCAGTGGGGCTCGTGTGAATCCCAATTTCGTGCATGTTCCAGGGCTTAGTGCAGGTATCTGCATCCAGGGCTGAAAGGTAGGGCCCTGACATGGAGTAGTTGTTGTTAGGCCCTCAAAGCAGTTTTAAGAGCTTGCAAACATCCACAGCTTTCAGTATCCACCTAACCTTTGGATCAATTCAAATTCAAACTAATTATTTACCAACACCTCCTCAGAAACACCGTCTGATCTGCCACAAAACAGAAGAGCAGCAAACTCATCACGCTGGTGCACTTCAGCCTAAAATGTTCTTGGAAAGCACAGCCTGGTGATGCAATAAATCAGATCTAATTAGCAAACTACTCTCACAGAGCTGTTACTTCTCCAGGCATGACCTGACCTGTCAGGACCCCAGGGAGAGGGACTCGTGGGAGCTGTCTGTCCCACACAGGGCACTGCCAGGGCTGGATGCCTTTGGAGACTCTGCACGCAGATTCTCCACCCTCAGCGCTCCTGCGGTGGAGAAGGCAGGGAGGACCGAGAGCATCCCACCGTGCTGTCACCCACTGCGACACCCAGCACGAACCCTCCTCGCCCAGAAGGAGCCTGGGAGCCCACCTGGGCTCAGCCTGTGCTTGCCTGCTTCCCCAGGGACACGGTGGGCAGCAGGGGACCTGTCGCTGCTGTCAGCCTTGCTCCACCACCCCGAGGGGCTCTGGGCTGCGACGGGGACACACACAGCCGAGGGGACACAGCCGCGGGGACACGCACAGCCGAGGGGACACACACAGCCGAGGGGACACACACAGCCGCGGGGACACGCACAGCCGAGGGGACACAGACAGCCCTGGGGACACGCACAGCCGTGGGGACATGCACAGCCGAGGGGACACGCACAGTCGCGGGGACACAGCCGAGGGGACACACGGTCCCTCCCGTCAGGCTGGCGGGGAGCGCGGCAGAGCGGTGCTGAGTGCGCGCTCCTGCTCCGGTCCGCTGATCACACACTGACAGTGCTGGGACGCAGCCCACGCTTCTGGAGAGGGGCCATGCTCTGCAGGAGGGGCTGAAGGTTTGGGGAGAACCATCAGCCAAAGCACAAATACAGGAGGATTTTGTATGGACAGAGTCTAAACAAAGATCCCAGTGACTGCTGTCACAGATAAACACTGGAGTGCACATGGAGCTCAGCAGTCCTGCAGTCGCTGCTTGAGGTCATCCTCCTGCAGCAGCACAGACCCAGGACAAACACTCAGAGCCAGCAGGCCACTGCGTGCCCCTCAGTGCCTGCCCCCGGGCGGGCGCTGATCCCACACCGCCCAGGGCAATCTGTCCGGCTGCACAGGAGCTTCTGTGCTGCTGGGTGAGGTCAGCCCGGCGCCCTCTGCGCACCTGAGGGTCACACACCTGTACAGGTGGCTGTCAGAAATGCAGCTGCTCTGGGAAAGCCTCTGCTCCGAGCTGTACCAGCCCGCTGGGTCTGTTTATTTATGCTATTCTTATGTGACTGCAGTAGCACAACCCAAGTTCCCCAGCACTGGCGGTGCCCCTCTGCGCGTGGTCCTACACGAACTGCTGCTCAAGGGAGAACGGGAAAACTTCTTGGTTTCCATCAATCCAGCAACACCATGCCATGAAAGCATCCCCACAGAAGTCCAGGGCAAGACAGTCGAGAGCAGGAACGTGCTGCTCACTGCATGCAGACATGACTGGAATAACCCCTGGCTCTCCCCGAGGTCCCAGTGCCAGTCCCATCACTGCAGGCAGAGCTGCCCTTCTCGCTGGCAGGGCTCAAGCATCAGTGTGGAGCCTGGTGCTGTGCAGACACCAGTGGGTGCTAATCACCTTGACCACACTGATGCAACAACCTTTCTACTCAAATTTGTCGTATACATTGTTTCTCAGGACGTCCTGGAGCAAAATTAATTATCCAATTAAAAGCTGTTGCGTAGCAACAGAGTTTAAGATGCAGGACAGCAAAGCAGGATCCCTGTGACAGCACCAGGAGCTGCCTCTGCCCACAGCCAAAACTAAGCTCCCACGTCGATGGAAATGTGTGTGGGGCACCTTGTGCACCAGGTAAAACCAACCTTTCAGTGCCCCAGGACAACACAGTGGCCTAAACTCTGCTTTCACTGATTCCAAACTCAAACTGAAGTGAAACAAACAGCAGCCCCTTGGGGTTGCTCTGGATTTCAAGCAAATGTGCAGCTGGTGGTTAAATCTGTGATTCTGCACGCACCATTGCTGCCATTGTTGCTACCACTGCATCCAGAAGAGAACCTCCAGGCCTCAGGATGCAAACAATCTGGCTTGTAAACATGAAAGCACTCAACAGAAGCAGCTGCAATTTCTGCTGACAGTCTTGGGCAGCTACCATGGCCTGCAACCACCTGCAGCACTCGGAGGGGCTCCCTGGAGCATTTCTATGCCAGCAGAATCCCAAGAGGTGGATGAATGTCCCATCCTTGGTAGTGTTCGAGGCCAGGCTGGACAGGGTTTGGAGCAACCTGGTGTAGTGGAAAGCTCCTTTCCCATGGCAGAGGGGTGGAACAAGATGAGCTTTAAGGTCCCTTCCAACCCAAACCAATCTTTGAGTCTGCGATTCTGTAATTTTAAATAGCTATTCATGGTCAGACCTACAACCTTCTAACATCTAACAGGGTACCTCCTAAAGACAAAAGAAAAGTCTCCTTCTGGCCAGCACAGACTCCAGTGAGTGCTGCACATCCCACCTGCCCTGCGTGAACACACACTACCCCATCACTACTTAGCAATTATTAATGGCTGACATAATTTTCAGTCACTTCAAACACTTTTGGATGTTCTGACGGTGCTGTGGTACCGCCTGGCTGCTGCTGGAGCTGCAGCCGCTCTGCCCGTGCTCCCTGGGCCGGGGTTTGCCTGGGTCTGGTCCCCCTGTGCTGAGGATGCCGAGGCTGCAGAACCAGCAGCCACAGCTCCACAGCGCAGCTGGAACACACGGAATGCTTCTGATCCAAAACAAACACGCAAACACCTCCCTCTGGTAGGGAGTACAAATTCCTCCCGACCCGGCGCGTTTGAACCCGAGCAGGAGGATGGCTGCTACATACCATCAACTATTGCCTGTAAATGGTAAAACTATTTATCCTGATGCCCATGTGTTTTACAGGAAAACATTTAACTCCATGTAAGCTATGGTTTCCTTTATAAAAATAAACTGTTTGCAGGCGCTTTGTGTTGAGGCTGCCTGCCACATTCAGAGAAACTTTTTTTACTATGTTACATGGCCTATCCGACTGCCCTGAAGCACGCAGCCTGCAGTCCCACGACTGTGGGACGACTGTGGCTGTGCTTACACCTCTGAAGCCAGTCAGAGGCAGGACTGCAGCCACTGAGGCTCTCCACAAGGCTGATGCACAGCCTGTTTGGAGACAAGCCCAACACCTGTTGGAGGGGTCACTGCACCCCAGCTCTGCCACTGCCCAATGCTGTGGGACCACAGGTGCCTCTCCCCAGAGCTGGTCCCACACCTACCCAGCGGCTGGTTCGGGGCCAAACCCCGAGCTGGGAGCGGGGCTCCCCCTCCGGGCCCTGCAGCCCCCCCAGCTCACAGCCTGCCAGCTGCTGTGGGCTTGGACACCCTCAAACAACTCTCAAGTGTACGCAGGATGCCAGCTGAGGGAAAACACACACCTCCAGGGGAAGCAAGTGAGGGCACCTCCCCTGTGAAGCTCCCTCAGCTCCTTCCAGGGCTGCTGCTGTGACACAGGGATACTGATGGCAGCACTCTGTAGACACTTTTAAGTGAATCCTTTCATATGAAAACACACCAAAGTGGCCACTTAATGATGTCTTTGTGTGTGATTCTTGTACATAAAAGCCTCAACCCCTCTAATGGATCATTTGGCTTGCACAGCTAATAGCACTCCTACGGGAGCTGTCCTACTGCCATGAAATACAACAGGATTTTAAAAAAGGAAGAAAAAAGCAAACAGAGCAAGCAGACTGCCAGCACAAAACAGAAGGAAAGACACCAGCTCAGCAGCAAAACCCTCCCTGCTGCTCCTGCCGTCTGCAGGTCCCTCCTCCTCCTCCTCAGCCCGGAGGAAGCACAGAATGATCCCCAGAGCCAGAACAGTGGCATGAGGATGGGGATAGGGACAGGGATGCAGATGGGGACATTCACACCTGTGCCACTTTTCTTTGTACCCAAAGTGCTGTCAGCTGAGCACCTGTCCATCCCTAGCCACTATGACCCTGGGTAAGGTGGCTGCTGGGATACCCCCAATTCTCATTTCGTAACAGCAGTAGCAAATGCATCAATTACATATGGATGTACAAGTATTCATATAAATTATTTAACTTCTATAAATTTTATTTAAATTTATGTATTTAAAAATTTATGTGTTTTTAAAATTTACATAAATATTCAATACAATTTGTGGTTGATCTTGGTATATTAAAAATGTTTGCACATCCACATGTCTGTATAGACATAATGTATGTATCAATCCATCAGGACACTCCCAATCTCTGGTAATCCATATGATCCTCACTCAAGCGTGTAATAACTCACAATTTAAGAGGAGAATGAATGACTTTATGTCCAGATCAAGTCAAACACACAGGAGATTTAATCTGTTTATCGGTGCAGATTCCCGTGGTGCCCAGCAGCAAGGGCCGGAACAGTGCAGTGCTGCAGGTACCAGCATTACTGTGATCCACACTCCTGCTCACAGCTGTAATCCCCGGCCAGTGACTCCGTCTGAAACCAGCCCCTTTGCCTCCTGCTGCCGCTCTCAGGCTCTCACCACTTCCAAGGGAATGACTGAAAACAGCTGTGAGCAGAAGCTCATTGCAACTGTTTAATGGGAGTGCTGCAACATAATTAATATTTAATAATATTTTCAGGCTTATGGTTTGTTTAGTGTATTTGGTGGCAAGACAGAAAGTGGGCATGCTGTCAAACGCTGCATCTGAACTGGGGGAGCAAACAAAAAGGACACAGCCCTTGTTCAGCAGAGCCACTGGAACAGGTCAGTGCTATTTACGGCAAATTTAAGAAGGGAATCCCACATGAGGGAGGGCACCATGTATGTCCTCATGGATTTTTTTACATCACTGATGTAACTTAAAAGTGGTTCAGCACCTGCCCTGGCTGCCTGCAGGGCTGTTCCCACCGTCCCTGTCACTGCTGCCCAGGGCATGTGCTTCACTGTCCCCCTGTGCTCGGCTGCAGGTGGGACACGAGGTGGGACAGCCCAGCTGTGCCTCTGTGGCAGGAGTGGTGCCACTCTGCTGCTCCAGTTATGAAGCTCTTCCCCAAATTGCAGAGGCACGACATAGAGCACTACACACAACCTTCACCAGAAATTTGCCCTGGAACAGAAAAGGCAAACGATCAGCAGGAGAGGGGTGAGGCACTATCACTGTGCCGATCCTTCTGCACAGAGCTCGGGACTGAGCCCATCACGGGCACCCAGTGCACAGGGACCCCAGCCTGGGCACCCCTGACAGCTGCCTTTAGCTCCCAGCGTACCCCCAGCCTGCCGTCTCCCCCTGCCCCATCAGACAAGAAGAATGGCCCCTCTGACAGGACCCACATCCCCCATCTGCAGCTGGATGTGACCAGGTTCAGAGCGACCCCTTCCAGATGTGTACGAGGGCTTGCGGTACACAAGCTCCAAAACAAGGACTAGGTGCAAAATTGGGAAAGAGAAGCGATCCCTTAACTTTGACACGCTATTATCCCTCACAACACCCAGGACTTTCACCCGTGTATTTTCACTGTGGTGGTGTTTAACTTCTTCTGAAACTTCCCACTGGCTGCCTTGCAGGGCTGTGCTTGAGCAAACGGGACACTGAAGTGTCGGGAGGCCCTGGTCCCCCAGCGCACGGAGCACCTTGGCTGCGGAGGGCTGGGGTGCAGGTGAGGCGAGGACAGGCACTGCAATGCTCCGCTGCGGACGTCAGCACGCGGGCGCTGCCAGCGCCGGCCGTTATGGCTCAGGGCAGTGCTGAATAACACAAAAATTAACGTCACGTCGATAAATTGTTCTCTGCTGCCCAACAGCACACCGACGGCCTCCTCCGGCAGGCTGAAGGTCAATGGCTGTCAGTTTTTATGTCTGGATTTTTATGGGAGAGAGGCTGCTCTAAAAGCTTTACTGAGAACTGCAGCCCCGCACCCCAGACGCTGGAAATCACTGCTGGTATCCTGAGATGCCAACACATCCGCATGTCTGGGGTTTTTATTGACAGGGTCTACCTAAGAATTATCCTTTCTCTATTTTCTTGTTATCCTTTTAGTTGTATTTGTATTTTTTCCTTGATTTGGCAAGTACAGCATCTTGACATGCTATTTTAAATAGAATTTAAATACAGTTAGAATGTAATTGTCAGGCAAATATGTTATTGACTGAAAAATAATTAATTCCCCAATATTGGTGGGGAAAGTAATTATTAAAATATTATTTTATTTAAGTGAAGTTAAATAATAAATTCTAACTGAAATTTGTGAATTTTATTAAACTTCATTTCGAAATAGGATTTGAGTTTACAACTGAACACAGATGAAACAAAGCACCCTGAGAGGAAAAGCTCCAAATGGGAAATTTCACAAAATCACAGAATCACAGACTTGCGAGGGTTAAAGATTACCCAGTTCCAATCCTCATGCCATGGGCAGGGACACCTCCCACTAGCCCAAGTTGCTCCAAGCCCCGTCCAACCTGGCCTTGGACATTTCCAGGGAACCAGGGGCAGCCACAGCTTCTCTGGGCACCCTGTGCCAGGGCCTCACATGACTCACCACCCTTCACAGGGAAGAACTTCTGCTGAAAGAAGAAATTCACCTGCACCTGTCCTTACAGATAAATAAAACATTTCCCTGAAACCAAGGTCAGCCACTCAAATGGGAACTGCTCCGGGCATCAATACCAAAGCCTGGACATATGATTTCAAATTAATCCCCTGAGCTCTGCCCAGAGATGCCACTTTCCTTAGAATGTGGAAAGCAGACAGTGAACCCTCCCCAGGTGAACAGCAACAGCACAGGTGCCTATGCCCAGGTACAGAGCGGGTTATTGGCACTGTGGGAAGCAGTGGCTGTCTGCACCTGGAAAAGCCAACAGCTGCTTTCTCAGCAGGAAGAACTTTCCCCCAAGAGTGTACAAAGGATCACAAGTTTGAATTAGCAGCATGAGAAATGATCTTGACTCTTTCAGCAATGCCACACCAAAGTCTTCGCTGAGCCACGCGCTCTGCTGCTGCGTGTGGTTCTGTAAGGGCTGGCTGGCACCTGACAAAACAAACCCAGCGTGCTCCACTGCTGGAAAACCCACGGGCTGCAGGGCATCCTGTGAAATCCCTGAAAGGAGCACGGAGAAGTGACCTCATTTTCAGGAATGCAAACAGCTCCAGGTCCCTGGCCCCACACGTGCAAGAGACATTTTACAACACAATAAACTGCCTAAGATGGAAACATACTGCTTGATCACATCCAAACCTTTCTACTTAATTACCGCACGCCTCCAGTATTGCCAAAATAACCCAGAGCAGTGGCTATGGAGGGGATGGGGAGAGCTATCAGGACTGGGACAGAAGCTGCACGTTACTTAAGTTCCAAAGCAGCTTAGTTTGATGTTGCTGCACCACAAAACACTAAGCTTGGAGATCAATTTCCACAGAGGGGCTGATGGACTATTAACATCCGTCACAGCAGGTAAAATGTGGACATCTAGTCCCTTAGCATGGGGTGACCCACAGGTTTGACAGTGAAGGTCTGTGTTTGTTTCACAGCTGTCATCACCACAGTGCCACTGACTGGAGGTGTGTGGGGAACCGGCCAGTGCTGCCCTGTCTTGCAAACCCGAAGAACAAGAGAAGCTCACACAGGGATGGAGGGAAAACCACTCAGAGCTTCCAGTAACAGGACACATCAGGCCAGTGGATGCCTCTTCCAGCCAGAATCCCACTGTGACTGAAAGGACAAACCCACAAATGCACTTGGGTAAGGCAGAAAGCACAGTCCCTGTCCAACAAGAATTTTAGGAACTAATTAAATCTGAAGATTATTTCTTTTGAAAAAAACAAACCAAACCAACCAACCAACCAAACAAAAACCACAAAAAGACCCCCAAAAAAACCCCAGGGAATCTTTAACAACTTTTAAGAAAAAATTCCACCTGTTTTCCACAAGAGGGAACTTTTGACAAGACAATGATTTCCTACAAAACACCCCTTCAACATCAGTCAGTGCAGCTGCCCAGGAGCGGTGGCAGAAAGCACCGGTGTGAGCAGTGGCTCATGCCAGGCTGGCACATGTTCCTGGGACAGACACCTGCTCCTGCACCCCTGAGCCCCCATGGCACACAGTCCTGCTCTGGCTCCAAAGGAAGCCCCAGAGCACAGCCACTCATGTGACCCCGGTTCTGCACCCCAGTGTTCCCTCATCCCGGTGGGCAGGGACTGCTGGAGCCCACAGGGCCAGCCTGTGGTGCCAGGTACATGCAGGTATTCCTGTAGCTGTGTTCCTCACGGGAGCAAGATGCAGAGCGAGCAGTTGGCCGGCACACCCAGCCCAGCTAAGTGTCACTAAGTGTCACTGCGTGATGGCCTTACTGCGCTGCTGGGGCCGGGCTGGCAGGGGCTGCTGCGAGCACTCCTACGCTAATGAATCAGTAATTAGTGAGCAACACCACCGGCCCACGGCAACACCACCGGCGCCAGGGTCAGTGGGAAACCCAGCTCCTCACACATCTCACCCCTCCTGGGCTGCGAGCAGACAATTCCAACCCTTCCCACAGCCTGACAGCACTGCACCGAACAAGAGATCCACGGCAAGGAGATTCTGCACGACTCAGTCAGCAATTCAAGAAGAATTAACGAACCCAGCCACATTCACCTTTGAGGGCAACGCATGAGCCTCACGCCCAAAGGCACCCCCAGATCAGCAACATCCCCCGGCGCTGTTGTGCCCGCCCCAGGGCACTGCCACGTTCCCCCTGCCAAGGGCACTGCCATGTCCCACCCCAGGGCATTGTCACATTCCCCCGACACTGCCAAGTTCCCCCCTCAAAGGGCACTGCTGTGTGTCCCTGCCAGGGATCACTACATCCCACTCCAAAGCACCCTCACATCCCACACCTTTCCTCTTTGCTTCTGTTGGCTGGCAATTAAATACCCCTGGTCACTTTGATTTATTTTTTTTTTTAAAGCTCATACTGTCTGGTTTGAAGTGAATATCAAAGAACAATCATTAAAAGATAAAGATTAGGCTGACAGAAAACTAGTCTTGCATCTTTTCTTAAATGTGCAAGACAGAACAAACACAGCTCTTCTCCATTTACTCTTAACCATGTCATAATTATCACGTAAGTAGAATTGTTAGCCTTGGCCTTATTTTCTGCACATGTCACCACCATGAAACCCATGGAGGATAATGGGTATGGTGCCCTGGAATTCGGTAATTGAGAGAATTCAGCACATGCAAACTAAACCAATTAAAATTAATACCTGTTATCATGATAAACTGCCATGAAAAAGTAAAACAAAAGAGAGATGCTCTTTCCCTCACATACCCAGCCCTGCTGTAGCCTGGGGATCACAAGTGGTTTAATTCTACATATGAAAAACTACTTTTCATGCTGTGACAGTTACGTGTCAGTTTTCACACCCAAGCCCTGCCAGGCACTATTCATTTCCTACTAGCTCTGTCCCTGTTTGCTTCCAGATAAAGTTTCCCTCACCACTTGTTGCAATGCCGTGTAATTGATTGTACCTGGGCACAAGCACCACCCGAGCGGGCAGCGGCTCTGGCACGACCCACTCATGTTGCTGTGGGACCGGAGGACCTGGCACTCAGATGTCCACTGCTCTGTGACACAGCAGCATTGCCTGGCAGCCAGCAGCCCCTCTCGGGGCACTGACAATTTCCAGGCCCCACTGGCACCATCCCACCCTCCCAACACCAAGGGAAGCGCCTCAAGCTGGTCTAAATGCTCAGGATGTCTGAATAAGCAAGGCAAGGCCCTGAGTCAGCTCTGCATGGCCACCCCTAGTACACAAAAATAACTTGTTTATTCCTCCTGAGGTATTATTTTTACACTAGCAGTACTGGGTCGCTGTGGCTGTTTGCTGCTGCTGCCCAGTGAAGGCACGTGGTGGGGGCCAGGTGCATGAGCCCTGCAGGGTGCTGGAGCGGGGACGTCCCCACCCCACCTGACCACCCTGCCTCGGTGCAGAGGGCTCAGTGTGGGGCTGGGACAGGTCCTTGGACTCAGGGGATCCATGAGAGACACCTTCAGCCACTGCCCACCCTGCCAGCCATGCCCAGCACGCAGGGAGAGTCACCCTCCACCTCGCACAGCATCAGCCAATGGCTCTGGGCTGCCCTTGGAGCTCCAGAGGGAAAACCCTCTCCTGAGCAGCTCCTTCGATTTCCTTCATCAGAAGGAAAGCCCTGCTAAATCAAAGTGTGCCTATGGTTTCCAATGAGGCAGAAACAACTCCTCTACACACTAACAGTACCCATCAGCTTGGGATAGCTCAGGACAACGCTGCGATGCTGCCCTGGCTACACCCACACCAGGTGGGTTCACATCATGAACCAAAGTGCAGCTTTCCCTCCACAGACCAAACATGGTCCACAGGGCATTCCTGCAACATCCAGTTAACATTCTCCTGGGTTCACGGCTCTTTATAAAACCTGGCTTTAATGGAAACAAGCCCAACGGAGTGAATGTGAACATCCCTGAGGGCCGCAAATAACAAAGTGAGAGGTGTGTGGGAACAGGACAGAGCGAAGCGGGACAGCGGCAGAGGAAGCTGCTAGCAAGTAAATATTGCCCAACACGACAGCAGGATTGGGGAAAAACTGACTGAGTGGAATAACAGGAAGCTTAGTCACTTCTGGACAAAAAAAAGCGAGCATGCGAGCAGGGCGGAGGGGCCGGAACACCGGGATGGAGGGGAGGGCGGGAGGGGAGCGGCGCTGCACTGGCAGGGCAGGTGCGGGACATGCCACGGGCTCTGCACTGGCCAGAGGAGACTGTCCTGGCTGCCCTGCTGCACCAAACCCTGCACAAACACAGCAGGATCCTGCACAGGCTCCCCCAGTCAAACTGTGACCCTGTTAACCCACATACTAGCTCCTCCTCCACCTTCCTCAGCACATAGAACACCCCAACTGCTCCGCTTGGGATGGACAAGAAAACACCAGCAACAGCCCCCTGGAGAACACTGTGCTGGTGATGGAACTATCGTGGTTCTGGTGGCTCTCAAGCCAGTTGGTATTTGGATCATAGAGGCACTTTGCAGAAGCCTCAGGAGTGGGGAGGAAAGTTGAAAGGAAGATCAGATTTCCCTGACGGCAATGAAAGTACCCATTACTGTTGAAATATGGCCTGCCCTGATCACTGATGAGGGGCTTAACAGCACCGGGTGTTAGTAAAGGGACTGGAAAAACACAAACCCAAGATTTTACTACATTATCCAAAGAGGCAAGAGAAAACACACATTTGAAGTAATTAGAAGCTAGATAAAGAAAGCCACCAAACCGTGGCCAACTGATGACAAGCTTGAGTAATAGTTTTTTACTGCTTAGGCAAATGAGGGAAGAAAAGTATATAAATAACAAAGGGTACAGCAGCAGAGAAATAAAGAAACTTAAACTAAGTTTATAGTTCAAAAATTCTTACAGTGAGGATCAATCTAAGTAATTCAGACTTCAGGGGCAAAAAAAAAAGATACCAAAAAATGTTGACGTATTTGATATCAGAAGGCAAAGGGAGAGTTAAAAGTCTTTAACAAAGAACAAATTGAAGCAAGCAAGGGTAGGAAAGGGAAAGTGTCGTGGGTAAACAAAGGCTGACACATCAGGTTTGTTTTACTTTGCAAGTGTGCGCTGAGGCACAGTAAAAGCTGTGGCTTTTACTTCCTAACCAAATAAACACCCCTGCAGCCCCTGCGGGAACCAACCCGGGAGCAGGGGTAGGGCCAGAGCAGACGGGACCTCGCATGCAGCACCACTTCCACTGTGCCTTTGGGACACACTTGTGTTTCCTTAAAAAACCAAACCAAACCCAGCCCTGAAGCACTCAACAGCTCCATGGAAAACCAAGGAGTGGAGGACATCCCATCTGGGGCAGGGAAGCTCCTGCTGCTGCCTGTGAAGCGAGCAGAGCACAGGCACAGGGGGACGGCGGGGCTGCGAGGGGCACACAGAGCACGAGCGCTGCATTTCTCATTTCGGGGGGTCAGCGGGGCCTCGCCATCCCCACGAGTAGCGAGGCAGTGCAGTGTCCAGCCTCCATGCCCTCGGGTCAGTGTCCGGCTCCGCCACTGACACGGCCATGACATGATCCAATAATGATTAACATCAGACACGGAGGCATTAACCAAAACTGGAAGTTTCAGCCCATACCGATGCTGAATTCCTTGCTCAGCTCTGTGCTGCACTGCTAAGGCGGCGAAGGCAGGACAGAGGGTTCAACAGGCCCTGTATCAGTCACAGCTTTTTTTGTCATACAGCTCAGGAATAATTTCCTGCACTAAGTGCTTTCCAGGCCTCCTAACACTGATACTGCAGATCGATATTTCACAAAGACAAAGCTGCCTGATGGATGTGTGCACTCATAAAGTGTCTCTAACAGGCAGCACTGCTGTAACCACACACTCTGCACCCCTGCTACCTTCTGCCCCAGAGGTTTGGCCTTGCTCACTTTCCACATGAAACAAAATGACAGTAAAATAACAGAACAAAAGACCCACTGTAAGGCAGTGTGCAAATACAGTATCTATCTGCTCTGTCCGCACCAACGCAGTGCAAATATAATTACAGCTACCAGGAAACATTGCTTGCTCACAGGAGCTCTCCAGCCTCTCTCTGTTAAAGCCTCTGCATAGGCTTTACTCTTAAAAATGCAACTCTGTTAGAACAAATACACCCACAAAGCAGAGACTTGCACTTAGGAATATGGACCAGGTGAGAGCCTCTGCGCTCAGAAATGCAGCTGCACGGTGAATATTTGATGCAAGCCTTGAAAAGCTCAACTCTGTCAGTCACACACTGAGGGGAAAAAAGCTCAGAAAAGCTTATGAAATATGTGACAATGACACCAGAGGAGCAGAAAGAACACCTAAACAGCAGAAGCTGTTTTTCAGTGTCTGTAAGGCCTCGCAGAGCACGTGGGCATGTGGAACACAGAGGTGCAGATCCATCTGCCCTTGCCATGCTGCCTCAGCTGTGAACAGAGCAGGTCAGTGCACACAGACCACTCGGAAACACAGGTGGCAGGATTTATTTTTCTAAAGTTAAATAATCACAAAACATGCCCAAACACTGCTCTGCGGTCAGAATTCCCTGTGTTTATTTCCAGATGGGCACTGCCAACTGCAGTGCCCTGCCCCAGAGCGGAGCTGTGCAGACGGGCGGCGCTCGCTCCTCCGGAGGGAAGCTCGGCACCCGGGCCCATCCCCGCAGCCACCGCAGGGCCGGGCGGGAGCTTCCCCAGGAGGAGGATACAAAACCCCAACCCAATGGTACAAAGGAAAGAGGAGCAGTATTTGTTTTACAGGTGCAGACCTTCTGTAGGAAGCAGCATTTTCAGGAAGAATTTCTTTATAGAAAGGGTGCTCAGGCCTTGGCAGGGGCTGCCCAGGGAGGTTTGGAGTGCCCACCCCTGGAGGTGTCCAAGGAAGGCCTGGATGTGGCACTCAGTGCTCTGGGCTGGGGACAAGGTGGGCATCGGGCACAGCTTGGACTCAATGATCTTGGAGGTGTTTTCCAACCTAAATGATTCTGCGATTTCTGCTACTGGCAGTTTTTTGTTGTTGTAGGACATTTCGGCAGTGCCACTACCCTTGGCGCACACGCTGAGCTGAAGGAAACGCCACCTCTGCAGGTCCTATCTGTGTGTGTGTGAGCTCAAACACATGCCCATGACCTGAAGACTCAAACGCTCTCACTTCAAGCGTTCAGCCACATGGCTGGTGGGAAATGAAAAACTTTCCATGTGTGGGAGCCAACCGAGCTGATGAAACAAACAGGAACATTCAGAGGGAGGACTGGCGTATCATGATCTCACTGCAGAAGCACTTTTCCCCCAAGTTCAGCATGTGTGAGGCAGAATCAAAGCTCCAGAGATGAGAGCATCAGCCTCAGGGCTGGGTTGCAGGGCTGCCTTACAGGTGCTCGCTCTTCAAAAACCTAAATTCTCTTTTAATATATTTCACTTCGATCTATGAGACGAAACAACTTATTTCTGAGTATTAAAAGGAAATAAAACAAATACTGAATCCCTCTCTTTTCCCTGACCATTTTTTTTTCCACATGAGACCTGACCCACTCAAATAGTAGTAAAACAGGAAAGTAGTGAAATAGCAAATGAGAACTTTCTACCCCACAACATCCCTACAAAGAAACAAGTTCAAGGTGACAGCTTTGCTCGCCATTATGCCCGAGACCTCAGAACCCCAGCATTCTAGGGGACCTGGAGATGTGGTGTTCCCAACAGCAGATCCCGCTCTTCCATGGCACCACAGCCTCTGGGAATCCCTGCCTGCCACAGCCCCACAGCCTCTGGGAATCCCCGCTCAGCACAGCCCCACAGCCTCTGGGAATCCCTGCCCAGCACAGCCCCACAGCCTCTGGGAATCCCCGCTCAGCACAGCCCCACAGCCTCTGGGAATCCCTGCCTTCTGTGGCCCCCAGGGCTCAGACAGCTTTTACACAACATTAAGGAGCAGAAGCTGAACCAAGTAATTTGTCAGGTGATCAAAACAGAACTTGAGCAGTCACTCAGTAACACTTAATTATTTGTCATTTAAACAGAACAGAGAGGAAAGAATGGAACAACTACAGATGGTGCTGGACAACTGACCCATGGCTGTACTCCAGACAACGATAAAATCCAGCAATGCTTTCCAGACTTTAAATATTAAATATGGGAGTATTTTTAGCAACTACTATTTTTAATTTGTTTAAGCATAAAGTAGCTTCTTAATTCACAAAAGGTCTTAGCAGCTTCTGAAGGCTCCTTGCGGCGTACAAACCCAAAGTCAACACACAAAACACACAGCCTGAAAAAAACTTGGAGGAGTCACTCGGCACCAGAGGCTGCAATTACTGGAATAATCCATAGCATGCCAAGGATTAGAGAGACATGGGGTGAAATTGCTGGTGTCTAAAGGCCACTTTAAATCCCTGCTGCAGGCAGGGTCACAGGGTGTACCATGACGATAACAACTCTCTGTGGTCCCAAACCAAGCTCTGGTGCTGAGGGGAGCTCCCACAGAGGTCCCCACGAGCAGTGCCACACCATGCAGCAGCCTGGAGCCCCGGGACTGTGTCCCCTGCCAGGCCTGAGCGGGGACAGCTCCAGCGCCACTGCCAGCCCCTCCAGGAGCTGCCTCTGGGTGCTGGGAAGGTGTCACTGTCACTCCCCTCAAAGGCTGCTGGCGGCCCCCTCCAGTCTAAACCAGTGTACACAGGGAATGGAATTAGGAGAATGTTACTTTAAAAAAATATTAAAAGCAAACCATCAAAGTACTGCAAAAACGTGTGCAGCAGTAACGCCTGTCACACATCCAAACCAAGGGAACCCCCAGACAACCACAGCTAGATCACAACATTTGCACACAGACAGAAAAGTCAGACAGGGAAGGGATGTTCCACCTCAAGAGCCCTGCTGGAATCAGCAGTGGATAAAGTGCAAAACCTAAAAAGTCATTCTTACATCATTTATATAATTTACATCATATAGTTTAAGTTTTAAAAACTGTCATGTGAGATAAAATAGATTAATACTGAGCTCAGCTATTTTTCAAACCAGTGCAGCTAATAAGAGAAAAGAACATAAAGAGAAATCAAAATGAAATCACTTGGTGTGTCCCTCACCTCTTTGGAGGGAACAAAACTCTCTTATCTGCTTATCCTAAAGCCCGGTTCCTGTTCAATAAAACAGGGGCACTTCCCCTGCCTCTGCCTCCACGTGCTCATGGGGGGCTCTCTTGGTCTCTGTGCTGGTCAAACACTGCCAAAGAGAGCAAGTGCATAAAAAACTTGAAAACCAGCCTGACTTAAAAAACTGTATGTGATATAGACAGAAGCCAGGAGCAAGCAACACACTGTGATTAGTAAATCACCTAACAGCTGGAACACCTCTGGCTACCTACACTATGCCAATACACAGAATCACAGAACCATTTAGGCTGGAAAACACCTCCAAGACCATTAAATCCAAGCTGTGCCCCATCCCCACCTTGTCACTCAGCCCAGAGCACTGAGTGCCACATCCAGGCCTTCCTTGGACACCTCCAGGGATGGGCTCTCCAAACCTCCCGGGCCAGCCCCTGCCAAGGCCTGACCTCCCTTTCCATGGGGAAATTCCTGCTGATGTCCACCCTGAGCCTCCCCTGGCCCAGCCTGAGGCCGTTCCCTCTCCTCCTGTCCCTGTTCCCTGGGAGCAGAACCCTCCCCTCCTGTCAGGGAGTTGTGCAGAGCCACAAGGGCCCCCCTGAGCCTCCTTTTCTCCAGGCCGAGCCCCTTTCCCAGCTCACTCAGCCACTCCTGGGGCTCCAGACCCTTCCCAACTCTGTTCCCTTCCCTGGACACGCTCCAGCCCCTCAATGTCCTCTGTGCAGTGAGGGGCCAGAACTGGACACAGCACTCGAGGAGGGGCCTGCCCAGTGCAAGCTGCTGAGTTTCCCCAGCACACACAGGGTACAGCAGATGCCCAGTGCTGACACGTGCACACACACACACACACGCGTGTGCAGGCTCCCCAGCACCACAGCGCTGTGCTCACGGCTAAGGAACACCACCACCACCACGTACGTGTGCCAAACCCATCACGGGAACCTCGGAGCAATTCCGATACCAGATCTACTGAACCTCCAAGATCCTTTCAAGCAGTTTGAAATAGCATTTGCCTGGCTCTGGAGCCGCCTCAGCTCAGCAGCAGGGCGCGAGGCCGGGCTCCAGGCAGGCTCCACTGGAGGCACCGCAGCCACCCCGGGCAGTGAGCACCCCGCATCTCCCGAGAGCTGCTGCCACGGGGATGGGGCTCCTGCATCCACACTGCTGGGGCAGCACAGAGCAGCCCCCGCAAACACCCAAACCAGCTCTGAAAGTTTACAACTCCTGTCCCTCACCTGGCTTCAGGGAACCCTGCCTGTGTCATTTATCTGTGATGCTCATATACATACAGACATATATTATATATAATATACAATGAGC
Organism: Daphoenositta chrysoptera; assembly: GCA_013397915.1. Classification (NCBI taxonomy): domain Eukaryota; kingdom Metazoa; phylum Chordata; class Aves; order Passeriformes; genus Daphoenositta; species Daphoenositta chrysoptera. Next base: position 547,908 of record VZRO01000190.1, on the reverse strand, counting down.
ACACATATATACACCAACAGTCTATAGTGTGTGCACAGCCCAGAGCAAAACAGTTGACAAGTATAACAAGTAACTTCAACCTTCTACTGTTGCTACTTTTTCAGTGTCTAACCACTTATGTATATAAAATCACCGGAAACATGTAAACCATAAATATGTGACAAATGCTGTGTAGAAATATTTTACATTGTTACAGACATTAACAATGTCTTCAGCCAATGGACTAAACATGAACAGGAGACCTCACTTCCCTTGGGATTTTCAGTGCCGGACTTAATGAAGCCAAATGCTAAAGAATTCCATCAAGGTAAAACTAGGTGTGCTTTCCTTCACGGTAAAAAAAAATAAATCCATCAACAATTGTTACTTTTCAGAGATATTTAATCACACCAGTAACCATGCTTGGATCTAGGCGCAAAAGATCTGTTGCAAAAAGCTGGCAGAACCTGGGAACGAACACATTTTGTCAAGGAATCTTGGAGCCCGTCTGCACACTACATCCTCTGGTATCTCCTGATCTCCTGTGTCTTGTGCTTTACTCTTGCTTCCCCTTCCCCTCCCATCTGCTCAGAGTGTTCAAACAGAGCCCTCTCTCCTGTGTTATCTGCCAGGTGGTGTAACAGCATCTGACCTCTTCAGCCTCGTGCCTTTTGTCTTTCTGTCCCTCCCTTTAATTTCTTTCTCTCTTCTGCCTTGTCTTCTCCTCTAGTTAGACTTAATCACTTCCTTACGCCTTTTATTTCAGTGTGCTGAGGAACGCCAGTGGTCATCACCTCCTCTTCCCCTTTGGCTACTTCTTTTCTTATTTCCCTGTGATATCTCCATCTCCGTGTGCTCTGAACGTGCCCCTCACCCACGGGTGCCCTTCCTGGGACCTTTGTGTTACCTCTGGGTGCCTCCCCCAGGACCTTTCTTCCACTTGTGGAAAAGGGTCCTTCTTTCACGCATCCATCTCCTATTTAACACACATTCGAGTTGATCTGTTGCTTATTTAACAATTTCATGCAGAAAAGTGTCTTCCTCACCAACATTCACACATTTTATACGCCTTTAGGTTCAGTCTTCCCAAAGAGTTCACTAAGCTTCCCTGCAAACCTGTCTCCCCTCAGCACCAACACTGCTCTGTGTATTCCAACCTTTGGCAGGTGAGAGTATGGATATGAACCCTATGTGCTCCCTGTTCCATCTCCACATTAATGAATTGATCACCAGAAGGGTTTTCTGAACACAAAATACAATTTGCAAGTAAGCTAATACAAGTTACTGGCAGGGGGGCAGGGAGAGCAGAAGTTTAAATACTTCAAAATACTTTTCCCAGCAATGTTTTAAACAACTGTTCAACCCTACACTGCCCCAACCTTTGTTGGTGCCATTAGGAATATGAGGTCATTTTACTTCCATCACAGTGAAATCTGTGTTGATTTTACAGTCTGGAGATTCCTGCTCCCAGGAGTTTAAAATCACTTCCAAAAAAAGACAGTTTTAACCAATGCTACATGGTGCTACTGTCATAAACATTGCCCTTTTTCCTCTTGTTCAGTGCAGCCACAGAAAAAATCCCAAACCTTGATCCTGGCTGCAGTGAGCTCACCCTGTGCTGCATGTCTGTTTTGCCAGCTGCAGCTCCATTCACAGTCACTTCTGTGCAACAAATGCCCAGCCTGGCGAGGTGTTGCCTGGACACCCCACCACACCCCCCCAGTATCACCTGGAAATATTTAAATCGCAAATTAATTTTTTTTCTATGAAACAATTCCTTGTGCTCCACTGCCAACATGAGCTTTGCATTTTAAGGTACTTTACTTGGAATTAAAGCTGCCATATATATCCATCCATGCATCACTTGCATGCCTTGTGCAAGGGAAGCACCTCACTCTGCTCCACAGACACGAGGTGCAGCCAGTGTTCAACCAACAACAGGAGTAAATAACAACGTAGTAGATACAAAGAACTGACTCTCCTGTTTCCTCTAAGGAGTGTTTAGTGAGTGCTATTTAACCCTTCCGTTTGCTCAGTCAGGGGCTCTCCTAGCTCACCTGCATTTTTATTTGGTCACTGCAGACATCCAGGCTGTCTCCTGACTCAGCTCACTGCAGGGAAGACTTTACCAGGGCACCAGACAAGCAAGGGTATGTCAATGCAGATGATTTTCTGAACTCGCCCTACAACCAGAAAGCTGAATTCCAGGCACAATTTCCCATCTACAAATGGCTCTAAACTCTGATTGCACTGTAAAAAATGGGAAGGGATAGCAGAAGCTGCAGCCAGTCCAACTGCAGCTCACTCTGTCTCTGGTGGCACAATGCGCTCCGAGCTGCTGCATGCTGATGGCCGAATTCTGCACAAAGAGCCCAACCAAGTGAACACTTTTTTCCACAGTATTTGCTTCACCAATGTCAGTTTATAATGAGCCCTAAGGACCCAGAAAACATTTCATTCTGCCTATTCTTTTCAAAAGACCTCAGTTAAATGTGCACACTCTTGCTCCTATATAACAGAACAAATGAAGAAAAACTGTGCTGTTCCTGACATTGCTGTGGTGGCTACTGCACACCTGAAAACCTGCCAGGCTCCTGGGGAGTGAAAACCTCTCCCTCAGCCAGACAAGGCTGGAAAGATGCTCTCAAACTAAAAAAACACAACCTCCTCCTCACCCAGTATTGAATACCAGCACTGAACCTGTACAGGTTTTTAGACTGACTCCCACCAGGATAAAGAAAATTTCCTTCTTCCACTATCAGTCTGTACTGCCAGAGTGTGCCCACCATTACAAACTCACCATGGGCTTCTGCCTGCTCACTTGCATGCTTCCACACATGATTATTCCTCAGGTTCCCCTTGCATATACAAAGCCTGGACTAGTCATGTTTGTTAAAACCCACTCCTGTGTCTCCTTGCAATCTTACAGTAAGGATGTTTATGACCAGCTTGTGTTCCTGCTTTCAGCAGTGAGGATGTTTCAAAAACATCCAGAGAAAGGTTAAGGAAAGGGAAAACAACACTGGAAAAGCTGGAAGCTGAAGCAGCATTAACACTGCTAGGGGCTCAAATGCCACAGGGCTCCTGATATTCCTGAAGTTCTGCACGTGGGTAATGCCCTTGGATGGCAACTCCACCCATGGCTAGGAGACAGGAACAACCTGAGCAGAAAACAATGAGTTTTACTCCTGCAAAGTGGTAGCTACCTTCTACACCGGCAGCTACCCTGGCTTTGCTGGCTGCTCCCAGACTGCGGGGTTTTCCAGCACGTCCACACACAAATGACCCCGTCCTCCAGAGACACCACAGACCCCCAGGATCTGAGCAAACTCCTGCCCATGACCTGCCTCAACGAAAAACTGCCCTGTTCCACCTCAGATTCAATGGAAGGTTTGCTCCTCCTGGTCCCACAGGTATGTCCCCTCAACAGAAGTGGCCTCGGAGTCACCCACCTTCCACATCCTCCCAGCTCCCCCTCTATGCCAGCTGCCTACTGGTCCCTTGGGCACACATGGACACATGCCCTCCCATGCAGCTGGCACAGCAGGGTGGCCAGTGTGCACATCCATGAAGGACAGCTTCCATACTTTGTAATTCCTCTCTTTCAAATTTAAATCTCAATCTCACAACCATTTATGTCTCTATGTAAGCCTAGAATTAACCCATGCAAATGCAGTGAAATCGCACCAACAAAAAATAACCAGCTTTGCTGCCTCCCAGAACTGCTCCTCTTTTCAAACAGCACTCTCTCTCTTTTTGCTAACTCTCTGTACTATTTTGCCAAGTTAGGAATGGTCCAGAGGAATCTGGAGCCGAAGAGAGTCATTCCAGGAACTTGACGGGACTTGAAGTGCTCTGAGATGAAGCTGGATCCAAACCTGTTCCCCAGCCGGCCCCTTCCCCCCTCCCGCTCCAGCACCGCCGCTCCTGTCAGCAAACTTCAGAAGCATCAGCATTCTCCCATCGGAGAGAATGTCTGAAAAGACTGAGAACTTTTTGGGATCTCCAGGGCTGAGAGCTGAGAAGTTTATCCAGTGAGTGGAGTATAACAAAAAGGTAATCTGAGGAAGCAGCTTGCCAGTGCCAGGGTGAAGCCCTCCAGCAGCACTACACTGGATTTCTTCTTCTTTAAAAATCCACTTCATCAGATGTATTTTCCTTTATTTGATCAAAACATTGCAGTTGCTTTCAACTACCTCAATGTGTGTTCTGCATCAGTTAAATCCTGAGATGTTTCCTAATGAAGAGGGTAAGTCATAAGTATTTCAATAAATTCAACCATGAACCTGAAGGTTTTCTTACTTGCATAATCCCGTGTTTCAGGAACTGACAATTCAGTTGACTGTTCAGTCGACTTAAATCTCATTTCAGCAGCAGTAATCCTCCTAGTGGCACCGTGAAATGCGGAACAAGACAGACCTCTGGACCAGGATAAAAGCAGCTCTTGTTATTTCCCAGAGGGAGTGGTTTGAGTGCTGCTGTGCAGCCCTGGGTGGAGGAGCAGCCTGGACCCCCAGCGCCGCCAGGCCGAGGCGGGCAGGGGCCAGCGCGGCACGGCCGGAGCACGAGCAGGCACAGCACTGGGGTGCCCGAGGCTGACAAAGCCCAAGCCCACGGTGCTTCTCTCCCTGCAGGGTCCCCTGGACCTCAGCGTGCTGCAGGGAGGGCTGCAGCCTCACCCTGGCTTCGGCTGCCCACCTGGAGAAGCGGCTCCTTCTCAGGCATCGGACACGGGAGCAGCTCCTGACAGGAAGCACAGACTCCTAAGCAGCACCCGGGGCAGTAGTTCCTAAATAACATCCAGCTGGGCTAACAAGGCTCTGCAGACCCAACAAAGAAACACCAGCATTTCTCCAAAGTCAAAAAACAGATGTGATCATTCGGTCTTGAATGTAATTTGTTGCTTCCAACAAATTTCAGTGAGCCTTGGCAACAAGGCATCTGTATTTGGAAAAACAGACACTTGGGGTCATCCTGGGAAGGAGAAAGGCCTCACAGCCTGCTCCTGATCACTCAGTGAAGACTTGGGACAAATGTCTGAATGTTCTTGACAAGAGGTTTTCTTATTTTATGCCTCTTTACATCTTCTGTGCAATCCAGTTCAGAATTTAACTGATTTTGACTATGTCCAGTCAGTTCCTGATTGTAACAGAAGCCCACGCTGGTTTCTATTATGCACAGCCTTTAAAAAATGACAGTGCAAATGCTGCAGTGCAATGTTTTAATTTCTACTTAATTTCTTTCTGCCGAGGCAGAGCTGAAGCTGTAAAATGAGCTGTGAAGGCTGTAGTTAGTTGTAACTCTTCTGTCCAAGGACCTGATAAGATTTCAAAACACCATCTATCTTCTCACAGAGGAACACACGTGCTTTCAATTGTTTGGTTTGCTAATGGACTATTTGCCACTCAGCCTAACAATTGCCCCATTTTCCCCGGTGTATTTGCCACTTTCCCTTTGCTTCCTCTTCTGGAGCTCAGCCTGCTGGCAGACGCACAGGCTGGAGAGGAGAAAAATGGCAAATCAGACCTTAGGAATTTGAACATTGTTTATGTTTTCATTTTTTGCCAAGGGTTACTGCTTTATGAGCTTCCTTGGAATCAGCCATGTGTCCATCTGCCTCCCAGCCCTGAGCCCCACCTCATCTCTGCATCCAGCATCCTGTCACTGCCTCGTGCTCCAGGGTGCCAGATACCACACATGTAAAATTACCCACGAATCACCTGCTCAAGTGTTCTGGGTTTCTTCTCTCGCCTTAATTAAAGAAGAATCAGACCCATGATCTGCCATTCTCAACATGATTAGTGCAATATGCTTACAGGATTTTCTTTTCTTTGTATTAAATGAAATAAGGTTCATACTCTACACCCTTAGGTAAGTGTCACAACAAGTCAAAAAAATCAGTATTTTTTTAAGCAGTGACAAAGTAGAGGGACTTGAACAACTAACAGTTACATCTCTGAGGTAGAAGAAATAAGATGCTCACCAAATTCGGCAATAATAATAATAATACTGCTACATTTATATATTTTTAAGCCTTCTTGGCAAAAAGTGGCAGTCACTTTTACAGAGTTCAGGAGTTTCATTTTTAAAAAATATATACTTCTACTCAAAAGATAAAATACTATCATAACAAGTGCTGGTGGGTCTCAGACACAAGGCACCAGAGCTTCAACCTCAGACATCACCAGTCAAGTGACTTATACTTCTAGTTTCCAGCTTTTTCTTAGAATTTCAAAAAAGCAGAGAAATGTGGAAGTTTAAGACTTTCCAGCTGTTGAAGAAAGAGTAGAAAAAGCTTTTACACATTGGGACACCCAGCTTAAACATGAAAGAGCCGTCTTAGCAGGACCATGACTTAAGAGACCAAAAATTGTCTTGGAAGCTGCAGTGCCCGTGGTGCACGTTATCTCCAAAGCCACGGTGTGTGACTGCTCACCACGGCCGCTAAAGCCACGAGAAGCTCAGATCAGTTGGAAGCAGCTGGTTTGGGAACGCAGCAGCCCCCACCCCGCAGAAAGGCGGTGTGGAGCTGTGCCGGGCACAGCCGGGGGGCAGCTCGGGGGCAGC
>VZRO01000190.1:521063-536037 GCA_013397915.1 Daphoenositta chrysoptera | reverse complement strand
GCCCGGCGCCGCCTGACCGCCCGCCGCGGCTCCCCGGGTGCGGCCCGGCCGTACCGGAGTGCGGAACCCGGCGGCTGAACGGGACCGGCACCGCCCCGCCGGGCCCGCCCGGCGTGAGGACAGACCCGAGACACGCTGACCGCCCGTTCGGACACGGCCAGCGGCACCGGGGCCGCCCCGCGTTCAGCCGAGAGCTCGGGGGACACCGACCCTGCCCGACGGGAGGAGCGCTCCGCCCCCGCTCCCGCCCGGCCCCGTGCTGCGGGAGCGCACCGGGCACCGCCACACCGCCCGGGAACGAGGGCAAACCTTCCCCCCGGGATGCCGAGGTGGGCGGGATGGGTTTCCCTCCTAGCCGCGATTCAGATGCCCAGCTCTGCCACAGAAGCCTGGTGCCACGTGCAAGTACGAATGCAGTATAATGAACTGCAGCTCCTGTCCCCACCTGAGGATCTCAGCCCGGAGCACGGAGCAGAGGGAGCCTGGTGGCACTGCCTGGGACACACTGACAACACCAACGACGGGAATTCTCCTGCCAGCGCTGCAACCCCAACAGCATCCTCCGCCTGCGCTAAGGGGAAGACTATTCCCAACCCCGTCTTTCTAAAGACGCTGCTTCATCATCTTCCTGTTTCTCACCACCCTCCAATGCAGGTCACTGACACAGTCACCAGAATCAAACCCTGGCAAGCGATGCTGTCAGTGTGGATGCAAACCAACTGATGAGAAAAAGCTACAGAGTCTTTTTCTAGGGACATAGTGATCAGAACAACCAACTCCAGGGGAAGGAAAACACACCTAACAGAGCTAATGAGATTACAACAGGCACCATGGGTTCTTTGCCAGGACACTTGAAATCATGCCACATTTTTAATCCCTGCTAGCAAGACACAAACAACTGCGTAATTACTTGCAAGCACAAGTTAACAACTAAGTGTCCTCGCGGTAAACACAGATACTCATTTGCTTCAACTGACTAAAACTCTGAAGTTGGGGGTCATCCTGCACCAGCAGTCACTACTCCTCAGTGTGTGGGATATTAAAGACTTAAGTCTTGCAAACTTGTTCTGTAACAAGTGTCCAGGCAAACCAGTTTGGTTGTTGCCGCGCTTCCCAGGCATGAGAGATTGGCACCACGAGATCTGAGAGCAGAGAGGTGCTGCCGGGGCCCCGTGCCCGCAGGCCCACCAGGCATCCCTGCAGCCTCACACGGGCTGCGAGCACATCCGAGCGCCTTTGGAAGCCGAAACACATCTTCCAGCCTTCAGTCAAGGTGCACTGCAACTCGTCCTCCACAGACAAGAGCTCGATCGGCATCCTCCCCACCATCACTCCTGCACTGCACAAAATGACTTCTGAGTGTTACTTTGTTTGTTACATTTGTTTCCTGTGAGACACTCAGGGCTGCCAACGCAAGCAAGAAGAGCTCTACCAGAAAGCTGTGGAACAGCTCTAAGCAGGGTTTTCTCCTGTTCATCGGCTTGGTAACCAATCCATACCAAGCAATGATTTTTCCAAACACCAAGAAGAGTTAGAGCAGCAAATTGATGCATTTTATGCGCTAAAGCCAATGCAAGTTAAAGGCCACAGTTTCCAAACAAGATATTTAATTTCTTTCTCATTACACAAGTAGTCACCCCTAACAAGAAATGAAAGAGAGCATGAAGACAGCACCCAAAATAAAAACAAATTAGCTTTTGTGCTCACACGTACTGACAGGAGAAATATTCCTGGTAAGACTCCCCGAACCATGTTTTAGTCCTAGGTTTGTAGTAAGTTTTCTGTTAGGATTTGGACAGTCACCCACTCGGAGAAAAATCCTGCTCCTGCTGAGGTCAGTTACACACTTGTGACTGCACTAACTGAGCCTGAATTCCATCCTTCCTTCTTCAGGCTGCCAGCCACAAAAAGAAAAGTATTACTCAGAGGAGCTGATGCCTCGAAGGTAAATCTTCAGAACACAAAGAAATACTAGATGCATATTTTGTATGAACAGTTACTTGAAGAAAAAGTGTTTTGTCATAGTTTGTTATCGACCAGAAAACAGCCATAAATGTCAGCTTTAAAAATAGCCTTCAAGCAGAAATAAAGGCTGACGTCAGACCAGAGGTTTATCTTCAATATCTCCACTAAATAAAGGAAGATGTTAGCATAGAATTACCTTTTTTATCTGCATGAACTATTTTCCCCTCACTTTGAAATTCTCTTGTGATATTCACTAAGTCACTAAGGAGCCCCCAGTAAGCTTCACATGCTGGAAGATACACGGTCTGCAAAACCCAGCTGATACATGTGATGTCTCCTTTGGGCTGTCTCTGATAAGATGGGAATGACTGCAACAAATCCAGAGGGAGAACCGTAGGGACAGGACAGGAAAATGACTGAACTTTTTATTTTTTATTCAATTAAAATTGATTTAGGGGTTGACAATTTCTTGACCCCCACCTAGCAGACCAGCCAGTACTAAAGACTCTTCTGATCCACAGGTGGGTTTTAAAGTTCACATTTTGAAATTTGGAAGCATTTGCTACTTGTCTCGGGAATCTTGCAACATTGGTTTGGCCACAGCAGAACTTGCCTTCACTGAATATCAGGAATACAAGGATTGAAAGCAAATTAAAAAGTGGTTCTCAGAGGAGGCAGAAGAGAGAAATAACACTGAGAAGTCATTCCTTAGGAGGGTAACAGAGATGGCTTAGTTGTCTCCTGAGCTGGGTCAATGAAAATGATTAAGAAACAATGGAAAGGTTATCTGGAAATGTCCAAGAAAGTGAATCTGACACAGAAGAGACTCCTATTACTTTCCCTTATTGCTTTAAAGAAATGTACAGACAGGTTAATGCATTTTTCCTCCTCATTACAGTCTCTGACACAAAAATAAGGTGTCTCCCTGCACAGAGAATTGCTCCCAAAGAGCCACTGTTTTCACCATTCCTGTAACTGGGTTTGCTGGACATCCCTGTTTCCTCTATCTCAATTCACAGGCGACTCTCAAAGAAATATGTAGAAAGCTAGGCAGGCAAAAAGTCCAACACTGAAGGAGAAGATGGCAGGGAAGAATGCTATTTTTATGCTTAGAGAAAGTGGAAGCTGAAAACACCAGTCTCAGTGACATGAGAACTGTCAGCAAGAACAGATAATTACACAACGTGAATTCATCCTCATGACAATGACTCTAATGAGATAGGAAATGGAATAAAATCAATATTCTATTTACACTGATAGGGCAGTCTCAAAGCTTGAAATTGCCAAATGGCTGTCTTTTAAATCAAGGAACACAAAATTACTGAGTGCCTTACAGTATTTTCAAAACACCTCTGCCAAACTCAAAGTTTACCAATAACATATCTCAGTATAAAATTTGGAAGAGATACAGCAATTATTCCATGGCACAATTGAGGGATATAATTATAGCACTGTCACAAAATTAAGCTGAAACAATGAGCTAATTAACATCTTGTCACATAACAGTATAGCATTGGATAAAGGAAAATATTCTTTAGTAAACTACAGCTGAAGAACTCAATTGTCTCACACCCAGGGCTGCACCCACTGCTCTCATAGGACAGCACGAAAAAGCAAGACGACCCCTCTTTCACTTTTGTACTTTTGTATATTTCAGAAAAAAACGGGAGTGCAAAGGCAGGAGCAGAGAGCAGCCAGCTCTAGAGCAGAACTGTACCCTGGGCTGGATTTCACAGCTCCCCAGCCCAGCAATTTGGGACTTGGAGCCTGGTAAAACAACAAGCACATGCTAGCTTTGAACTACCAAGTACCACACCAGATTTGTAAAAAACCTGCCAACACTGCTTCTATGACCCAGATATTTTGCATGATATACATAGTTTTACTACTACTACTACTAGTAGTAGTGTTTTAAACATTTTTTCTGTACTGTTTTAGCTCTGACAGACTTGCCTGGTGCAACCTCCCACTGACTTCAGTGGCTCCTCCAGCACATCCCCATCAGACGTGGTTTTATCTTGAGTCTTTCACAGTTTCTGAAACTGTTTTAGCAGAACCACCTAACTGTGACTTTCCATTTGAATTTAACACACCCAAGGGTACTCTGTTCATGAAAACTTGAAAAATAATGAAAAAAGAGGCAACATGTTGTACACAATGTGCCCCAACCACGTGCAGAAATCAGGTATTGCTCCAAGATTTCCGTCCCTAATCAAACTGCGAACCAGTTCCCACCAGCAGCGCACGGGCACTGACGTACAAATCCCACAGCACAATCCTCTCTTACTTTAGATTACAGTAATGCTATTTTCAAGTCAGAAAGTTACACTGCAAATTCCATAAACCCTCTTTCCTTAAAAGAGCAGACAGTTACGGATTAACTGCTCTTGCTGTAATTTTAAGAATTTTTAAAGTCAAGAAACATGCCTACTAAATTTTTTTTTAATAACCTGGGGTATATATCAATTGCTTTTACAAAATTTGAGACTTCAGGGACACACAGGAGTCACAGTTTGACAGCATTAGCTAGATGTGTATTTAAGGGCAAGAACAGGCACAGGCCAGTCCCTTTCTTTGGACAAGGACGTGGCACACAAGGTGTTATTCTGTTCTTGCAACTTTAAGCCAGGGACACAAAATGGGGAAGGACTACTCTGGCTTCAATTCACTTTTCATCAATTTATGTATTACAAAGCATTTACATATCCATCCCCACCCACCACTGAAGTTGCAAATACTGTTTCTGGTAATAAAAACTTATTTACACTGTAATTCCTTTACCAAAACATTCACATAATGTATTTTAGAAATAGGAAGTTCTGTAGTATCCTGGCACAGGGGAATTCCAACCATAAAAGAAGTGACAACGCTCAAGCAAGTCTAAAAAGTTGTCTTTAAAAATAACAGCAATCTAGTGATTTAACTTAAAATTCCAAGAACTACCAAACTGAATTGAAAAAAAAAAACCCTGCTTTATTAAAATCAGTTTTATTTTCTTGTTCTAGTAGTAATTTTAAACATGTTGTTCCTATACAAAGACATTTGAGAGGCCATAATAAATCGATGATGCACTCTTCCAAAAACTACAAGCTACTTATTAATCCAACTCTTGCACATGTTGTTTGATTAACTGCAAATGTACACAACCCAAGCAAGGCAGGAGAGCAGCAAGATGAGCCACGGCAGTGGGGTCAGCCCAGGACCAGGCCCCCAACCCCAGCGTCTCCCCGGGGCAGCACAGGGTGCATGAACACAGACCATTTCACCTGCAAAACCTTCCCTACTCTCTCCCGCACCACATAGGTGTGACTCTCATGCTCATTATCGTGCCTGTTCCAGTGGGAGCAGGTGCTGGATGTTGTCCTCAAGAACAGCCATATGGGAAAACCCAGGACAAGACCCACAGCCGAGATTCAAAGCTGGGAGGCACCTGCAGCAGTAGCAAAGAGGCAGAAACACTCCCATAAATGACAGGTGATTTCTAACTGCACGTGTGTGTATGAATTCATATAAAACATGATGATTAGCATCATCCATAATAACAACCACTACAGAAAAAAAGCCATGTCCATGACTCAGCAAGGGAAGGAACTGCTTCCCTCTGACATCAAATTCAGCTGATGCCAATGGTTTCGGGGAGAAGTGACCTGAAGGAGCTCTCACTGCTGAGAGGTGCAGCAGACACCAACCCCAGCTTCTCGTGGATCTGATGCCTGAACATCTCCTGTACTGCAAGGGAAAACAGACCAGCACCTTATTACTGCTCAGGTTTCCACTTATTAATTGGTTTTCAGTTCCCTTCCTAATGCAGCTGCCATGTGGCCCTGGTGCAAAGGGTGGCTTTTCCTTCCCCAGAGACAGCTGGTTAAAGCAGTGGGAAGAAGGAGTCCTGAGAGACCACTGCAGCCAGCACCTGATGGAGCACGACATACTCATGGTCACTACTAATATTATTAATTTATTAATAGTAGCATTTCCTCCAGACAATAAGCTCCTCCCCTTGGCCTCACTAACTCATCCTGGCTGGGCCACCCCTCCCATGTTTGCCCACAGAAAAAACTCAAGATTTCAAAGTTCTTGCCCGTTCACATGACAACCACTTTGTTAGGCCAGTAATTACGAGTCAGGAGTCTGGATGCAGCCACCACATCCCTGCACACATCATATTAACTAGCAAGATTAAATCTGAACCTAATTACCAGGAACAGAGCAGGCCATTCATGTCACCTGCTCCATGCTGGTGTGTCATCCCACTCCCGGTGACAATGCCAGCAGCTCTCCTGGCCCTGCGGACACATGGACCACACTGGGGGACAATTCCACAGGGGACACCTTGCTGCTCTCTGCCTGCTGCATAACAGACACACTCCCAGCCAGGCCCTTCGGAGTTATAGTAATTATGGATTGCTTCATCTTGCATCTGACTCGAGGGCAACCAGAGAGGGACGTGAGTCTAGCTAATGAGGAACTCGTTACACCGAGTTCTGCTTGCAGCAACTCTTAGAACTGGTCACTTCAGCTCAGTCATGGCGAGCTATGGCAATGCAGGGACAATCACATGCTTCTCCCCAAGGACCAGAAAATTACACGGGAATGAGGGAAAGCAGAGTCATCAATGCAGTTCAGTTTGGACTGAAGGACTGCTGGCGAAGTGGCAAACCAGCACCCTGGCTCCGCAGCATGGCCGAGCAGCGCCAGGCACAGCACCCCCGAGGAAGGACCGGGAGTCCCACACCTCTGAAACCACCCCAGTATCCCAGAGTGGCAGCACTGCCATGCTGGGGACACCTGGAGCAGGGAGGCATTGCCAGCTCAGTGCGGTGACGACACTGCCCGACTCCGGTCACCAACACGGATCACGAGGCAAGGACAGTCCTGGAAAACACTCCCGCATCTGCTGTGAGACAGGAGACACAGCCGACTGCACCCGCGTTCACAGCTGTCTGTTTCTCAGGGAATCTCACATCCAAAATAGAGCATTTTCGATGTTTTGATACATTCTAGCCTTACATTTAACTTATGTTTATAATCAATAAAAACTCATACATTTTCTCAGAAAATAAATACAATTAATCTATATAATCTATTTCATTAGTTACATAAGAATCTAAACCACAGAGAATGGGATTTTTAACTCTCTCTGCTCTGTCACCATCTGAGGTATCAGAGATGACTGTTATATGTTTACATTACTAAATACAAAATTATTTTTCCATACACAGCAAAACTAAACCAGTTTAGGAGACACTTTCCTTGACTTTAATAGAGATCCCTACATATACAGTGCTCAGCAACACAGAAACACTTACTGATGTGATTACTTTTGGATCGTGACCAATCTCACGCAAACTAAATAAATACATGTGTCTTCAGATACCAAGCAAAAGCTCCAAATTAGTCAGTGGTATTAAAAAGAAGTAATAAAAACTGCATGACTTTTATTTTAGGAAAGAAGTGGAAAATAACCTTTGAGACAAGTTTTTAATCAGTGCTTACTTTAGTATACTGTTATGCTTGTTCATTTTGAATCATGACATGTACACAGCTAACAATACCCATGAGAAACAACCCTCTAACAGCCCCTGCTCAGAACAGCCCCTGCTGCACACGACCTCAGCCAGGAGAGCTTCCAGCACACAGGGCACAAGTTACGAAGGGGCTCCTCAGCTGGGCTGGTCCCTGTGCATGTGACAGCAGTGGTGCCATTGACACTGTCCCATAGTATTTCTCACATGGAATACCCTATCCTCTACTTGGGTTCTCCTCAATGTGTCCCCTTTTTCATTAACACACCAGTGCAAGCTACCCAAATTGAATGCAATGAAGGAATTTTGGAAAAACCTCAAATGTTTACTATTTTCCTTGTATTTTCCCTCCTACCTCCAAAAGCCATTTTAAAACATCAATAACGAAAGTTTATATTTCTAGTCTTACACAAAAAACATGGCATATTTGGAAAACAGCTTCTGAAATTACTTAAGAAAAACTAGCTTTTATAAAAATGGTGATTAAAGACAGAATGCTTAGAAGTTGTAGAAAACAAAACAAATCCAAAGCAATAATTTTGTCGGTCATGCAGAAAAATGAGTGAAAGAAGTTCAAGTGCTTGTATTTCTGTTCCACCATTAGCTGTATTTAATTAGAAGAATTGAACAGAGCTGTGTCTACTTTTCACAACAAAAATCACATCATTAAAGATTTATTTATTGAATATATTTCCACATAAATACAGGAGCTCAATAAAACACTGATAAGCAGCAAACAAGATATCTGCCCACGGACTTCCTTCCCAGCAGCCTGCAAAGCTCCAGCACCACAGCAAGCGCCTGCACTCCCAGAACAACATTTTTAACTGCTACACATCAAAAAGCTGAAACATACATAATTACATTATCAGGATCACAGACTCACTACCTTTGATTTTTCACTGCTTGAAAGAAGGCTCAAAGTCCACTGAAGTTGTGCCTACATTTGGAGCATGGAAGGATTCCCATATAAAATTACAGGTAAAGAGTAACAGACTTCACTGAAAACCAGAGGTGGCCATACAAAGCCAAGAATGCTGCCCAGGCAGTAATAAACTCTTCCACAAACTGGAACACACATTTTTGTTCGGCTTTGATTCCAATCCTCAGAGAGTCACAGAAGAAAAACCGGAGAGTTTATTTCTCCCAAGAAAGCCCTGCCGTGTCCATCAATCAGCGCGGGCAGCTGACGGGACCGTCCTTCCCCGGGGCCGGCGGCACGGGCAGCACCGCGGCAGCGGGCGAGCGGCGGCCCCGGGCGGCGGCGAGGAAGAGGAAGGGCGGGTGGCCCCGCTCCGCCAGCGGCTCCCGGCGCCTGCGCACACCCCGACACCTACTTTATATGGCCAATCCAGGCCTGCTGCCCGTGCCCTCGGCTTGGCAACCTGCTCGGAAAACCTGACACACGTGCCCGGTGCAGCGTGCTCCGCAGCCCGCTCGCTCCTCCTCGGTGCCCGGGGAGAGCGGAGTTCAAAGGCTCCAGACCTTGGGTACATCTAGACCCAACTGACACAGCAAACTCCAAGGGCTCCCACAGCAATTTACTCACGTTTAAAGGAAAAGCTTATCTCCCGGAGCGCTGGGTACTGTCACTGCAGTGCAGATAACGCCGCTGCAGCGCCACAGCCCCAGCAGCCTCGGGAGCACATCCCGCGGGGGCTCCGGCTGCCCGCAGCCCATCCCTGCCGCGGGCAGCGGGGCAGCCTGGGCTCACACACCGCACAGCAGCGCCGAGGGCTCTGCAGGACCCAGCTGGGCAGTTCTGATTGCTCTCCCTTTTTTAGTAGGAAAAAATTCCAATTAACTTCTCTGGAAGCAGGATTGGGCCCAGAGCCCAAAAATGCTCTGGGTTCCCAAGTCCTTACTCACTGCTCGCAGTTGGACTCGCTGGCGCGGGAGACAGCAACGCAGCAGGAATGCGCGGAGCTACTGCCGGAGGATTTGGGAGCCGGGGCCCAGCCCTGCTCCTCCAGCCTGCGCCCGAGCTCAGCCAGGGCTCCGTACGTGCTGCAGTAAATGCCAGCCATGTACGGTACAAGCGCTGCCCTCACTCTCCCCGGTCCCTCCGAAGGGGGAATGCAGATGCCATCAGCTGCCTCCTGTGCAGGCTCTGCAGACAGACCTGAACCCACAGCCACCCAAGTCAGGACACGCTATTTATAATGCTTTCAACATTTCACTTTTCTCTGCAAATAATACCTGCTCTAAGTTCAAGTCCAAGGCATATTTTGCCTTGCCAGATGATCTGCAACCGTCTCATGACTTATTACATTGTTATCATTGCTAAGCTGAGCAAACAGGGCTGCTAAGTCTATTAATCTTCTGAAACACGGAGTCTGAAACTGTAGAAACAAAACATCTCACTACAAGACACATAAAATGTGCTATAGAGAGATAAGGGGGGAATTCAGTGCACGCTCTGGTAAGTTTTTTCTGTGCCACTGCAAGCAAGAGTGACGCACTTTTGCAAGAGCCGACTCTGGATGTAATGTTACCAACAAGTTACATAAGGGAAAAGAAATTCCTTTTACAAGAGCAGCCTGCCCCAGGGCGGACAGCAAGGTACACTTCCCACAGGAAAACCTGGACATTCTGCAGACGTTGGAACTGCCACCTGTAAGTTCACAAGAAGGACTGATAAAAGGAGTCCAACCCAGCCAGGCTAACCATGGCTGTGCAGAAGCTCTGCTCAAAACACCAAAGGACTGGACATATTTCAACCTATCTAGTGCTTACTGCTTTTCATTGTGCAGAAATTCACTTGATTCAGCTGCTCATATACAGCCTGCATATTTATGTACCAAAATATTTTTCTGTGAAAACAAGTATTTGGCCTATTTGCCCAAAGCAAAGGTCCCACGAGCACAGAGGAGTCATACATTTCATCACAGTGCTCAGATCAGGGAGCTCCAGGAGGCAGTGGGGCCATGGAAGGACAGACAGACCCAGGCTGAGCTGGCCCATGCCCCAGGCTGGGCTAATGTTGGTCATGCACTTGCCTTGTGGGAATTACATTCTGGCTACACATAAGTCAGGCCCAGCTGCCTCAGTTTTCCTGTACAACCTGTAGATTCAAACCAATATGAACTCAAACTGCAGGATTTTGCACCCTAGTGACAGAAGTGCTGTCACCTTACACACTGCTGCTGCTCTTGCTAATTTGTACCAACAGCAATTTTACCTTCAAAAATTCAAGTCAAGCTGAATTAGTCAAGCTGAATCGTGAGAACTCAAGTTAGATTTTACTGAGGATAGATTATACCTATTGCAAACTTTTTTTTCTTCACAGCTACTTAAAATAAAGATGTTTTGGATAAAAATACTCTTCTATAACAATTACATGCATATAATCTGAAACATGGACTATTTCACAGGGTAGGAGTTGACAGAAAGTAGACATTTAAAAAAATTAATTGACCCCTTAGGAAAAGCAGTTCTCCTGATAGATAGTGGGATTTCACCCCGAGGTCAGCACACATCAAAGCCAGCCCCCAAACTGCCCAACGGGCATGGGCAACCTCGTGTATGTCAGCCTGCCCCAGCTCAGGGCGCTGCTGCCTCTCTCCTGTCGCCGCCTCTGAAGAGACTTCAGAGCATCTTCAGAACAGGAGAACTTGCTGCTGGTTTTGAATGCACAGATCAGGGCAAACCAGCATTTGTCACTGGCTTTATCCTCTGAGCAAAGTACTGACTTCCCCCTGCACAGACTGCTGAAGGGAGAGTGGGCTCCAGTATCCTCACAGGAACCACACAAAGCCTTCACCTCGCAACTCTGTACATTAACCGTGTATTTTCTTATCTTGGGTTTTATTGAAGTTTCATCACAACTAGAACACGGTTTTAATAGTCTCTTCTCTTTCTTGTTAATTGCTGGGAACTCTCTTTGACACTAATGGAATTGCAATTGCACATATTCACGGCACAGCAGGCTCCAAATGTCACTGAGGACAGCATTCAAACATATTTACATGTTTATGCTTTTGGTAAGTAACTATAGGGTAGGAAGAAAGAAATGTTGTTTACCTTGCTGCATTACTTGGGACACTAAGTTTACAGTATGTAAT
Source organism: Daphoenositta chrysoptera (assembly GCA_013397915.1). Classification (NCBI taxonomy): domain Eukaryota; kingdom Metazoa; phylum Chordata; class Aves; order Passeriformes; genus Daphoenositta; species Daphoenositta chrysoptera. Next base: position 524,483 of record VZRO01000190.1, on the reverse strand, counting down.
TGTTAATAAAATTAAATAAAATTATAATAATGACAGGCAACTGCTCTAATCCCTAAGGCACACAAACAGTGGAGACCACCAGTCATGCAAGGGAAAGGAGAGCCCCCGTGCAGGGCTGGGCACAGCAGGACACACTGAAGTGTAGGAATTCCCAGGGAAGCAATTGAACCCTGCCAGATCCCCCCTTCTCCATTCTCTCCAGACAGGAGTAGTGGCAGGAATTTGCTGATAAACTCATAGTTGCAAAAATCATCCTCGGCATGAACATAAATCATAACAAATGGGAACAGAACTTTTCCTGCAGTTTTACCTTAACGAGCTGGCCTAGCTAACGTGCTGTTTACAGCATTCCCATCGAAAATATGCCTGAGGAAAACACCTGTTAACCCTTCCAAAGTAACGGAGAGTTACCACAAGGCCTTTTACAACCCAACATGCGTGACTTCCTCAGGGTCAGAAAAACAATGTTTGCAGATTATCCACCAGTTCCTACGAAGGAATCATCCTGAGAAGAAATCATCCACTATTTAGGAATCAAGAGGTACTAAGGCTCATTCCCCTAATTACAAGCATCCCTGTGTCACTACCGCCTCTCCACTGATGCTGAAGCAGCAGAATAAAAGAAGTACTCAAAGGAAATAAAAACAGAGAGGGAAACCTATGATTTAATCTGAGCTGGCCGTGAGATCTTCATCTACACCACACGTGTAAGAACCTTGCTGTGGCCACAGAAGCCCTCGTGGAGAGGGAGGCCGAAACCACGCAGCTTTTACAGCCTGTCTGCTCTGGGCAGCCAAACCCTGGCCCTGCGGGGCAGCACCCTTCCAATGGCCAGCATGTGCTCCAGCTGTTTGCTGGCATCCACCACCCTCTCCTGGACCTCAGTTATACTCCAGGCTTCCAACACAGGCGGCTCCAAGGACAGGGAAGTCAGAGCAGCACCTGATGTAGGGATGCAGCGGGACATGGCACCAAGGCCATGGAATGGGGCATTCCCCTGCCCTCCACAGACCCCTCGGAGGACAGACTGCAGGAATGCATTACAGATTCTCCTCAGCAGGATCTTCCCCGCTGATGAAATTTTGCAAAGGAGCATTTCCAGTGGTCCCAACACACACGAACTGGACAAGCACCAGAAACCACTATGCCAACCAAACGGGTTTTAAAAGAAAGCAACAGCAGCACCTACTAATTTCAAATGCTCATCAGTGTGTGGCATTTGTCACAGATGTGTCTAAAAATGTTAGTTTATTCAATCCTTGGCCTTGCTATAGGAAGCAGAGTACAGATAACTCAGTAATTACCTAGTAATACCAGAAAATTATGAACAGCACCTAAGACTTAGTGAAGCACCAAAGTAGAACAAATTCAGAAGGTAGAGCAATGCAAAGCAAAATATACCTTGCTCCACAATTGAACATCAATATTTACATTTAAGGCTTGAAGCAACTTCATTCAAATATTTATTTCTGATTATACCATTGAACTTCCAAAGCAAAATGGACCAAAAGCATTTCCAAAAAGCATTTCCAGTTTTTAGTAAAAACAGAAAAAACTCTGACATTTTTATAGGCCCACCCAGCACACCACCAAGAGCCATGTGCCCTTAATGGAGCTCTCCCTGTACCCTCAGCCCATATACACTGACCACAGCCAGGCACCCAACTCCCTGGCCTGACTGCCTACAAAAAACCCTCTCAGTAAAGACTGCTCCCAATTATGATTACTTCCAGAATTAGATAACAATATACCAGAGAGACTCCCTGCTTCCCCTTATTAAATTGCATTGTAGATACTTCTGAAGACGCTATCTATTACCTTGCTAATCCACCAGATCTAACCTTCTAACACCTCCTGCCCCAAGGGTGAAGGAGTGGTCACACACCTACCCAAGGCGGACCAGGCTGGAGGCAGCTGTCGGTTACACCCAAACTGGCCATTTCCCAGGACTGCTTTCAGCCCAGAAAACAGAGAGCTCGTGCCTATCCTGGCACGTGGCACAGCTGTGCTTCCCAACACTCCAGAGACAGCGAACACAGAGGAGGATTTGGTGGGTAAATAAAAAGAAAAGACAAAGTCAGGCTGTTCCCAGTGCAGGGAAGGCTGGCACTGGGCAGGGTATGGATGGAAACCGTGGACATACCCTTTGCTACAGCCCAGGGGCTCGCAGGGCAGCTCTGGCAGCTGCTGACTGACGTGAATTACAGATTCCTCACAGGATGCCCCAATTTTCCCCCATTGATTCAACTGTCTCACAGTACCATAAATCATACACAGACTCAGCCTCTTCCAGCCATTCAGAATAAATTTAATCCAACGATGGCTTTAAGGAAATGAGACAATAAATGCACCCCAGTACTTTCACTCTCTTGTATCAGACCAGGAATTCTGCTTCTGTATATTTTTCCTCAGTAGCCCAAGTAAATAACAACTGCACCATCCTGAACTTTTATGTCACACAAACCAGGTAGACACCACAATTACTGTTAACTCCAACATACAAAGCAAAAAGTTTTCTAAATTTTTGCAAGCCTGAAGACTGTGAAACGTAGATTGTTCAGTCATTGCCATCACTTCTCCATTTAAAGAGGTTTTGGTTTAATTAAGCCTGGAGAAGTTTTATAGCTCAGAAGCTCTGAGCTTTTTAATCCAGGCCTTTTAAACTCAGTGAAATCCAATTCCATTCTACAGTGTTCCAGTCTATGCCTGATCCAGCGTGAGCTAAGGAAAGCAGAGAGACACAGGCCTCACAACATTTAAATTCCAGAAGAACACACTGTAACCATCAAACTCAGCTCAGCATCACCCAGCACCCCTGTCCCTGCTAGACGAATTGTAGGGGTGCCCTGCACCCCAGAACACTTCCCAGGCAGCGCTTCCAGCTCAGCCCACAGCGCCCTACAAGCAGAGAGACTCCCGACACCTCTGGTTCCTGCAGTGGCACAAAACAGCCTTCCACATGCAGCACATGCAGCAGTCCTGTCACCATTGCAGTGAGCACGGGGTTGCCAAGCCTGTCATTTCTTCCTCTTTCATCTACTTTAATAATATTGTTCTGTGCCAGAGGGCCTGCCCAGGGTCACATGCAGCCAGCCCGAGGGGAGCCTGCAATCTCTCCTCAGCTCTCACCCCAAACTTCCCCTGCAGCAACAAGTACCATCGGTTAATTATTCATTATGCAAATAATTTCCTTGTCACTTTGGAATGTGTTGTCGTTTCATTAGAACCTTTCCTCCGTAGTGCCAAAAAAAGACATAACCCAGTTAAGTTATTCACCATTACTATTCATTACTCCCGTCCCTCTTTCCCGTTACATCCCTTCCCTGAACCTGCTCTCCCGCACTTCATTATCTCTGTCACCCGTGTCCTGCTTCTCCCTTGCTCTTGGGCATATATTCCCCACCTCAAAAAAAGATCGGA
>VZRO01000190.1:489804-520010 GCA_013397915.1 Daphoenositta chrysoptera | reverse complement strand
AGCGCTGCCCGCGGCCCGGCCGAGTCCGCAGAACACCCGGCGCGATTGCTCCAGACCCCCCAAACGCCGTCCCTGAGGACACGATCCTCTAGAGGTTTGTTTCCCAAAGGAGGTAGAAGACCCTGGTTTGCTCCCGGTTCCCGCTCTTCCTTCATCTTAGCAAGCGAAGCCGTTGCACGCCGGCTGGTTCTGTCGGCGGGGCCCCAGCGAGGCCAGCCCGGCGGCTGCTGCGGGGGCCGGCATGGGGCTCCCCCGGCACCCACCGTGAGCACCTGCGCCGCTCCCCGCGCCCCCAGAGCAGCAGCCCCATCACCGAGGCAACAGGGCAGCTCTGGCCCGTGTCACAGGGCGGGTGTCGGTCTGGCCCTGTGGGTGACACTGACAGGAGAGTGCAGAAAAGGAGACGCGATAGTCTCGATCAGCCAGAGGTGTATCAATGTGTCCCCTGCCAGGACACGCATCCGGGGCCACGTGCAAAGGAGGCTCATCAAACCACTGTAGTGATAGCCACACTTTAGGAAAGACACAAATAAACTGAAAAGATCCCAAGGAAGGGCAAAAATTATGAGATTTAAAAACATGACTTACCAGGGCAAGAGGAACTGATAAAGAATACTAAGGAAGAACCCATTTAATTTGTTTTGTCTATAAAAAGTCATTATAAACTTGATGGTTATCTACTGTTCTCTGCATTGACCTAGAGAACAAAAGACCGAGAGGGACACATACCTAATTGTGTGCAGAGGTGGGCAGGCTGCCCAAGGGGATGTATGGGGGCACGGGGAATGCCGGGCCCGGTCCCACTGCTGTCAGCTTCATGGGAAGTGGGATGAGAGCTCCAGGGACAGCAGTGGGAGTGAAAGCATGGAAACAGCTGGAAGAAGCACCAAGAATGATTGAAGCACAGCAATAATAACCTGAAATCTAAGGGCACTATAAAGTGCAGGGAACATTTTTTCCTTGTATTTATGGCAGTGAGGACATGAAGATGGGCTTAAACCGCAGGGAGAGAGAGTAAGGCTGCACTGAGAGGGGAAAAAAGGACTGATAAGGTACTAAATCAAGGTTAGGGACTCTTCTGGAGGAGTGATTGAGGTACACTCCACCGTGCCTGGGGCAAGGGAACTGATACAGTGACCTGTGGTCCCTCTTCCAGCTCGCTCTTGCCCTGGCCCTGACAGGTTTACACGGTTTGATCTCATTTGTGTGTTCCAGCAGCAGCCCAGTCCCTCCCCAGGCTCACAATAACTTCCTACGTTGTTCATCCTTTCTCTTTTATTTTTGTGCCATTTGCCATAAAAGTGTCCTGTGCCTTTGAAAACTGTTTTGCAGTTCTCTCTATTTTACCATTTTAATAAAGTCAGTGGCAGCATTCTCTGACTTTGTCCCTTGCTGTCTTGGCAGCAGCAGTGTCTGAGCCAAACTCACACCCAAAACCTGCAAATATTTGTGATGATTCCTGGAGACATCTTGCTTAGTATTTTATTCCCAAGTATTCTAGCATATGAAGCAACTGCTTATTGATAAGGCTGATTGCATCTTACTGATAAGACTGAGCACATCTCACTGCATACACACATACGGTTCAAAAAAAACTCAGTTATTCTCTTTTCCCTTGAATGTTTAGTTTCGATTTCTGTTTCCTTCCGAAGGGAACAATGCAGAGTTCTGTTGCCTCATGGCGAGTATTCCAGCAGTTTCTGTTCCTCCCTGTTGCTAAATTTAACGGTGCCAGTTAACCAACACAGGGAAAACCCTTCCTGCCCTCTGCCTCCTGCAGGCGCCAAAGCCCAGGTGGGTGCCTGACCGCCTGCCTGTGGGTCCCTTGGGATCAGGTAGGCAGATGATCAGCACTGTTGTTTCTCCACAGGAGCATCAGGTACCACAGGGAACTTCCTTGAGGCTTTAACCACTCCATGATTCAGGAAGCATTATAAAATAGACATGTCACATACTTGCAGATCCACCGCCAAAGAGCTTTCTCCTCTCTTTGGTTATGAAAAGAGCCATCAAATAAATGCGTGTTCATGGAGAGAAAGCGTGGGACTCCTGCACACGAGCTCCGCTGCCAGCATAGCCTAGCCCATGCAAAACATCCTAATGTCTGCAAGGAGGCGATTTTGTCCTGTAGTTGTTTCACATCAGCCCTGCACTGGCAGGGACTGCAGCACACGGTGGGGGTCTGAGGGCTGCTGCAAGGACTGAGTACCATGGGTACCATGCACATTCGAAACCAAAGCACAAAAACTATAGAAGGCTTTTCCATGGTTAAGTTTTCAAATTGGGTCTGATTTCCCTTCCAGCTCCCTTCACAGCTCAGGCCAGTGCCCCAGCCCAGCACAGGCATTTCACTGAAGGGCTGCCCCACTGCTCTCCTCCTGTGGGGAAACACCAGATACTCCACACACCTCTGTCCTTTACAGCTTACACTTCTTGATGACTTTATTCTGAATCCCCATCCCTCCCTCTTTTATTTTCAGCGTTACTGGCACGTTACCATCTCTCTCCAGGAACACGTGGTGGCCACAGCAGCCCCTGGGGCTAGGTGCTGTGACGAGCAGCGGTCATGCAGTGGTGCCCTGTTGCCAGAAAATACACACCAAACTCCCTCCACCCTCCTTCCCCCCAGGCTCCCATATTCAGCCATGATTTAATTTCAACCTCTCTCTGTTGCAACAGACTGGGATTCTCATGCCACCTGTTTTTTTTTAAATTGGGGTGTTCATCCCTAGCCAACAGTAACAGCAGCCTTCAAGGAAACCACAAGGCACATTGACATCAGTGAAGACAAGGAAAAAGACAAGGAAAAAGACAGGTTATCTCCAGTGTCATGTGGTGTTAAACATCTTTTAACACAGACACCTCAGCAGAGGGTTATGTTTTGTGAGATGAAGTAATAACGAATAATTCCTCACTTGACTTTGGGAGACAGATTTTGTTACCTGGTCTCGAGATCTAACTCCAGCTGCTTCCTTCATGAGGCTTTTTGTTCTATTACACAGCCTGTAAGGGATATAATTAACTTTGCATTTCTTGTGCTCTAATCACCGCTGCAACAGAGCAGGCAGCACTTTGGAAACAGAATGTGTTTAGTGAGCATCCCTCCTCAGAGCTGCCCAGCCTCGGGAGCATCCAGGTGTGCCACATGCCCGAGGGAGTGCAGGCACCTCACTGGCCGGGAGAGCTTTCTGATACCTGCTGGTTAGCTCTTATGGCTTTTTTCTAGAAACTGGAGACTAAAAGGACAAAGAAGCATTCCATTTTCTCTCAGAAAAATGTCGTGTTCTTACACTTGTGTTTCAATGAAATTTAATCCAGATCCGAACAAAATCCATGACAACTAGTATCCCATCCTATTTTATATTTACCTGCCTCACTGTGGTGGAGTGCAGATGTCCCCTCGGGTAGTGCAGCCCTGGCTGCACGGCCCCCGTGGGCTCTGGGAGTGAACTTTGTACTGGGCCATTTGTGCTCTTCCTGTTCCCGTTCGAGCACAAAGAACTCCGTGGGCCATTTCCTCCCTGAGAACCGACATCACCGCGCCGGGCATTTTCAAAGCACTCCTTCTGGTCACAAAGTTTCTGTGCAAACTCCTCCCTGCCCGAATTCTTCTTACATAATGCCATAACATAGTGCCTGCACAAGTGACCTTTCCTATATTCAGAGCGCCTTTCCTGAAAAACAACCAGTGCCTAAGCTGTGCCTCCTGGTGCTGCCTGGGCATCAGCAGCATGGTGGGAGTGTGGGCGCCAGCTGCTCCTACTGAAAGGGCAGCTGCCACTCCACCCCTGGTCACAGGGCTGAGCTCCACGGACAGTGTTTGGTTGCATTGGTAATTAGGCTTATTTAATTTCATTTCCCCATTTTCCCATCTAAGTCCATTTTCACGTGGGAACAACGTGCCCACTGGGTTGGGTGCATCTCTCTGCAGTGGGAGGCATTGCCTTGAGTGCTGGTGTCTGCTGGGAACCCCACTTGGACACCTCCCTCTGGGACAAGGCACAGCTCCAGTCTGTCTTAGTGCTGGGAGACTGGAGCTGTGTCCTGGGCACCTGATGGCATTTCTCACTGTATCCCGTAAAGTGAATGCATTCCATTCACATCGGTTTATGCAGGTTACAGGGGATCAAACCCTAGGGCATGGATGTCAGGCACAAGCTCTGTCATACCAAAATGTCCAGGCAGGACAGGGTAAAGAGGAAACTATAAGGAAATCTCAGATCCAGGAGTCTCCTGGATCGTCATCCAATACCAACAACAATCACCACCTGGGATTCCAAACACCCAACAGACTATTTGTCTTGTAGCAAAGATAAAAAAATATGTCATTGCACACTCAGCATTGTGTGCCACTCAACCCAGAAGACATAAATCAGTACTTGAGAACAAAGAGAAATATTGTGTGCTGAGAAAGTTTTTTGAGAGATATTTTGTGTTTTAGAGTCCCTATGTGCTACTGTAGCCAGAGCAAGAACGAGGAGCTCTCCTGGCTGAGTCAGTGCAGCCCTGGTGCTACTGAGGTGAGAGGCTGACCCATGAAAACGGTGCCAAGGTGCCCGCCCTTCCCTCTGAGCCCGGCAGGCAGCAGGGCCAGTGGTCACCTGGAGCATGGCACTGGGACAGCAGTGCGCCCCAGAGCCCGACGTGAGGGTGGCTGTGGGCATCCTCTTCACAGATGCACCTTGAGCAGAACAAAAACATTTCCTCGCTGCAGGGCTCCCACCCGTGAGGGGCACTGGGAGCTCCGTACCTGGCCTCACACACAGACAGAAACCAAGTGCAAATCCACCCGAGCTCCAAGTATTTCCTGTATCTTCATTTCATCTCACCAAATAGCTTCAATATAGCAGTCACAGAATCGAACTATACTCTGATTTTCCTTCTCTCCTTGAGCTTTTATTAAAGGCAGACACAGGAGTTGCTTCAAACCCAGACTGAACATGACTGCGACTCTGGAGAAGCCGTTTGCTTCCTGATGCCCTTATTTGTGCAACACTGGTGAAGCTCAAGTTCCCCAAAAAGGTCTGACACAAGCTCCAGTGCTGCCGCCACGGAAGGCCCTGCTGCCTCCCTGCTCTTCCGGAACCCGCTCCCGCGGCTGCTGCACAGCACACGCAGCCATCGCTTCCCCGCCAGGCCAGAGCACATTTGTTTCTGTTTTAATGATCTCATCTACATGTGCATTTTTGTAAATATAACGCAGAAATTTATGACTTGGCCCTTACACTGTTTTGTTCTTTCATTTCAAAGCCTCCTGCAACTCCTATGTGATAGTATTTTTGTTGAAAGCAATAAAATACTTGTAATCTCTTCCAGTCTACAAGCACAAAAATGAGCAAAATCCACACTGCAATTTCCCAACAAATAATTGTGATACAAATTACAGTTTTTGCACTTTCTGCACAGGCAATTTCTTTCCTTCTCTGCAGCTCATGCTGCAGCCCCTCCAGCAGCGCCTTGTCGCTCCCCCAGCCCCATGGGAGCAGTGTGGGTGCTCAGCCCGGTGGCTGCTGTGTGCGATCCAACGTGGTGTTGAGTCACGGAAAACTGGCGGGACGTTCGCCAGCAGCAGCAGATTTCACGGTAGGAAGCTGAGGGTCACTCGCAGAGGATTAATGTCATTTTAACCTCCCATGTGCTTAACCAACACCCCCCAGAATGCCAGAGTGGGGCTGAGGAGCGATGCCCCAGGGATGGACACCCACCTGCCTCGCCCAGGGCTGGCAGGACCCTGCGGAGGAGCAGCACTCGGCCCAATGAGAAATGCACCCAAAGTGGGGCACAGCCATGGCGGGGGTGCCTCACCAGCCCTGTCTCCGCTCTACCGCCAGAACAGAACAGATGTCAAACCAGCTCACAGGGCTCTTGTAAGCATGTGAAAACCTCTCTCTCAACTTTTCCAGCACAGTAAGCACCACAGGTGATGGAACTGATAAAACTGTAGTAAAAGCAGAAGAAAAGAGAAGATGCACCCGCCGGCGCCATGGCACTGGCTCCCGCGCCATTTGTCCCGCGTGTCCCTGGGAGCAGGTTGGTGCTCACTCAGGGGGGAGCTCCACACCACAGGGGTCCCAGCAGACCCCCAGCATGCGCCACAGAGGGTCTGACTGCGACTTTGAATGCTCTTCAGAACCACAGAATTCTGCTACTCATGCCTTGCATAACAACATCTTGCATTTAATGTTCATTTCTCTAATATATTATTCAAGTCTTCTCTAACTCAAGATAGCGAGACTCATAGGCGAAAGCAGCACAACGAAAGACGCCAATAAAACCATCCAACTTTGCGAACAACTCACCGTCCGTCACCGACGGCCGCACTGTCCTGCTGCGATCCGCGGGCTGGCGAGGCCCCGCGCTGGGGCGAGCGGCTGGGTCCCCACCTGGGGCTCCTTCCTGCGCGGGGCGCGGGGCGCCAGCGGCGCCGCTGGCACAGCCGCCGCCTCCCGGGGCCGCGGGGCCAATGGCAGCGGGCGCTCCTGTGCGCCCGCCGCCCGGCCGGGGGACGCGGCGACGGGCCCGACAACGGCACCCGCCGAACCCACGGGGCCAGGCGCTGCAGTGAGCCCTGCGTGCGGCGCTAACCACGGCCACGGGCTGGGCTTTGCCTATGTATCTTCTTAAGGAAACAAAAATTACTTTCTGCTAATAAAAAAGGACATGCCAGAGGAAGTGCTTTGCATGGCGGCTGCAGCCCAGCTCACTGACGGGGAGCTCACGTCAGGGACACGGACACGCGGTTCGAAGCGCTCCGGTTGCAGATGTCTCCCTGTGAGCCCTTAATCTGCCCGCTGGCAGCTGGTGGGGGAAACGGGCTTGGGCTGCTGACACGGGCCGCGGGCCGCGGTCCCTGGAAACGGGGCAATGGCCGGGGCGGTGCCGCCGGGCCCCCTTCCTGCTGCAGGCCGCAGATAACGGCTGCCGGGCCAGCGCCCGCCGCACGGCCGGCCTCGCCAGCCAGGCACTCTCAGGCCCAATTTTGCTATTTCTGCTGTGGTTACCACCATCTCCAGGCTTCCAAAGCCAGCAGCCCTTCCGCCCAAAGCTCTGCTGCACTCAGAGCCAGCTGGAATTGTCCCTTGCTCAGCCCAGGGGGAAAACGCCACGGCGGCCCATCTTCACTGGTCACGCCAGCTTCGGTAAACCCGTGAGGGGCTCCCGCCCGGCAGTGCCCATGGTGGGCACGGCCCAGGCAAGGGGTGCGCGGGCGGCAGCCGAGAGCCCCAGCACGGGCAGCGCTGCGGTGGAGCGCCCGCGGCTCTGCTCGGCTGTGCCCGCTGCTCCCCGCAGCCGCAGCACGGGGGCTCGCACCCACTGCCCGTGCCGGGAGCGGAGCCGCCTCTCGCGGCTCCTGGGCCCCGCGCCGCCCGAGATCGGGGTGTGCTGCAGCTGCAGCTGGAGGTGCAACACGCGGTGAAGCAGCCTGGAAGCGCTGCCGAGGGGCACTGCAGCCAGCACGGCCATGCACAGCATTTCCTGTCATTTCTTTCCGCTCCTCCACCGGTGTCCCCCTCTGCTCCTGCCCTGCATTAGAGTGCTGCTAGATTCACCATCCCACCCTACAGGGTATTGCAGGAGTTAAGGGAACAGCTTTCCATGAGTCCCTGAGCCTGGCTTATAGCACGTACCAGCCAGCCCCGACCTGGCACAGCCCCAGCTTGGCCACAGCACTGGCAGCAGAATGAGGGGAGCATGTCTCTGTCTGCAGGGCTTCCTCACTGAGGCTGCGGCAAGAACTGTTCCATGGTGAAAAAGACAAATCCTGAGTCCTGATTTCAATCACTAATAAATAATAAAATCAATTGCAGAAGGTAAATGATACACTGATTTGATTTTACTAGGACTTGGAATAGTCACCTGAGAAACAGCCATTCCTATTACAGAATTTTGTGTTTTGGCAGGGACAGGGATACTCTGCATGAGGGATCTCTTCCCATCCTGAAGCCTTTTTCCAAACAAAGCACAGGCACCCTAGCCCCTTCTCTGAGTTTTCCAGAGGTTCAGCAGCCTGGTCAGAGTAAACCCCCCGATGAGGGTGAAAGATACCCAGAAGTTTCACCCAGAGAGATAAAACAGATAAAATTTCCCATGGGTGTCAGCTATCTCTGCAGGAACCCAACATCCTCAAGGCCTCCATCAGAAAAGAGGCATTCATGGAGAGGGGCCCTGGTCTAGTCTGAAAATTATGGCTGAAATGACAGATTTTCTCCTTTCTCCTGGTACAGCTCTGGCACTGCCGGGCACAGTGCATTAGCAAACACCCCCGTTTAATGTGACACGAATACCCGGGCTGTAAGCAGAGAGCAGGGCCCGTCTGCCTTCCCTGTGGTGTCAGACATGCAGCAGGGGGAGTCTTCATGCTCTGATGAATGAGTAAAATTGCTCGCTAAATACTGATCACAGACGCACTTGTTGGCACATCATTACTCAGGCCATGGCTTGCTGTGCCGCGTTGGTTCTGAATTGAGCTAAAGTGTCCTCAGACCCAGGCTGCGCAGGGTGAGCGGTGACACATGACAACACTGCCGAGCTTTTTCCTTCTATTTCTTATTGTTCCTGAAGAATCCAAAGCCTGAATTTTTTTTTCTTAGGCTGCAATTATTAAAATAATTATTTCCTTCAGAAAGGCTTTCTTGTCTCGCAGCTCAGATGCCCTCCCGCGGGGGCTGGCAGGGGAAGGACAGCGGGGACTGAGCACAGTGTCACCGTCTGCCTCTCGCCCGCGCTGGAACAGCCCGACCCTGCCAGCTCGGCCACCCTGCCACCCGCTCCCGGCCGGAGTCACGGCTCACGGGACGGCCGCGGCCGAGGTGCCGTGTCACAGACACGGTGACCCACCAGAGAGCAGAGGGCAGCGCTGAGCAAAGGCTTCCTCTCCATGCAAGTGTCACCAGCGCCGGCGAGCTCTGTGGAGGAGCATCTCCGCAGGGGACTGGGGATGTGGCTGCTCCCGGCCGTGCCGTCCCGAGGGCAGGTGTCCGCACCGGGGACGGTGCCACTGGCAGCAGCAGGGCCGGCCCGAGTCATCGTGCTGCTGAAGGGGTTTCTGTTCCCAACATTTCAGTAGCTTTAATTCTTTCTCATTAAAGCTGACAGTGTCTGACCAATAACCCAACTCCATTCTTCTCATTATTTTTCCAAATTTTGGTCATGTCTTTGTCTTTGTTTTGAAAAACAATGACTGTAAAAGTTTTTAGGAGCAGGAGCATTTTGTTTTGTTGGCAAAGAATGAGGAGGCTCTGGTTAATCTGCAAAAGATTATCTGAATCAGAGGAAGCGTGGGAAACATATGGACAATCTCGTCTCTCCCTCATTAGGAGATAAAGTGTCCTCGCTCCCCATTTTCATCCCAGCATTGGAGATAACAGCTTTGCCTTCCTGCTGGATATCGTGTCAAACAGATCCAGACTGGAAACAAAGGTCTCTTCCTTGATATGGGAACCAGGAGCAGAATCCTCATGTTTTTATATTAAACCCCAGTGTGAAATAATAATAAACTGACCCTTTTGTACCATCTTGTGTTGTTTAGGCAGTTTTTGTATTTTCCATGTGGAATTGTGTAACCAAGGCAGACCTGTGGCATGGGCACACTGGCCTGGCTGGCACTGGGCAGGAGTGGGAGCATCTCAACATCCCTGAGCTCAATCCCATACAGGATAGTTTGAGTCCAACCATGAAGGAGCAAGGGGTTGGCTCAACAAATATAACATGTAGTTCCCAAAAGTGGAATTCCTATGTAATGCAAAGTGCACCAGGTAAAACAACAGACACTTATTTGCTCTCTCTGGCATTTTTTTCCTTTTCAAAAGGTAGATCCCAAACAAATGATGCTACTAAAGGCATTCCTGCTGTATTCTTTGCCTTTTCCCCCTCTTTTTCTTTTTTACTAAATGTATCAAGGTATAAAATAAAAGATAGTTTTAAGAAATTTGCAGATTTTCAGGCCTAGGACTTTATTTAATTTTCTTTTTCAATCTTACATGTTATTATCCCAGTACCTGGCAAAGAGCCAGAGGAACTCCCCTCCTTCCCTGCCTTTCACAGCCTCCCTGAGCTTCCAGAGCAATGGCACATTCCTGCCCGCACCAGTGCAGCCAAATTAAATATTAACTCCTGGAAATGTTCCTCATTTCTCTCACATATCATCTGGGTGAGGCTCCCCAGGCTCTGAAGTTCACCGGTACTGCGGTGCCTGTGATGCTGAGGCACATTCTGGCACATTTCCTCTCCAGAGGAGAGTGCTCCTGTCCCAGAGCAGGGGTGCCAGTGGGTGCTGGACCCGCATCTCCTGCCACCCTCAGCATGCAGGCATCACATCTTGTACAACCAGGACTTCAGGCACTTTGATCTCATCTCCAAATCTACTATTTCAAATCCGAGCTGCCCAGCTGTGGGGGGCACTGTCTGTCCCCTAAATGACAGACGCATCAATAGCTCACAGCCACATTTAGAAACAAATAAATTCTTCAGGGAAAAACCACAGCCAACTACCTGTTAGTTACTCTTAATATTTAACTCAAAGCACAGCTGCTGCTGAGCAAGAAACACTGCTCTGGTGAAAGCTCTGGAGTTTTACCGAAGTATCCCTTTTGCTTCCAGAGAATTTGTGCATCTGTGATCCAGAACAGCCACGTTTAAAAGTATTCTGTTGCAAAACTGCTGAGGGGCACAAATGGAAGCACAAGGTGAGTCTGCCTTCACACAGAACACAGCAACTCCAGACACAGAGACGTTTCTAAAGGACAACAATAGTGCACAGCCTTTCATACAGCCCCACACCGTATAACCCAGCCACACTCCAGCACTGCCACAGGCCAGCAGGCAGTGACAGGGAGCAACGGTCCCCTCCTGCCAAGCAGGGACATTAAGATGATGTTGAAAAGTCTGATTTCACTTCCATGTGACCATGGAGGGCTGTTGCTACTTGGCCTACACATACACTGAAATATTACAGTGTAAGGAATGATGCAGATGTGACTTAGTGATCCCCATATTCACTGAACAGATTCACAGTCTGCATGTTACAGGCATGAAGCAGAAACCTTCTTTAAAATAAGATTTAATGAGCCCAAGGAATCAAAATCAAGCCTGTCATGATAAGAAATACTGTTGGAGAAACTTATGTTCAATGCTATCAGTACAACAGGCTGAATCACTGTAATGATAGGCAGCAGCTTTAAGAAAAACTGATTTCTCTGATATAATTCAATATAGGAATAAAGTAGCTAAGAGAGAGCATTTAACTCTGTTTATTTTTATCTGTGTAAAGCAATACTGGGTGCTATACAGAGTGGTCTGAAAAGTATTTTGGAAGGTAAGCAGGCTTATTCTTCCTCACACAGGCAGCAGGTCTGGAAAAGCTGCTTTCATAAATATAGCAAAAATCACACCAAACCCTTTGGAACCTTGTGTGTCACAGTAAGCAGAGGAACTGTTAATGAGAACAGGATAATTGTAACTAAACATTAATTCCTCTCTATTTATTTTGGTACAAGGTCAATTCTGATGTTATTTCTTCCCTTGCCAAGTTACACCAAACACTCTGCCCAAAGGTGTTGCAGGCAGGAGAACACAAAGACTGAATTAATCTCTGATGGGAACAGGAAAAGTCATTTTGAGATCCTTTCAGGTTACTACTGAAATCCTTCTAGTAAAGAACAGAAATCAAAGCGGAGGGGAGAGCATCTGCTCATCAACTCCAGCTCATGCACAGGATGAGGATGAAGGATGTGCACTGGGGGAAGGCAAGGACGAGGCAGGGACAGGCACTTGGGCGTCACAGCACTCCTCCTGAAACATAACCAAACCCTGAATTCAAAGGGATTTTATGGCAACCAAGCAATCTAAAGCATCTTGTGACACTTCTCTGCATGAAGCAAAACGAGCAGCATGAAGCACCACTATTTTGTAATGAGTGCCCTGAAATGCACAACAACTAATTAAAAGGAAATAAGAGAAAACACTCTGAAAGCCAAATGGGCACTGAAAAGAAACTGCTCCAGATCAGGGAAAGCTTATTTCCCTGTGACAGAACTATAGACACAAACCTCAGAGAAGCCAGCATTTCTTAGGGCAGTCCATAGCTAAAGCATTCCCTGCAAAAATACTGGGTTGAAATACAAAGAAACCAGAATATCCCCATACACCATAAAGAAAAATAATTATTAGGACAATAAAGTACTTCCTCTCCAGTCAAAAATATATTGCTAGATATAAAATTATGGCAACTGAACCTCATACACGAGTTTGTAAATTCAGGCCTCTGTAGAAATGTGCTCTAACAGGATGATGTTTGTTTTCCCTGGCTGCTGCTCACCCTGGAGAGCCCCCAGCCATTGTGCTCCTGCAGGAGGAGGATTTCCGCTAGTAAACCTGCCAGGGAAACACAACCAGGCATCCCAGGAGCTATATTTCATTAGGAGAATGGAAAACCCCCCAAGTGCCCGGAGCTGCTCAATAACAAAGTAGATGTGAGTGGCCCGAGGTCCACCAGGTAAAGTCATGTTTGTTTTGAGACTCCATGGGCTGACCAGGGGAAAGGAGACACAGGGACTGTTTGTTTAAAGAAAAAAAGTGAAAGTCCAAATTACTTTTAAAACTACCGTTGCAAGGACGGAGGCAGCCCGTGGGAATGATTCACACATCCCGAGCCATTTGCCAGACCAGCAGAGACAAGTGCCGTGTGTCCCTGCAGAACCCAGGGGGCAGCTCCAGGCTGGTGCCTTGGCTTACAGCTGCTCCTTGTACTTCCACTTACAGGGGATATTTCTGAGCAGTTTCACTTGTAATCCAGCTCTAGGGATTAGTTTTTTGCACATTGCCTCTCAGTTCCTACATCTGCAGAAGCCACGAGCCCTGCTTCCGTGTGCCACATTTCACCACCCTCCTGCATTAGCACAGCCCAGTTCCCCCCATGTTGCTGCACGAACGCTGAACGCACATTTCTGTTGCCAGATAAACCAAACTGGGTCACTTTATTTCTCTAGGGTAACTCCTGATTCCATCTGACTGTCCCACCACAGCCCAACACCACAATGTGCAGACAAGCTGTCTCTCCAGCAGATCACTGAACCAGGCTTTCCCAAGAAATGCCACATTCAACAGTAATTTATTCTGCTGCAACTTATTAAGTTATAAAAGAAACCTTTGAGAACTGTCACCTCATTCCTACCTGTTCAGCTTGCTCCTTCCTCGTGCATCTCTGGCACCCACCAGCACAGCAGACAGGCAACACAGGATCCTTGTGCAGGCAGGGAAGCAGCCCCACGGTTCCTATTTAACCCCTTAGAGCCCCACGTCCTGTCTGGTGGAGCTCCCGGGGCAGGTAGGATCCATTCCCTCCTCTGGCTTGTCAGCACTGCCCGCTGCTCCAGCCCCACACCTGGGCAGGGGACAGTCCCCAGCCCCTGCCCAGCACTGCAGCACCCAGCTGGCCGGTTAACAGCTCCCTTGGTGCATTTCCCCCAGGCTGCTTGGAAAGCTGGGCTGTGCCTGGCTCAGTCCCCACCTTTCCCATCAGAAAGAAGGAATTGGGCCAACAGCAAGTGGGCTCCTGAGCAGCATTCACCAAACAGAGCAGGTCTCTGGGAGGGAAAAATAATTCCTAAGACCAAGCCTTGGAGCAGCTGAGAGCACAGGATTTGTTTCAAAAGGCAGTAGGCAAGCTGCTGGATTGCTTTATTTATCAAATAATTTAATTATTTCGTCTGGAAGGTTATTTGTGAGACCTTCCACCCTGTGACTCTTGTGTGGCTGTGTCAGGAAGTGAGGCAAGAGTGCAAGAATGAACAAAGCAGCAGTTAAATGTTCCACTTCACTTATGTGGGTCAAAATCTCGATAAGACACAGAAGACTGAAAGGAAGATGAGTCTTACAGGCACCTTACCCTGACATCAGATCCCTGCAGGGCTCTCCCCCCAGGTGTTTGTGTGCTCAGGTCAGACCCTGATGCTGCTGATCCAAAAGCTGCTTTGAGCAAACATGTAAAGCTGTAAGTGTTTACACCTTGGGGGCTGCCCAGAGACCTCGGGGGCTGCTGAAGTGACCACACCTCACCAGCCAAAGGAGAGTGCTGGGCTAGCATACAGACTGCCCAGAGGGTGAAGTTCCTCCTGAGCTCCAGGAAGATTATTTTTAGCTTAAATATTTTTAGAAAGTGAAAATCAAATTGAAACCAAGCAGAAGTCAGCTGAATTAGTATCTTCATTACTGTCAACATGAGCAGTGAAACGCTGAATTGCCAATATGGCAGTGACATGGTCAGGACACCCTGGTGGGGATCCAGGCAGGGGGTGCCAGCTCGTTGCAGATGTCCCGGGCTGGACAGGCAGCCACCCCTCACACAGCACAGTGCTGAACCCACGGCCCCTGTGGCAGCCTGTGGGCAGTCTTGCTCTTCTGGAGATGTGTTCTTATAAATCGTTGTTAAAATAATGCAGAGCAGGAGCTGCTGTGGCACAGAGCAGTGCAGAGAGCTGGGGCAAGGAGCAGAGGCACCTGACCTCAGAGCAGCACTGCCTGGGCAGTGGCAGGGCAAGAGATGATGGGAACAAAGGCAAACCCTGGAAACTCCCTCTAAACGTCAGGAAAAACACAGTGGAACGTTTTCCACATTCCAGGCTGCAGAGGACCTGAGGTTTGGTTGGGTTTGGAATGAATAAGAAACAGATCCATGTGTTGTATCGTGGGTGTGGAGCTGGTTGTGAATTCCCTCCAAAGACAGGTTCCTGCAGCTCTGTCCCATCCAAGCAGGCACTGGCTGGAGAGCAGCTCTCCCTGTCCAGCTGCTACGGCACACACACAAAGAGAAGACTGAATGGAGCCCAAGGTGCTGGCCCTGGGCTTGCCTGGGGCAGTGGCCGCAGGGCTGGGGACACTGAGCTGGGCCGGGCAGAGCCCCGGGCGGCCCCGCAGCCCCTCGCCCTGCCCACACTGCTCTGCCCAGGAACAGTTATTTTTAGGTCACTTACCGCCACTAAAACATACTTGGACTGTTTTCAGGCTGACTCACAGCTGAATTCCTGTTCGGGAGGCATTTTCAGTCCACACCCAAAATAAGGGAAGACAAAACAAAATGAAACCAAAAAAACCCCGTCTGGATCAGAACAAAAGCACGTGTCCAGCTGTGCTGATATCGGTGCCTGCAGCCCAAGAGTGGCTCTGCCTGGGGGGAACCTGCACCCACAACTCATTGCCCACACCCACACCTGCTCCCACAGCCCATCACCTGTACCCACACCTGCACCCACTTTAGCCCTGCTTAGTCCAGCTCAGGAGAACCAGGTAGTGTTTTGGGGCTTTATTCATTTAAATTTGTCCACGTACTACTCAGGAGTAGAAGAATTAAGCAGAGAGGAACATGTATGTGAAACTTGAATGCAGTGGTTTTTATTCTGTTTTATCACATTTTTAATTGCAAGACCAGCAGCACCACAGTAAACTGTGTAAGGATCAGAAGTTTCACCCTTTAGTTTAGGGAAAGGGAAGTCATGGAGACTTTAGAGACTGCTACTAAACCAAAGGCACAAAGCAGGGTTGCACCAGAAGGCGCAGGAAGGTACCAGAGCCCAGCAGGTCTCTGAATCCCTTTGAGGTGCCTGGACTCTGTCTGGAGCTCCCCAGCTGAAGAGAACCTGCGGTGACCAGTGCAGGTCACAGGTGACCAGGCACGTGCTGGGGCAAAAGCAGCATCACTGTGATGAAACCAGGTCATAGGATGCTGGGAGCTCTGCTCAGCACCGGGGTGCCAGGATGCAGGCACAGGCTCTGCCTTTGCACCTTTCTGATGATGGATCCACGGCATATAGTGACAGAAAGAGCATATATTTGAGGCTGATGATTACCCTGGGTAAATTCCATGCCAGTGTGTACACAGGTAGGAACCCGTAGTGACTCAGTCACTTGGAAAGAGCAGATGACCCTGCTCACCTCAGTGGACATAGCAAAACAAACTCTTGAGCATATTAATCTATAAAAACTGTCACTACACATTGTTTACGAAGAGAAATGAGCTCCTGGCCATCGATACATGGGCACAGGATGCCACGTGCTGTACAGACACCTCTCTGGACAGGGCAGTGGCACCCAGTGTGCCCGTGGCTCCAGTCCTGCCTCAGGGCTTGGACTGGGCTCGTTGGGCAGGACAGTGGGGCAGGACCCAGGCAAGACCAGGGCAGTGGCACCTGGGTGCTGTTGGGCTGGCAGTGCCTCCTCTTCCAGCAAACCCAGCCTCGAGGAAGAAATCTAAATTGACAAAGCAACTTGAGCTTCTACATGGCTGTTTCTGTGATAAAAAACCCAAGTCAGTTTCTTCCACATTTCTGCGAGGAGCACAGGTCACCTCCCGGGCAGGCACAGAAGTGCTGCTGCTGGGTGGGGCTGGGAACCAGACCCTGCTTTGGGAACACTGTCACAGGGCTGTGTCAAGGCACAGGACCATGCGACATGGACTGAAGCAGATGTTGAGGTTTCATGGACACTCCAGTGATCAGCAAATAAAAATGGAGGAGACTTTTTCTATTTTTTAAAGCAGTTTATTATCCTGGGGCTGGTGCCACCAGCACAGCGAAGCACATTGCAGTTACTGACACATCAGAGAGCAGAAGCCAGGAGGAGCTGGGTGAGACCCGAGGGGTGTCCCGTTCCCTGTGCTAGGGAGCAGCGAGTCCCTGGGCAGGGCTGGGGCCCCTCGGTGCCTGCAGGAGTGCAGGCAGGGGAGGGGGCTGCCCACATCCTGCCCACATCCCCTCCCAGCAGCTCCTGGTCCAGCCCAAGCCTATATAAGCTCATTACTCCATCGACCTTTCCCCTGTCTATTTGAAGTTGGGTCAGTCCATTGGAGAGTGACTTGTGCTGCTGATTGATCCTGCAGGGATCAGGCAGGGACTGGCTCCTCATTAGCTCCTGGTTCATTAGTAGAACTGCTAATGAAGTTTGAACTCCAAGCTCCAAATTCTGCTTCAGGCTATAGATTCCACTGGCACTTATAGACAGGTATATTAAAGACAGGTAACTCCACACTCTGATAGGCGGCTGTGAGAGTGCCCACGTGAGTGTGCCTGACTGTCCTGGTGATGTTTGAAGCACGTTTTACCCCAGCCAGGCCCACGTTATTGCTCACAAAGCAGCTGTCTGAGAGCAGTGTGTTCTCCCTCCGAGAGCTGACTTGATGGCCTTTTGATTGCAGTGTGAATGGGCCGTGGGGTGTCCCACTCCGAGAGCAGGGTCCTGCTGGGAGCCAGCACCCTCCTGGAGGCAGCTCAGCAGAAGGTCTCCCGTACAATAAGATAACAGGTGCGTTTAGAGGAACACAATCAGCTCATACCTATTCTATTGCATAAATAAAGTTATCTGAAAAAATGGCACATTGCTGAGTGCTCTCTCCGAGACAGTTCCCTCCCAGACCTCTCCCACTACAGGGGGTCTCCTCACTCATTCACTTCCTGGTGGTTGTCAGCCTGCCCAAGAGCTGTCTTGTTTTGGCCATCAGCATCTCTCTGAAGTGGTCACCCATAAGGAAATAGAAAACAGGATTAATGGCACTATTTAGAAAGGCAAAGGGTCTCGTGATGATGTAGACGGCGCTGATGATTCCCTGCGTGGACTCAGAGAGGTTCAAGGCCGGTATTCGGGACGCGAGCCGGATGTTGCGCATGACGTGGTAGGGAGTGAAGAGCAGGGAGAAGATAACCACGGTGAGGATCACCAGAGTGAGGGGCTTCTCCAGGGTCAGGGCAGAACTGAGTCGCTCGCTCCTGTTTTTAAGAAAACGAACCATCTTCACGTAGAAGCAGCACATGATCAAGAGAGGGATGAGGAAACCAAAGACAGTCAGGAAGACGCTGTAGATGAGGCTTGTCACGGGGTCTCCAGAGCTCGCGTAATCAAGACACTTGTAATCATTGGCGGGGGTTAGAGGCTCCAGGAAATGCACCAGTGGCAGCAGCTCCAGGATCACCCCAATCCATATGGCAACAGACACCATGACAGCCGTTCTCCTCTTCTGTAGGATGTGGTCCCTGAAGGGGTGTCTTATGAGCATGTACCGGTCAACGCTGATAGTGGTGAGGAAGAGGATGCTGCTGTACAGGTTGGCATGCAGCAGGAATCTGTTGCTGTGGCACAGGGTGCCCTCCATTGCCCACTGACCTTGGGAGTAGCTGTTCACCAGTACTGGCAGAGTGCACAGAAATAACAAATCTGATATGGATAAATTGAACAAGTAGATGTTGCCACTCTTCCATTTTTTCAGGCAGAAAATATAGCCAAATACCACAATGGTGTTTCCAATGGCGCCTATAATGAACTCAAGGCTGTACATGGTGGAGAGATAATACTTTTCTAGTACTCTGTTTGTCAAACAGTCACTGGTCTCGTTCACAGCCTGGAAAATCAAAAGGAAAAAATAACCACCAAACCCAAGTAAAAGATCATTGCGCAGTTATTCTTATATCCTTGCTGTGATCAGTGACTGCAGCCTGCTGTTTCCTTCCAGCCTACAGGGTAAGTAGATATGTGACCTCGAACGATGTCTCTCACACACGGGATCACTACTTGCAGACACTGATCAGAGTTACTGAACAAGATGAAAACTCGCCCGGGCAAAGACCTGTGTGAGGAACTTGGAGTGGGAGCATCACCTGAAGGGAGGCGTCAGTCACGACGTGCCAGCTGCCCTTGGCCAAACCCAGGGCTGTGCCACGAAAGTGAAACCAGCCCGTGGGTGCCCTGTCAGCGCCTCATGGAGTCATCTGCCCCGTTACCCAACGCCGGTCCCGTGGGTCCTCACTCGTCACTGAGGCAGAGGTTTGCTGACGAGGCTGGTGAGGGACGAATGCTCCGACAGCACTGCTCGGAACTCATTAGGAAGCCAGGAGAGACGTGTTTGCTAAATTAACCCAGCCCTTCATCGAGCACTTAGCGCGCTTTGCTGGTAACCAGGTACCAGAACTGCATGGAGGATGGAGTGCATCGCCCGCGCAGTCTGCCAAAGCTTTCTTGGGAGCTGCATTGCACGTGAGCTTGCTTTCTTTCTAAACCCTGGTTAAAAAAATGCTTTCAGCTACAGGGAAGGAAATAGAGCAGGATTGCAAGTGTTTACTCCTCTCCCTCCTCAGCAAAGCCACCTGCCCCCGCTGCAGGACTCAGACAGCTTTTGGTGAGAGCTTTGGATAAAGTGTCAGCAAACAACTGGAAAGCAGGGAAAATGAAACACCAGAAACTGGGATATAGATCAAAACTGAACTCAAGCTAAGGTTAAGCATTTCCAAAGGTGTTCTGGTGTCAAGAACTTGTTCACAGGTCTCTGCCCTCAAAGAACTGTATTTCATTTTGTAGGCAGATCATGAGGCAGAACAAAACTTCATAGAGCTATTTCCATCAAGTCTCTACACTTACTCTGTGCGCCCCAGGAGACAGAAATGCTACAGAGAGTACCCGGTCTGCTCAGAGTGACCTCACCTGCAGCACCTGCTAAGCCCTGGCTGCTTGGCTCTTGAGGAGAAACTCAACACCTTAGTGGGATTTTAAATCTAGAGAGCACATCACGGACATTAGCACTTTAAATAGCAATAATAATTTAAAAGTTTGGTATTGACAGATACATTAATTAACAAGCTGTTAGAAAAAGACCGATATATCACTTAAGGTAAGAAGGTAAAGCAGTGAAAAGCCCACTCAGAAATGGGCTTGGTAGAGGAACAGAAGAGGCTGCCCAGCACTGGACTCCTTACCATGCCCAGGGCTGTGGGTGCTGCCTCCCCGCTGGCGCTGCGGGTCCCAGCAGAGCTCTGGGATGCCGGGCGCAGCCCCCGCCGCCGTCACGCCGCGTTTGCGCAGGATTCAATCATTAATGAGTCAAGGCTAAGGCGGGGTCTGTCTAGCTGAGCTGCCGAGATGCAAACAACACTTCCCCTTCACAGGAACCCACTGGGAAACCAGCTGGGCCAGGCGGAGGGAGAGGGCACCACGGCTCCCATCCCATGCCCTGAGAGATAGCCTGCGGAGGGCAGAGCTGGTGGAAAGAAGAACACTTAGTTTTCATACAGTAACTCATCACCACTCCAAAGGTCGCTGCTTTATTCAGCATTGCTATGTAAATTATTGGCAAAGATAAAAATATAATAAATGCTAATGAGGAATGACCAAACCCCACAGTGACTAATTCCACCCCCTCTGCCATGGGGCAAGGACACCTTCCACTAAACCAGGCTGCTTCAAGCCCCGTTCAGCCTGGCCTTGAACATCCCCAGGTATGGGGCAGCCACAGCTTCTCTTCCCTTTTTTCCCCCATCCCCTTTATTGTGATGTACTTCACAGTTAGCAAATATTAACCCTATTAATATATATAAAAAGCTATTGTAGCTTTTCTCTGTGGACAAGGCCAATAAATCAGCTCATATTTAGGCATTACAGAAGCTGATTTAAAATTTTCCCCATGGCTAATAACCAACACTGGCTTCTCATTTACCAGCTTTTAAATATCTTGTTCATTCAGGCAACTGCTGCTGCACTGAAGGATAAAATAAAGCTGAACAAATGGAGCATTTCTTCCTTCCTGCTGCAGTAACTCCTCGGAAAACTGGTGAGGGAACAAGAACTGCTCCTTAATGTCATTTCAGTAGGCTTAGATTGGTCCCTGCTTTACAGCTCTGTGACTATTGCATCAGTTGATTGTGTTTCTAAGCAGTTTTCTAACCCTTGGTTATTTGGAGGCTCTCCCAGTCACACAAACTGGCCCCTGTAGTTCCACTCTTCCAGCTGCCCTATCCATGACAAACACCTGAGCTGGGGGTCCCAGCAGCGGGCTCTGGGGTTGCTGCAGCATTTGGTGCTGGCACTCCATGCCCGCTGCCATGGGCCGTGCCCGGCGCTCCTGGCACACCAGGCTGGAGCCCTGCTGGCCTCTGCTGGGGAAGTTCCACCCCGGGCTCCAGCCAACCTCGGCGGGAGGGGCCAGAACGGACCCTCGGAGCTGGATGGGGTCACCCCCGATGGCAGCACTGGGGCCCTCCCCGAGCCCTTCACGGGAGCAGGGGCCTGGCTGAGCGCGCTGGGCACAGCTCCACCAACACTCCAAAAACACCAGAAACCCTGCAGTGTTGTCACATTCTGGGGTTTGGGGGTTTGGTGATGGTTTGTTGGGGTTGTTGGTGTTTTGTTTTTGGATTTTTTAGCCAGCGTAGTACTTGAGCAAAAAGTTGAGGGTTCTTAAGAAATGGGTAATGGGGAAGCCCTGACTGGTGGGGACACTTTGAGGATGCTTTCCTTCCTCCTTGACTCACTTGAAAGCATGAGCCCCATTCTCTTCATACACCTATCACTGCCCCCTGTAGTAGGAGAGTCTGTTATCAGTCTCCCTGCGCTTGGGCATCCTTGGAGGGTTCGATCTCTGCAACCAGAGCTCCCTCCAAACTGGGCTGTGAGCCCCACCTTGGTGAGGCTGAGCTTTGTCCTTGACTGTCAACCACCAAATCCCATCCTCCCTTCAAGGGAAGGCTTTTGGAGATGTTCCAAAGCCTTCCCTTGTGGTGGTTTGTCCTGTTTTTGGGTGTGGATAAATGGGTTGCTTACTGCAGCTCCAGCCTCTCCTGCCAGCAACATCAATAGTGCAGCTTTCGCTGCCTCATTTTTGCCTCACCAGGCATTTCCAATCGCAAAAGTCTATTTTAGGAACCTAAACAAAGCATACAGCCCAATCAATCATGAGTCCATTTTTAAGCTGGTGCTTAAAAGACATTTGCTTCTGGTTCCAAGAGGGCCCTATAAAAACACACAAGGGAAGGTTGGCAATTTTTGGCTGGCATTGTTTCGCTTCTCATAAATTTTTCTTCTGCCTTACAGGTAGGCATTCGGTGTCCCTGACACAGCTGATGCCTGAGCCACAATGGAGGAAACACAATATTGGTGGCAGCGTGGACAGGGAGGGTGCCCCAGGTTTGCTCCAGCTGGGCTGGCACAGGTGCCTCCAGCAGCCCTGAAGAGAGGCAAAACCAACTTAGCCCAACACTTCAGCCCAGTGCTGCTCCATCAGCAGTGTCCCGGTGCTGCAGGGCAGGAGAACAACCAAGGCCAATCTGGGTCACAGCAGGGCAGCCTGCTGAGGGATGTGATGTGGGCACGCCCCCTCCAAATCAAACAACACAGCCATCCTCCCTATGCAGTCTCTTAAGCAAGGCTGTCTTCCTGGCAACGCCAACCGAGCATTTACAACATTAGCATTTTCAACCCAGAGTGCCCACCCCAGGGAATATTCTTGTGGACATGACCCTAAAACTGTATAGAAAATCAGACCAAAGGTATTACGGAGCAAAACCCCAAAGCCCACCTTCCTCAGGAATACTAAGAGGCTGTTAATTAATTCCAAATGTGTGAGGATTAGAATTGCAGTGGAACTGCCTCTGCCAGCAGGCAGGAGCCCGGTCTGTGGGTGAGCGCTGGGCTGTGCTGGCAGTGCTGCACAGAGACCCGAGGAATGACTTCCAAACACTCTGGGAGCGAGCACATGTGCACAGATGTGCCTCCAGAGGGTGTGCACAGATGCAAAGAGAGACCTCCTCAACCACTGCCGCTTCCCTCCTGGACAGCCCAGCCCAGCACTGCCCCATCCACACCACCAGCAACAGCAGAATTGAAACCTGGGGCTGTCTGCAAGAGGCCCCGGGCTTCAGCACACCTGCTACTGCTTCCCCAGGAATGGGACACTTGAGTGACAAAACACATTGCACTGGAATCAAAGACAAGTTTAATATTTAGGTTCAACTTAATAAAGATGAAAAACAGCAATCATCCTATACACATTCCATGAACAGGCCGCACACACTCAGGAAAAATAACCTGTAATTATCGAAGATTCAGTACCTCTTATGCAAAAGGAAACCAGGATACATGAAGTACCTGCTCAGTGTTTGATTTGCTTAAACCAACAGCCAACCCTGCATTCATGCTTCAGCCAAAAGTTTTAGGGTTTATATTTAACACACAAAACATTGACACAGAGGTTATTTGTTCCACACAGACAGCTGAACTATGTTTCTTTTTCAAGGCTATAAAGCTACTAAGCTAATTTTACTTTTAAGAAATCATATGTAAAATCTGATAAACAGTTTTAAGGACAATTAGAACACCTAGTACATGACTTAACAGATAAGTAGAGCACAGACCATGCAGCAGTGCTATCACGAGGCTGGGACCTTCACAGCTTCCTTCTTCCAGTGAATATCCAGTGCTGGTTTGTTTCACTATTTCCTGCTAGTTCCAGGATTAAGGAAAGCAAGTAGGAGTAAGACAGGTGCTTTAAAAAAAAACAAAAAACAAAAAAAACCACAACACAATAAAAAACCCCAAATAAACAAAAACCCCAAAACAAACAAAGCCCAAAACACTTGCACAATTTTTCAGCCATCCCACTGGGTTTCCAAGTGCTTCCCTCCCGTTGTGCAGGGCAGGAAGAGCAGCCCCAGCCCAGCCTGTGGTGGGCAGGTCCCTCCAGCTGCCCTGTGCCTCCTGCAGTCAGGTCCCGGTGCTTCCATTCACCCCATCACCCCTGGCAGCCGTCCAGTAGGGCCCCGCTGCCACATCCCACAGAGCCAAAGGGGACAGGAGGAAAGCAGCCACCAAGCACGTCCCGTGTGCCTGCAGCGATCCGGCCCTTTGGCACACACCCTGAAGATGTTGTGATATGAAGAAAGAAGCAGCAACAGAGACAAGACACCAAATCCAGAGGCTGCAGGGCCAGAAGAGGAACCCCAGGGCAATCCTGGCAGGCTGGGGGTTTGAGGCTCAGATGACAGCACTGGAAGAACCTGTGGGTTAGGATCAGACTGATTTCCTGCCAGAGAAGATGGGAAATGCTCCAGTCCCAACACTGCGGGCATCGCAGGGGAGACGGCAATCACAGCCAAAATCCAGCTCAGCTCCTACACGCCCAGTCACACCTGCGGACGTGAGCAGGGCAAACAGGGCACCATTTGCAGCTCACAGATTCTCGTTCAGCCAGTCCACGTAGGCGTTGAAGAGCCGATGCCCCACGGCCAGCTCGAGCGGCCACAGGACGAACATCATGGCCCCGTGGAAGGCGTCCTTGGCGTGGTGGTGCGTGACGGGCACGCCGGCGGCGCGGAGCCGGCCCGCGTACATCACCCCGTCGTCCCGCAGCACGTCGTGCTCGCAGGTCAGCACGTAGGCGCGGGGCNGGGCGTCACCGGCCAGCAGCGGGGACGCGCGCGGGTCCAGGAGCCCGGGGTACCTGCGCGCCAGCCCCGCGCCGCCGAACCTGGGGCCGCTGTACGCGCGGCCCCTCCGCATCTCCGCGGGCAGCAGGCGGCTCCAGTTCACAAACTGGAACAAGTGGCCGTGCTCGGCGGGGATGTGCCTGTTGGAGGCCATGGCCTCCCTGAGAGCGGGGTCCGACGTGAAGTATTCGCTCCAGAACCTGACCATCAGCCACCTGGGCAAGAGCGGCTTGTTCTCATTGTCTTGGTAGGACGGCAGATTCAGGTCCAGGGCCTGCAGTGCAGGGTAGAGCAAAATTTGAGCTTTGAGCTTGGTTTTGACTTCAGGGTCCTCCACCAGCTGTAGAAAAAACCAGAAACCATTGCAAAGAATCAGTAAAGGTGTGGATTCTCTCACACTGACAGATCACCTGAAGTAAAGAATTAAGACACACATTTTGCAACATGAGCAAAATAAGATTATCAATAAAACCAGGATAAAGAAATTCTGAATCTATAGGCAGGTCATCTAAAACAGCATGCTGTAATAAAAATTCTCAAACATCAAATATAATTTTATTTTAATTTTTATAGTGTAGGATAATTATTTTTGGGAAATATTCTTTTTGAAATTTTGATGCTTTCTGACGTATTAACAGAAGATTTTCTATAGCTACAGAAAATTTCTATTCTTACATCATGAAACTTTAAGTTTTAATTTAACTTTCTGGGTCTCCTCATCATTTCACATAATTTAGACCTTGTCCATCTGTTTGGTTTTTAACCTTGAGACGTTACAACTCAAGTAAGTGCAATTCTGTGCATTTTAAAGATGTAACAAATAAAATGTGATGAATTGAACATTGACATTTCTTATATGTCAACCTTTTTCCCTCTTCACTAGTAAATTTTCCATTTTCTCCCTCATCTTCTGCCTTCAGCATCCACAGAAGATTCACCACCATTCCCAGAGTTTCATTACAATCCAAACAACTTCTCAAGAGAGCAACACCGTGCTGACTTTATTTAATAAAGCTGAAGGAGTGCAAAAGGCACCAAACTATGATCAGACACTGCAACATTTAGTGAGGGTTTTTTTGTTTGCTGGTTTTCCGTGCTATTTACATCTTTATGAGTCGCGTAGGTAAAATTCCCTTTTTAAACATCATACCTAACCCAGTGAACATGTGCTTAAGGTTAGCGTGATGTACGCCCCAATTAGAGGGCAGAGAGGCTTTTTTAGGGGACAGATTTTTTAGGGGATGGCACTAAATCTCCTGTGACGCCGTTGAGTGGCTCAGGCACAGCCGCTTGCCTGCTCCCTGCAGCCTGTGACAATCCCGCGGCTGCGTGACGTCCTGCGTGCAGAGACCACGAGAGCAGCGTGTGCTGTGAGCTGTGCCTTCTTTTAGTGGTCGTGAGACTACAAAAATAACGATTTTGAGCTTGCAAAGCAGCTTTATGGTACCTGCTGTGCCACGGCCGCAGCCAGGTTGCCCCCGGCGCTGTCCCCGGCCACGCAGACCCGCGCAGGGTCCACCCCGTACTGGGACAGGACCTTGCTCTGGAGGAAGAACTTGGTCACCGAGTACACATCTTCAAACGGGACTGGGAAACGGTGCTGAGGGGCCAGCCTGTAGCTGGTGGATGCAAGAGAAGCGTGTTAGTACCTGCTGTAAATAAAGAGAAGGGCTTGCTCGCATCTCCCTCTTGGGGGATGTTTATTTCTGTGCCCAGAGAAGTGGGAACTGTCTGTCCCAGAGGATCTACTTTATTACCCACCCATCTTTGTAAAGCCAAAATAGCCACCAACCACAATTCACCACTGTCACCCTGGCAGCCTCTGTTCACAAATGTTTATAAGTTAGAAGGAAAGCATGTGACCAAATACAGAAACATTGAAAAATCAGATTAATTGAAACAGATTAATTTACTCCAAACCCTCATCCCATCTGGAAGGAGAATATCTCTTACTTGACTGACACCACGACAGCATTTAGCTCGTTTGAAATTCGCCGTGTTATGTGATCATAGGATTTCATGCCTGAAATGAAACCCCGGTAGTGTGAGAACGGACACTCGCACAGAACTGCCTGTTCCTCTTGGCAGCAGCTTCCAGGGGACTTTCCCAAACAACCCCCTGCTTTTGACTGGTGACACACCAGTCCCCTGCCCTTCCCTGTGGCAACTACCACAGAACAAAAGGCAGCACTTGACAGGACTGTCGAGATCTTTCCTGCAGAGCCATGGCAGCGCTGCAGCAGAGCTTACCTGCGTCTCCCATGCACCACCCTCCACCGTGGAAGTAGACCATGGCCCTCCTGAGCCCACCAGGTGCCCTCCTGGGCAGGTACAGGCGGACGGGGACGCTGTTGAACTCTGTGTCTGTCACAGTGACGTTTTCATCGGGTGTGGGAAGGACCAGGTCGAGAGCTGTCATCAGCTTCATGCCCTCCATGTAGTCCACCAGCCCCAGCAGATCAGCCACCTCGGCCTACAGCACAAGACAAGGGGAAACTGTTTCAAGTGCAGCCTTAGTTACTTGCAGACTAAATGCCCGTGAAGCCATTTGATGCCCTGTACAAGCTTGTAAAGGTGCTGTAGAAGTCAGTACAACAGGCCAGAGTGCATCCATCTGACTGGAACGGGGCAGTGAAACGAGCACTGTGTGACAGGCGCTCGCCCTGTGCCATCAGCTGCCCAGCAAGGCCAGAGCCCAGCCCAGAGCCAGGCCGGCTGCTTTGTGCCCACACTCACACTCCTGCTCCGTGTTTACGTGGGTCACCTCCGCAGCCCAGTGTCCGGCTCAGTGACCCACCAGCGTCAGCACGGGCTTCGTGCCACAGAGACCCACCAACAGCCACCACCGACCACCCACAGCTCCTGGCCTGCTGCTGGCACCAGCCCGGCGTGGGGACAGCCCAGGGAACGCCCTGCAGAGAGCCACCCACGGCTCCTGCACTGCTACAGCACTTGGCTCCTCCACCACGGCGTCCCGGCAATGGGACACGACCCACTTCCCACACCAGCCTCCTCCCTGCCTCATCACATCGCAATTGAAACAACTAATTAACAAAGCCAAGTTCTTACATGTTATCTGAAGGTGAAAACCGATTAAATTCAGAGCAGGTTTGAGTTTTAAAAGAAAGAAGATAGCCAAGCCTGGTGCAGAACCTGTTTGAAGTTCGGCTTCCAAGAGGCTCTTTATTCTCCCCAGGAAGAATGTGAAACCCCCACACTGTAACTGCTCACCTGCTGACAGGAAAACCTCTAGCCTTCAGACTGTGATGGTGTAACTCATACAGTCTGACCCTGCTTGTTGTATTTTTTTTTCTTCAATTTGTATTTAAATCAAGTGTTTAATCATCATCCATATATAACCAGGTTTTGAGCAACCTGGCCCAGTGGAAGGTGTCCCTGACCTTGGCAGGAGGGTGGAATGAGATTAAATTTAAGATCTTTTCCAACCCAGACCAGTCTGGGATTCTGGGATTCCATGATATAACCTTATTTTCAGGAGTTAGAATAGCACACAGCTCAGCCCTTGCTGGCAGTCTTTGACAGTGATTGTCACCACATTTTTGAGTCACCTCTCTCTGAAGGCTTGGAGCGGGTGATGCCAGGAGGAGCCCTGCCAAGCCCAGTGTGTTGGAATTGAATGGAGATGAGTGGGCAGGCCCTGGCACACTGCAAAGGGAAACTCAGGTCTTTGCCATCAGCTCCATGAAAACAAACACACACATAGTGCCAGAACTGCCGTTTTAGCCAGAACATTCACACAGTTTACATAAATATTTCTCAGCTGTTGCTTTTTCCCCAAGGATTAACATCTTGAAAAAACAGATATATCAGTCAAAATGAGTTCTGCTGTGACTCCACCAAGCTTGTGAAAGCCCCGCGGTGGGAGGAATTCCCTGAGTCCCAGCACTGAGGATTTCCAGTGTTCTCAGAGCTGTTTTCCACAAGTGGACAATTTACATTGTGGAAAACCACTGGGCTGCTGCCTGCGGTTTCTAGGCCATTATCAATGAAAGGAAATGGTGCCCTCATCTGAAAATCCTCATTGTCCCAGTGTGAGATTATTGGGTGTTATGGAGTAATGGGAAAACCAGCCACTTTGGGGTTTGGGATCCTTGTGCTTTGGAAAGCATCTTCCCCAGTCAGTCACTTCCTCTCTCTTCCACAGAGGAGCACTGCAGCAAGGACGAACCCTCCAAAACCTGTGGAGAGGGAAGGGGGCCTGGCTGTGCCTGGGCAGGGGCAGGTGCAGTGCCCACACGGCTTCCAGCAGTTCAGCTTTCCAAAGGGGCAGCAGCTGGGACGAGGCACCCTCGGGGACACTCCCCATCAGCCCAAGATGGACACGGGCAGCTCGTGAGTGGGGCTGGAAAGGGCCCGAGTCTGGCTTTCAGTGCTTCCACGGAGCAGGGCTGAGCAGGGAGGGAGCTTTGGGAGGATGTCACAGAACTTCAGCAAAAACATTGTGTTGTGTTTTTTACTTTCTTCAGGTGTTTCAGACTAAGGGCGTGGGGCACTTCCTGAAAGACCTGAAGCGTTTTGTGCTCAAGTACCACAGCAAGGGGCAGGTTGGTTCTCAGAGGCTGTTCCCCAGCTTGGCAGCACATGGACACAGGACACGAACATCAACAGGCAAAGGGAAACATTCCCAGCCTCCCTGCTGCAGAGGGGGCACGAAAGGACTCTGAGCACACCAGTGACACCCAGCAGGGCTGCCAAGGACCGACCACAACGAAGAGGATGGAAATGTGCCATGTCATGGTGCTCTTGGCACACCCTTCTGGGAGCTCAGAGAGGATTCTACTGATCAGGAATGCTCGGGGGTGGCACTTTGTTCTCTTTGTTCAAACCAACATCAGGGAGTCGGAAAGATTGAAACAGGGTCCCCTCTGCAAACGCAGACCTGCCCTAAGTGACCACGAGTCGCTGCCCTGGAACTGGATGGCCATTCAGGATATACTTAGGACAATTTAAAGCCATTCAGGACATACTTAGGACAGTTTAGTCACCTCAGATCCAATTTGCAGTAGTGCAGCTCCGGGGAGGCTGTGGGAGGCTCTCTCCATCCCTCGGGATTATGGTTTCACAGCAGATCAGAGCACAGTTACAAAATGCCTGCGCACAGCAGGGCTGCGGGGAGCGGGCTCAGGCTTCCCGGACAGCAGGACAAGAGGCACCACGGACACAACTCCATGTTCCAGTGAAACACGCGATCCTCGCACAAAGAGGACGCTCCTGCTGCCGGCAGAGCCGTGCTGAGGTGACAGTGTGACCGAGCGGGCACCAGGCGTGCCTGGGCAATGAGCTGCCCGTGCCCGCCCTCCTTGCAGGCTCCCTCCAGCAGGGGATTTAGGAAGGGAAGCAGCCAGGCAGCACGCCAGCACTGCAGACTACAGTTTCTTCCTCACCACTGTCATCTTCCACCACCTCAACCCCCAAAATCAAAACAAGAGAGCAGGAAGGAGTCCCTGACACAAACCAAAAAGCCCCTCATCCTCCCTCCTCCTGCAGACTGGACAGCCGTACAAAGGTACCCCCTGCCAACAAGGGCTGTCTCACAGAGATGTTGTTTTGTGTAGTTTTCAGTCTTATTCTGTCAGTGGATTCCCACGAAACCACAAAAATCACCAGAATGTGAGAGCTGCTCCAGTCTTCCCTGCCCTGACACCCAACACTGCCGAGGGAGCTGCGGACACAGGGATGGTTCAGGCAGCAGTGCTTCAGCTGCACAGGACTGTAGAGCGAGAGAAACTTGGCTGTGCTTGTCGATCCACAGTCACATCTCATTCCAGTTACTCTGAGCGGCCCTTTCGCAAGGCTGCAAGATCACGTCTTTTCTACATTTCTTTATATCATAGTCCCAGTGAGTTCAGCGCTTAATTTCAGCTGCTCCCGTCCTTCGGTGAGTGTAACACCGTACCTCTGTAACACGACACATGTACTGCCGTGTCTGTGAGCCCCAGAGGCACGAGAGCCCCC
>VZRO01000190.1:454410-489069 GCA_013397915.1 Daphoenositta chrysoptera | reverse complement strand
GCACAGCCCGGCACCAAACCCCGGTGTCCCCCTGCCCGGCACAGCCCCGGCCAGCCCCGCACCAAACCCCGGTGTCCCCCTGCCCCTCTGCCCGGCACAGCCCGGCACCAAACCCCGGTGTCCCCCTGCCCGGCACAGCCCCGGCCAGCCCCGCACCAAACCCCGAGCCCGTTCCTGCCCCTGCTCGGCACCGGCCCGGCGCCCCAGGGACAGGCGGGCAGGGACAAGGAGGTGGCTGCGGGCTGTCGCACGGTGACAGCCAGCTGCAGGCTGCCGCGTTGGATGTCCCGGAGCAATGAGCTGAGCTCTGTAAGGCAGAAGCCCCAGCAGAGCTCGGGACGCAGCGATGCCGCGGGGCAGCGGCTCAGGCAGAGCCCTGCTCGCAGGGATGCCCGGGGGGATCAGCCCAGGGCAGCCCCGGCCCGCTGCCGCCCCTCAGGCAGTGACCGGCACCTCGTGCCCTGGCAAAGGCACCTTTGCCTCGCACAATACACCAACCCCTTGTGCAACAGTAGGGTTGGCAGACGAATAATAATAATATTCTATAGTCCAGTGCATCTGGTTAATATTTGACAGATCAAATTTAATTGCCACTATTCTCAGGATTAAAAGATTTCTAAGCATCTTCCAGAGGCACCCATTTCTGCACAGGGCGGACAGATAGGAATAAATTCAAGCAGGAAATAATTTGACCAAGAAAACACTACAAGTGCAGGCAGGCACACAAGGAGGGGTAAAAAGAGCAGCTGCAGCACTAGAAACCCTGCTTTAAAGATAATTGAGGGTTTTACCTTTTCAGTTTAAAATTTAGGTTATTTCTTTTGCTGAAGTTCTACCAACAGCAAATCAGCACAGCCTCATGCTCTCTCAGGCTGAGCAGCCCGTGGGGCTGGAGCATCCTTTGGAGGAGCAGAGCATGAAACATCACAGAAGGCTGAAAGCTGAACCATGTGTCACCAGCCCAAACACAGATGACAATGGGCCCTTAGTGAAACTTCCAGATATTTCTTTAAGTTCTGGGCACCTCCAACCTATTCAAGTGTTCTGCAGCACAACAGCCAGTGAAAGCCCAGTATTCTTGACCTCGCTCCAACAAAACCAAGAGAGAACACAGCTCCATGGTCACTTCACCAGCACCAGGTGCTGGGCAGAGGGACAGGTGAGCCCATTCTGCCACAGGTGAGGGTGGCCTGGCCCTGGGTCCCAGCACAGTGACACGTGTACACGCAGGCCTGGGCACAGGCCAGCGAACCCATCTCCTCTTATCAGGGGCTGAGAGGTAAAACAGGTAAAAGAGCCAGATTTCAGGTGGCATGGGAAGATAAGGCACAGCTGAGTGATGGGGAATGCAGCACAAAGTCCTCTCCTGCCCCATCCCTCCCCAGGAGCAACGGGAGCTCCCAGGACAACTCTGGCATGGGCAAACAGCACAGAGGAAGATGAGACCAGACCTGGAACCACCACAAAACCGGTGTTCTATTTTGTTGCACTTAAGGAAGGTTTCCCACTCTCCTTCCATGCTGGTCTCCAGATGGAAGCACAGCTCTGCAGCGACAGCCTGGGCTCAGCTCTGTTCCTGCCCTCAGGTCACCCTTGGCTTAGCCAGGAGCTCAAAGTGCTTAACCTTCAAGGACCAATGTCTCAGGTCTCATCTAGTGCCAGAGCCACTCCCCTGCCCTCCAGTGAACCACCCCAGCAACCTCCTCGAACCCACAGCACTCCCAGATAAAGGAAATCATAAACTGATTTACCCAAAGGAACCCCACAGCATCAGCTGCACTATGGAAATGCCCATATGCCAATTTTATTAGAGCCCTTTCAGTCAAAGGGACCTGCTGGGACAGCACAAGACCTCTCTCAGACAGGGGATGAGGTGCCAAAAGAAACACGTGGATGTTAAAATCCAGATCAATCCCATGCAGTGATTACCCTTCATGCCTCACCCCAACAGCAGCTCCCGCACTGCCAACACTTTCCAGAGCCCCAGCACCCACCACTGCTGTGCATCACGTGCTCTCCCACTGCTCACAGCTTTCTAAAGAGAACAAACATTTGGTTTAGACTTTTTCCTCCTCATTTATTTCATTAAATAAGGTTGGATGGAACTTGGAGCAAGTGGTCTAGTGGAAGGTGCTCCCTGCCCATGGCACGTGGGTGGAACGAGATGATTTTAAGACACCCCCCCAACCCATTCTGTAGTTATAGCCTCATCTTGCTGCTCTTCCTGCACACAGTGTACCAAGAGCCATGCAGCATGCTCTGCTTCCCACCCTCTGCATTTTCATGTAGTCCAAGCCACTGATGTTTCAGAAAAAAATTAATGCAAAGTTAAGCAGAATAAAGCCAAGGTTAAAACTGCAATGGGAAGAAGAGCAGCCAGCATGTCATCCTGCTCAGAGCCAGCATCCTCTGCATCCGTGTGCTCTATGACATGGACAATCAGAGCTGGGATTGCCTGTCACTGCACATTGTTCAGCCATGGAGAGAGTGGCATGGACTCAATCAGGCACTGATCCGCCAGCTCAGTAAGTCAGCTCAGCAAAAAATAAAGGTTGCAACATCAGACTGAGTTTTCAAATTGTGGTTTAGAAAGGAGAAATATGTGGGTTTATAACCTTGCATCTTGTTTGTAACAGCAATCCAGGCTTACAACCTTACATCTGTTTCTA
The DNA here is from genome assembly GCA_013397915.1 of Daphoenositta chrysoptera. Classification (NCBI taxonomy): domain Eukaryota; kingdom Metazoa; phylum Chordata; class Aves; order Passeriformes; genus Daphoenositta; species Daphoenositta chrysoptera. Next base: position 486,400 of record VZRO01000190.1, on the reverse strand, counting down.
ACAACAATCCTTCTTCACCCCTCTTATACCCCTATTACCCGCATTATACCCCTTATACCCGCATTACCACTTTCTGCACTCTCACAACATTACAAGCCCTTGCTTTGTCTGTCAGTCACGGAATCGTTCAGGTTGGAAAAGTCCTCCAAGATCACCAAGTCCAACCATCTCCTCCAGCACTGCCCAGGCCAACCACTAAGCCATGTCCCCAAGTGCCACATCCACACGGTTTCTAAGCTCTCCAGGGATGGGGACTCCCCCACTGCCATGTGCAGCCTGTGGCTTTATTTCCCAATCTGCAATCTAAGCCTGCCCTGAGGTTTGGGTGTCCTGCACTACCTCGTGTGCTGGGCACGTCACTGGTGTGGCCCTGGCTGAACCGAGGGGTGCTCCTGCAGTGATGGCATCCCGGGCTGCCAGGGTGGCCCTGCTGTCTCACAGACACCGTTCGACCCCATGATGACGGCAGTGGTTTTGTACATCCACGCTGAGAAGGGTCCCGTGTTCCCTGGGGTACGGAGTGGCAGCTGGGCCGGTCCGGGCAGCTCCCCACAGCCCGGTCACCCGCCGGGCCACGGGGACAGGGCAGCCACCGGCCCGCTGCTGCCGGGGACAGGGGTGTCAGGCTGGGGCAGCCAGCCCTCGCTGCCCGATGCCCCGGCAGGGCTCCGGGGACAGGGATGGAGACGGGGGCGCTGAGGGCGGTGTGGGGAAGCAGCACTGCAGCCCCAGGGACCGGCGGCAGCAGCTGCAGCAGGAGGGGACAGATGTGCCAGGCACCGCTGCTGCTGCAGCCATCGCACGGGCCGAGGGGACGGCAGAACCACCGCGGGTTGTTCTCCGCAGCTGCACACCCGAGCGGTGGGTCTGCGTCCGCATGAAGTGTTCCAGGAGAGGAAGGGAGAAGCCACCGGGAGGCAGTGCAGCCCTGCAGACGGTCTCCCTTCCACCGAGGGACCTCAAAACCCGCGAGCACCACTTCTGGCGGTCCTTCCCTCCTGGCGGGGCAGGGACAGCACCTGGAGACTCAAGAAGGGGGAAAGGTGCACAGCACGGCACTGGAGCCACTGGATGCTGTCCACATTTGCCTTCAGACAATCAAGTTGCAACTTTGTAGTAAAAAGCAAAATTTACTTATTGTGCCCTTTAATGCCTCTGATGGACACCCACGGACCGGTCAGTACAGTCACAGCAGCATGGGGCTGAAAAATACCCCTTGAATCCGGGAACAGCTTTTGGGTTGATGTTCAGAAGCTAGTACTAGATTTCATATCACTCACTAAGCTTCAGTTATTTCTGCTTTCTTTCTTCATTATTAGTATCTGTACTTTTTAATGACACTCACAGGACTGAAAACTGGCCTGTGTCTATGAAATGAAGGGATGGCATTCACAAGACATTTTATACAAGAGAATTTGGGTACTGCTTTTTGGTCTGTTGCTTATTTCCAAATTGCAAGTTGTATAAATGAAAACAAATGTCTCCTTTGACAATACAATCATACCCTGAACTAAAAAAAGCAATTCTCTGAAACTTTAATAAGCACAAGTGTAGTACATGCAGTATTTTTGAGCACAAGCCAAAATAGCAGCTCCAGAAACATAATGGGTTCATGAAAACATTAAAGTAGACATTATCTGCTGTTAGGCAGATAAAGCCATGGTGAACAGGACTAGCAGAAAGCGACCATTTACACTGGTTCTCATATTTATTAAACCAAATATGCAGCAGTGCTGGGACTTCCATTGGCAAGGAGATAATTACATGACTTGTGCTGAATGGGTACAGTGCCTTAGGGAAAGTGAGGACTCTTGGGACAAAGTTTGCCCCTCAGGTGTATTGCATGTTTCCCCCTCCACAGATCTCTCTTATCCTGTTTCTCCCAGCACTGCAGGAGAGGTGCCCCACGCCCACCTCCCTGCAGGGCCCTGCCAAAGGCTCTCCCTTGCATAAGCAAGTCTTGCTGCACAAAACAAAGACCCAGCTGCTGCCCGGACTTCATTTCTACAAAGATTTTTCTTTCGTTTTGTAAGCAGAAAATCCTGACTTTCTTAATTTATTCCTTTTGTGAATAGGAGAGGGAAAGGAAACAACCAGGAGTAATTCTCACCAGCTGCTGGAAACACCAACACAAAAAACCCCAGGGAGTTTCTTTATGCAAGAGGAGGCTTGGCCAAAGTGCGACAGATACTTGGCCTGTGTGTTTGTCAGAGAAAGGCTAAAGTGAGCTAAAACCCTTTTGCTACCCGTTACCCATCCCCTGAGGCCGTCCCTGCAGCAGTGCCAGGAGCATGGATTTAAACTGTTCCTATTCCCACTGGAAAAGTGGGGGCTCAGCCAGGGTACATTATGCAACTCAGATGGGTATAAAATCATCTTACTGCTCTTTGGAAGATCTTAATGCTCTGGAGGAACACAGGTCACATCCCATTTGTTCCAACAGAAGGTCCATTCTGGGACAGCACTCAGAAATAGCATTGCCATTGTGGAATCATGGAAGTGCTCTGAGGGAGCCTGGGTTGCTTCCCTGCCTGTGGGGGCTGGTTTAGCAGCAGCTCTGTGCTGTGAAGCTGTATCCTGCTGGCTGCTACAAACCTACAGTGAGAACTACACTCAAAAGCGCCAGAACCTGAGCAGTAGCCACATGTCCAACGCCTCTCACTTGTGCAGTGCAGTCAGAACTGGCAAACCTGCAGGTTTCATCTTGTTTACACAAAGATCATAGTGAAAGGTTATTTCTCAATAAATGCATTTTAAAGGCAACCTCACAGTAACATTATAGTTTTCATTCTCTCAGTGTATAACAAAATCAGTCATTCAGCTAAAATCAAACACAAAACCAAAAACTTGAACCCCCAATATCCTCTTTCAGGGACACATTTTCTCACCCTGCTTTTGTTTCTCACAGCCATTCTCAGCCAGACCCAGACATCCTGAACCAATGTTCTCCCAGCATCTGTGGCCAGGCTGGAGCTGAGGAGCACTGGAAATCTCGGGGAGATCCAGGCCACAGAGTTTTGAACAAGCTGCAATCACCACAGAACGCTGGCTGCTCAAACCGACCAGCTGACACTCACCCAGCAGGAGGGAACGTGCAGGAGCACAAACGAACAAGGGGGACACAGAATGGTGCTGAACAGCTCCTCGGAGGAGCTGAATGTCCCTGGTCACACCGGACACCACCAATGTGTTTTCTCAATCTCCCTGCAAAGCATTTGGGATCGTGGGTCACCTCTGACTGCTCAGAGCTGAGCCAGCAGTAATCCCTCCTGCAATAATCTCACCATGTAAGGTCTAAGAGTGAGGATTCAAGCCAGGACCACGTACAGCACCTCCATCTTTCAATCCACCAAAATTGTAAAAAACTAGAAGAAAATATTGCAGGAAGTATTTGGTTGATGTTAACATTGAAACTGTTTAAAACAAAAGCAGAAAATGCATGACTTCAGTAGATGTACTATGAGGGGGAAAACCCCTCTGTGTAAGCAAAGACCTGTCCATACACTCTCTTCACCAGGAGCAGGTGAGCAACACATCTGTGTTCAGTGCAGAGTTTGTTCTTCACTCTCAGGCAGTTCTGACAATGGACTCACAGGGTCTGGCCTCACAAGAATTCTGAGAAGTGTTGCAATGTCAAATACTTTTAATAAGCATCAAGGACATGAATGTGCAGCAACTGATTGTTAGCATTTATTAACTGAAGGTTCATTACAGAGACTTTTATTAAGCTCTAAAGCACCTGCAGTGCCCAGCGGGTTGCAGTGCTGCTGCAGGACCCTGTGCAGTCTCCAGCAAAAGACTCAAGATTCTCAAGTTGAAGCTGGAATTTCTACCTGACAGGAGGTTGTAGCCAGGTGGGGGTCAGCCTCTGCTCCCCGCCAACAAGTGACAGGACAAGGGGCAGTGGCCTCAAGCTGCGCTGAAAAGGTTCAGGTTGGACATCAGGAAGAATTTCTTCACTGGGTGGGTTGTTAAACATTGGCAGGGGCTGCCCAGGGAGGTGGTGGAGTCCCCATCCCTGGAGGTGTTCAAGGAAAGACTGGATGCTCAGTGCTCTGGGCTGGGGACAAGGTGGGGTTTGGTCAAAGGTGGCACTTCATGATCTCAGAGGTCTTTTCCAGCCTCAGTGATTCTGTGATTCTGAAGCAACAGCAGTGGGTTTGCAATGAAACAATCAAGTCCCTGAGGCTTGACACTGCTGCAGCTCAGGTTTCCCCATTTCTCAGAGCCAGTCCCAGGGCCCCCACTGGGTGATTTGAAGTGAAAACCATCTACAATTATAACTCACTAAAACCTTTAAAAACCCATTTCTGTCTTTAATAATAATAATGCAAGCTAAGCAAATAACTCTCAAACCACTTCTCTAAATATTAAATCAGCTCCAAGACGGCGTTCTGCCTGTGGGAAGGTGAAGGCAGGGATGGGAAGTGACTCTTGGCTTTGCACAGTCCGAGGGACAAAGGCAAACCTGACTTTGGTGCCTGCAGACTCCCTGGCAAGTCTCACTCTGTGGCCCCATCACTTAAAAAAGCACTTTGGAAAGTGCATCCCTTCATTTTCTCACATGTAAAACCATTAAAAACCTGCAAGAGAATCCACAGCCTTTGCCAATAACCAACAGAGCTGAGGAAAACAATTAGAATACTAACAGGACTGAGATTTCTGCTGGGATTTGACCAAGGACTGGCCAAAAGGGTTGACCAAAACTTCATAGAAACAGCCTAAGAATGTGTATGGTGTCAGATTAAAAACCCACAGCCCTTACCTCTTAAACAATCCCAGCAAACAGCAGCCGGTGTTTCTTGCCCCAGCCCTTCACAGCCCCGTGGCCTTGGCAACCTTCTTGTGGCATCTAACTGACCCTAAGGCCCAGCTGTGCCCGCTGCACCCCTGAGCTCCCGGGGTGCTGCGGGAGCGGGAGCTGCTCGCCCACCCCGGCAGCGGGGCACGAGGAAGGGGGGCCGGCGTTGCATCCCGGGAAAGAGGGATTCTGGGCAGCCTGCTCGGAGTGTGTTGGTTTGGGACTGCATCCAGCTTCCAGGCAGTCAGTGGGAAGCGTCCCCAGGGCAAGCCCAGGTACCTGTGCCACAGGAGCTGGAGCAGCTGCACCCTTTGGAAGAGGCACAGAGCTGCCAGGTTTGACTGCAGCTGGGCTGAATCTAAACACGGAGCAATTCTGAGTGACACAGGTAACACGCTAAATTCCAAAATAAACGTACCTTTGCCTGCACTTTTGCTAGCTCTAATAAAACACAATTTCACAACAAAAAGGATATTTAAAAAATTATAAAATGCGTTACAGAAGATTTAGCTTCTACAAAACAGAAAAATCAACCTCAGGAGGAAGTTGACTTCAAGCCACAAAGAGGCAAATATAAAATTATCAACGTCTGTATTTGAATGGAAACTCTGAGTTCCTGAGAAATTTCATTCCTGCTGTAATCCTGCTCCAAGCAGGAACTTTCACTGTTAGCCTTGCTCTAATCCTGCCACAACCAGAAACTTTTATGGTTTTTCCATGGACTGAATTCTTTCTGGCTAGAAACAAATTCTGCCTTTAGCTCCCAGAGCCAGTTTATCCCGGAGGTGTTCACAAGCCAGCACTGACACTCCGGGAGCGGACTGGTCGCTCATGGCAGCCTTAGGGAAAGGTGGCTGTGTTCCCCATCCACAGGAGGGGACCCAACCCCGGGCAGGGACTACTTCCCCAGGGGAGAGGGGCCACAGCTCCCACCAGGCAGGGACCCAGCCCAACTGCAGCAGCCTGGCTCCCGCAGGGAGGGGAAAATGGTCTCAGCTTCTTTCACGGACAAGAAACCCAGGCCCTGGGTGTCTGACCCTTTCTTATCACCTGTGGGATGCCTCAGCAAGGTCAGCACTTTCCTTTGTCACATTTTCAGAAGTCAGAAATGAGAGCTGGATCCCAGTCAGCTGTCCAGGCCAAGGAAATTACTATCTCTGGGAATGAGCCCAGGAGTTGGACATGTCATTCAGGCTCTCTGGCTTGTCTTGTTCTTGGAATAAAAGTATTTCAAAAACTACACCTGGAAATGTATCGCAGCCTCCTAATGACACTGATGAACAGTTTTAACACAACCTGTTCTTGCAGGTGAAAAGGGCTCCCTCCTTCCATCCACTTCCATCAGCTCAGGAAGGAAAAACTCCCTGGGATATTCTGGGCTTTACCTGCCTGGTGCAAGCAGAGGGCAGTGGGGTGTGGACAGAGCCCCAGGAGACGCCCGTGCAAAGGGCACCTGACGCTCCCTGGCACCCCCAGCTCAGCTCCTGCCCCCGCCCGTGATGGGTTTACAAGGGACTTCCACCACAGGCACAGGGAGTCATTTCGGGTGGGAGAGACCCTGAAGATCGCCAAGTCCAAGTGCAAACACAACACTGTCAAGTCCGTGCAGGCGGAGGGCAGGGTCGGGGGCAGGAGGGGCTGGGTGGTGCTGCGGGGGGAGCGGGGCTGACACCCCGACAGCACCAGCGGGGCTCTGCTCCAGCTCAGGCTGCTCTGCTGGCACAGCCCCCCAGGCCCCCGAGGGCAGAGCTGTGCCCAGGAGCTCCCATGGCATGGGGACACCTCGGTTAACAGCTGCACTCCACCTCAGAGGTCTCTTTCGACAGGAATGATTCTCTGATTTATGACCCTGTGCTCAATGCTGCATATGTGGCAGTGACCTCAGGAACTACAGCAAAAAAAAACCCCAGGAAACTACAAAGGAAAACCAGGATAGCATTAGATGTCAGGAAGGTAGAGAGAAAGAAGCATCAATGAGTCAAACTGCTCAGTGCAATGGCTTAACAAGTGCAAAAGTGTGTTATGTCCAGCATTCCTTGACTCCCTGCTGACTGCTGCCTCCATGCAGTGTTCTGGTTTTAACACAAAATTACAGCTCTTAATATTGAATAGAAAAATAGCAAAGAACAGCGTGTACATCCAGAAGGACAGAGAAAATCTCCACATCCCCTGTCACGCCAGGACAGAACGGAAATGAAGCTTGACCATCTCCTCTGTAATGAAGGTACAACGTCTGTGCAGCACCAGAGCTGCTGACCCCACGATCTGAAGGAAGAGAATTGTGAAGCTTTCGGTGCAAACCCCTCAGTTGTGTGTCCCATTCCAGAGGCTGCTCTGGCAGTCACACAGCATCAGAGCTTTGCACATCTGGGCAGCTCCCTGCACACCCTGGTCTCTGGAAGGTGTTTTTGCTCAGTTTTATGTTTTCCAACCATGTGTCACTCCTACACTCCTGCTGCTGAAAGCACATTTCGCTGAGGTGACTGCTCCTCTCATAGCCATATAGATAAATTTTATTGTATTTTTAATACATGGAATAAAATTTTGAAAACTGTTGCACACACACTGCTGTGCTGGTTTTGGCTGTGGCTGAAACCACAACAGTTGCTTATCTCAGTATCAATATAAACAAATCACACTGGCTGAGTACTGCACTGCAGGACCTGCAGGGAAGATTCTGGCCCCAAATTTGTTTTGCACTGCTTATTATAGACATGTGCCCCTAATATCAGTACTTCTCATGCTTCAAAAATCATTTATCCATATGACATTAGAGAGTTTTGTCTCTGAGCATTTCTGCCCACCATAAATTTCAGTGCCATTATGAAAATGTGGTTGCCATTTCAGGCTCACCTGGGACACCAGGCCAGTGGGGTTAAGCCCTTGTGCAGCTGTGGGAACTCTTACAAGAAACCTGCATCCTCCCAGCCAGGAGAAACCAGAGGAGCAGAGCTGTGAGACAAGGGTACAAGAGCTTTGTAAGGCTCCTCCAGATGAGCAGAGCTGATGGCATTTGCTATATTTGTTTAGTTTCATTTATACCCTCAAATATATCCAGACACATTCAGCCTCTCAAGCCAGCAAGCACTCACATAAACATCTGAGCTGAGGAAAAAATAATGGAGTGCTGGCAGAAAGTGAGCCAAATGTGTTTGTCAGAGGCACTTGGATTTGCAAAATTCAGCCCTCTACAGCCAATTCAGTCTTTGGAAATCAGTGGGAGTTTACCCATGTCATCACTGGATCAGAATTTGGCCCCTCATCCCTGCTTGCCATGACCTAGAAATTAAATCCAGCTCATACACAACCAACCAGGTATTTTCTACACGTAGTCTCAAGGGAAAACTTGCCAGCAGGAGCAGAGGAAGCCCTGTGGCACTCCTACCTTGGTTTATACTTGAGCCAGTGTTACCAGGGGACAGGGAAAAGCCAACAAGAGACCATGCACAGAAGAATGCCAGGTAGAGCAGAGGCTCAGCACAGGGGAAGTGCCAGATATTTCAACAACAAAGAAAACTCGAGCTCCATATTTGTACACAACTCTCCAAAGCATCTGTGTTTAGAAGATTTGAGCTACGTGGCCTCTCTGCCAGATGTTTCTTATTCTTTTAACATCAGAGATGGACAGAGGGAGCAGAGTGCACCTCCTGGGTCAGAGCAGCCCATGCACAACCTGCCTGCCTGGGAGGCAGCCCGGGCTCGGAGCCTGGCACAGCCTGCCAGCCACGGATCTCCACCGTTTCCAGTGCTCATTCACTTCCCTGAGAGGCATTTTCCCCTGCTTGGAAAGCAGCACCAGGAGCCCAGAGATGTTTCTGATAAGACACCAGTGGGATGTGCAGGCATCCAGCCCCACGAGCACGCACAGACACGGGAAAGCAGCCGAAGGCGTGGGCAGAAGGGACCCCTGTCAGCTCAGGGCTGTCTGAACCAGCAGGATGAACCCCCAAGGACTGGGGACCACAGCAGCTCCCCACCTTGTCCCTGATCCCTCGCTGCTCCTGCCCTGGGACCCTCGGTGCAGGAATTGCAGCTCCCAGTGGGAATCTCACAGGTACTTGGTGCTGCTCTGGGACTGACACAAGAACTAAACTGGAATAAAATGTTATTTTCACTTACACATCGTGCCATCACATGATCAGTGGTACACAGAAGCTGCCAGTTTTGCCCAACACACATGATTTTAATCTCAGGACTGTAACATCCTTCTGGTGAAATCACTTTGGACCTCACATTGTCAGGAAAACCAGAACAAAGCCAAAGCCTTTCTGCTAAACACACATGACATAAAACAAACCAGAGGCCAAGAGCATGTGAATTTACAGCTAAGTACGCCCAGACAGCGACGCTCTGGTCTTGGATAATTTCAACATCAGAAAATGTTTTTCCAGGAAAGACTCAGAAATGAGCTGAGTCTTTTAGAAAAGGAAAGAAGCCAAGTTGTCTTTTTTCATTCTTTCAGTGAAAAAGGAATTCTGAAAGCCCCTTTCTAGAAAAGGAAAGGCTACTTTAGCTCAAGTGCTGGAAAACCAATATTTTGCCCAGGTACAGCTTTGGGTTCTTCCATCTACCGACACTGACTGGGAAACCTCCCTTCCCCAGCTGCTCTGAGGGACTCAGCCCGTGCTTGAAGAAGAAAAAAGGGTCAGTGCTGCTTTGAGGTGGCTGCAGGGGCCATCAGTGCCCTGAGCTGCCACACGGACACAGCACCATGTGCTGACCTGCGTGTGAGCACAGGGAAAAGAGCAGGAGTGGTGTGCAGCTGCTTTAGAACCACCCACTCACTCCTTCCAGCAGGTAACCAGTGCCTGATTCTCTGCTGTGAAACACAGCAAAAAATGTGCATAATGTCTGCAAATTCAGATTAAAATCTTCTGTGATTAAGTACAACATTTACTGCAAATAAATCTGGTGTTTAGAGTTGTTTTCCAAGTGCTTTGCACATAAACAAGGCTATATTAACATGCTGGCAGAGGTTTAAAAACTGTTTAATTGCACAAGTCCCCGCTGGCTCAGAGCTGGCAGGGACAATTCAGCAGGACAAACCAGCTGGACTTCGATCTAGACCAGCTTCTGGCCACAGGGTTCCAGCTCATAACTGCAGCACCAGCCCAGGTTACAGCACCTCAGGGCTGAGCTGCCTTGGGAAACCATTTGCATGTATCTTGACAAGTACCTTCAGCCCTGAGATGGCATTGAGAAAAAAATCACTTTCTCCTCATATCAAAAAATGCAAGAAAGCAGGAAATTGAGGCAAATGTTGTAGAAATAAGAACATTGCTGGGGTTTGTGAACATAGTTGCTGAACATGTGGCTCAAGAACTGCTGAAAGAATTAAGGGTACATTCCTTTCAGCTTGATTCAACAATTTTCTTCATGCAAAAATTGCAGCATTAAGCTGACTGTTGTGGAAAATTTACCAGCTTTTAGCAGAGACTTGCCAGCTTTAAACAGAAAGCTCTCAGCCTGCATTCACAGCTTGCTGTAGTTTTAGCCAAGACTAGCATTAAAATCTTTATTGATCTGATTGTTTCCTGTTGCTTGTTTCAACCATTCAAAACCAGAGTCATTGCCATGTCCTGATCAAAGTAAAGGTTTTTTGTATAGCAGCGATGTACTGTACCTACAGCAGCAATGTGTTGTACCTACAGCCTCTCTAAAATCAGTGGTTTTTCCTAGTGCAGCAACAGAAGTCAGTCATGCTTTTGGGTTTGACCTGTGTTCAATTAGAGACTCAGTAAGACAGTCAAAGTTTGAGATTCCTAATGCAGCACATTTAATTTCCGGATGCAAGCCAAGGAATAAACAGAAAAGAACATTTATTTTAGTGGCTGTCGAGTTGCTTCCAAGTGCTCTCTATCCCATATCCCTCACAGGATAAATAAAACCAGATTATGCTGGGCTGAATGCAAGGAATCCCGGAGCCTGACTCCTCACCAGAGGATCCCTGCTTGCCCAGGTGTCCCAGGGGACCCTGCAGCATCTCCTGCCCCTGGAAATGCCAGGCAGGGGCTGCAGGTGAGGAGCACAGTGCTCCCCCAGCCTGGCACCAGGGTCTGTCCCAGCACACTGCCCCTTCCCCGTGCTCCCCAGAACGATGGAATTTGCATTAAGGGTTATGCCAACAGCAACAGGGAGACAAGAAACTGGAGTAAGACAGAGGGCAAATAAATGGAGGTTTACTGTATTTTGATATATATGAGAGCATCAGATTTCTTGACTTTCAGCACAGCAGCTGGATATTCCATAGGAGGCTTTTATGGAAGAAAATGGTGTTTTGGAATAGTTTGCAGCATTCATCCTTGGAGAGTTTATTATGTTCAGTAATGGAAAGGACATTTGATCCAACTGACGGCTCCGACACAAACCAACCTACAGTGAAGTCTGAAATACACATTCCAAAACCAATGGAACATGAGAGCAGTCCCTCAGGGAACCAGTAAGGAAATTCTCTGCCCCTCCTTGCTTTACAATACCCCTAACAGAAAGCTTTTGTTCCATCCAGCCCTGCTGAAGGGTGCCCAGTCCCATCCATCCAGCCCGGGGTCAGCAGGATGTGCCAGAAGGGCTGGTCAGGCGATGGCATTTCCCCCCATTGCCCCTCCTCCCAACAAACCCCCACAGGTGGAGCCAGAGCAGGGTTAAAGCTGACAGCCCAGCATCAGGGCAAGGCCGTGGTCCACACCTGGCTTGGTGCAGTGGCAACCACCAACAGGCATTCCCCAGGTAAATAAATGGTGCTACAAATACTAGTCTATAAACTTCTTTGGTGTGTCAGATTGGACTCTGGTTTCCTGGAATTGGAGGGGAATTCACTTCACTGATAAAAACAAGTTCATAGGAAGCTCTGGGCCCAGGGGGACCTGGATCTGTGCCATTACCAATACAACCAGCTACCACACCAAAGCTCAGAATGTTTTAGAAATACCTTTAGTCATAAAACTAATTCAAAATTGCCCCTTTCATTGTAATCAGTGAGTCAGTAGCATGATCCAAGGGGCTCAGGCCTTCAGCCAGCACCTTTACTGGGTTTACTGGGAATGCCACAGGTGGGCATTCCAGTTCAGCAGTGCTGCTCCTGTTCATCCCCCCTCACATTACCCAGGTCATTCCTGCTTGAGACAAGAGGCCTTCAAACTGTGTCACGGTGTTAGAGTGAACTTCTTTATAGGCTTCAGCACACTTTGGACATTTTTAGCATTACACTTAAAAACTTCAGTTTTTATAAATACTGTGTTGCATTCTTTTGTGTAACAGTTCAGACACTTCTCTGCACAAGTGTGAGGTTAAACACAACCCAGACAACCAGTCTGCAGGACACAGAAAAAGAAACTGCACAATATTACTCAATGCTGGAGCATAATTAACCAACACAGATTTCAGAAACCTCATCTAGAGATGTTCGTGAAGTGGTTTTTGGACTAGACCTTGATTTGGCCTGTGGTGATCCACTTTAAACCAGAACACAAATAAACTTAATAACTCTAATAAGTGACACCACAGCTTTAGCGTGGTTTGAATGTTGAACCACCCCACATCCACGGCTCAAAGCAGAGCAGTTCGTGAGTGTTTAATTTGCCATAGGACACAGCCACTACCAGAGCTTTGGAAAGCCAGCAGCCACACAGCACTCCCTGTGAACCATTAAAGAAGCCACAGGACAATCTTGTCAAGACAAAGGTAGCAGAAGAGACAGTGCTTTTAACCCATATCACAGTTTCGCATGCCTTCTCCTCCCAAACAATTCTTCATGTACTATTTCAGACAAAAACTATTCCATCATTTAAAGCCAAAAGTTTTAAAAGGGCCCAGCAAGTGACCATCCCCTCTGCCTTCATCAGCCTCTGAATGCCAGTTCTCCACAAACCCAGCAGTGCTTCATCTGGCACACACAGCCCCAGAACCCTCACTTTTACTATTTGCTGGCACAGCTATAGCAGGAAAGTCTTCTAATGCAAGTCAAACTTACACAGGAAAGTGTAGTCCAATTTTATGTGACCCACCATGGCAAGCTCAGCAAGTAAATCACATTGAGTAGGTAAAAAACACTTGCTCCCTACATTGCCATCATGAAGACCCCAGAGTAGTATTCAGACTTCCTTACCTGCAGAACAGGTCTCCTTGCTTTCCTTCTCCCCACAGGCCAGCCCAGAAGAGCTCTCCTTTTCCAGTCTTGACCTTGACTTTAAAATACCCACATAGGAATTCCTGCATTTATGAGGCCTCTCACATCCTGCTGTTGCTGGCCTCCAGTGACAAGCCTCAAAACAGGGAAAAAGTCACAACAGAGACCACTTGGCCCTGCCAAGCAGGGTCTGAGCCTGTGCCAGTCCCAGGGGTTTTTGTGCCTGGCAGCAGGCACCTGTGCCTCACCCTTCTGACACCTGAAAATAATCAGCTCTCTGGCTGGTCAGAAACTGAGAACAGCAGCGATCAGATGGGCAGGGGAAAGGCTGCAGCTCACACCTGGAAAGCTGAAGGACTCTGCTTTGAAATTGTTTATTTAATTGTCACTGGGAAATAAAACATAATTCAGAAACACACTCTCACCTGTAACTTGGGAATAAACAGCCACACTTCATCTCCCTCACCCAGAGGTGTCTGTTGGCTTCCTTGGGTGCGGGTAGGCAGTTGGCTAGTTTCTTTGTTGGGGGTTTCTGTTTGTTTTTTCAACAATTTAAAAGCTGAATTAAACACCAGTGTGCAGGGCCATCTTCAGCAGATGACAAATTCTTGTTCCATCACAAGCAAAAATTATGTGGAGCAAAGATGAGCTTTTGGTTTTCTTTCAGTTGGCTGGGAGGTGTACAGGTTCTCGTTAATGAGCTGCAGAACATTTTCCTTTAACCACTGCATTACACCTATACGTTATGGGGGCTGTAGCTTTGTAAGCCTGCTGCCTTTTCCTGTGGATGTAAATCCGTGATGCATAGTGGCCATCAAAAAACAGGGACGTGCCGGATTAAGCACCCTCACTATAACTCCAGAGAGCACAACAGAGACCTCCAAAATCTGATTCAGTGCTGCTTTTGCAATTCAAACCATGAAAAAAACACTCCAGCTAGTGTTTAGGATGAGCATTGAAAACATCCATCTGCACCTGCAGAAGTGCTTTAGGCAGGAGTGCCTGTGTTCTGGTTCAGCTGCTGCTGGAGTGGATTTGCAGATGACTCTGCCTGTGGGGTGGTCTGACAGAAGATTAAAGACCTTACTGAGAGCACAGGAACCACCGATGGAGCATGTCATTGCAGATCAAACAGGGAATCACCCTGGCTGAGGATCTGCTTCAGTGATGAGGAGAGCAGATCGTCCTCAGGCACACCGAGTGTTGAACAGGCTTTTCCTCTGAACTGGAGTGACAGACAACCCCTCCCTTCATGCCCCCCTCTAACAATTGCCCATGTGAAACAGAAAGGTGTCACAGCTCTCCAGACAAGAAAATACAGACCTTTCTCAACTCCACAGGGTCTGGTCTGCGTGTTGGGCTGAGATGCACCCAGCAGGAGCTCTTGCTGTGGCTGCCCACGCTGTGGGGGATTTACAGAGTCCCAGGTCATCTGCGCTGGATGGAGTTCAAAAGCAGCAGCCAGTGGGGGTCCCTGGCCCTTCACACCTGGTGTGGACATCAACAACAGCCCATCCCACCCAGGAAAAGATGGATTGCCTCCAGCCCGCCCAGCCGAGATTCTTGCCAGTCAGAGGGAGCACAGGGAGGACAGAAGAAGCACGGAGCTGCAGGGCACTGCTGGGGACAGGATGGGACAGGAAGGCAGCTATGGCCCAGTCCCCTTTACAACACACATTCCTCTGATGTGCTGCTCGGTTTCCTGGAGCACAGCATTCACTGCACTGTGTTCAGCACCACACTGCCCACGCACACGGGCTGACTGTCCCAAAATCAATATTTGCACAAATAAGCCGGCAGCTCCAAACACTGACCGTGCTTCCAGAATCGGTTGCTGCTTTGCTGGGAGCTTGTCCAGCTCATTACAATGGAGCTAAAATGTCTGACTGTGGCCTTGAGCCACAGGAGAGTTGTACCTAAGTGTGTTATTTTGAAAATTCCCAACAAGGCACTCAGAGGGTCATGTCATCCTTTTCAAGGCATCCAGCAACCCACCGAGGCATTGAAAGAATTTGGCCAGCAAGAAGCTGTGAAGGAAAAGAACCAACATGAAAACATTTTGCAAAGGGCCTTTAAGGAGAATTGGCACAATGTAAAGAGAAGAGAGAGCATGGGGAAGGATAAACTGAGGCAGAGTGGGAATGCTGTGTTGCAGGAACAGAGGCACCTGCAGCGCTGGCCTGGGAAACAGCCTGGACTGTGTCACAAGGAGACAGCGGGATGAGGGAGGGACCAGGTCATGTCTGCAATGGAAGAAAAAATTAAAAAGCAAACATCATCAAACAAAACCCAGATCCATAATTCAGGTACCTAATTAAGATTAGCATTGCATAAAAATCCCTTTTGCTGACACTGATTCATGGAACACATCAGGGTGGTGTTCTCCAAAGTTGTGTTCTGCTTCCTTGATATAATTTCTATTGAGTCCTGTAAATAAAGAGATCATCCACTATTTCCGTCAAGTCCAGGTCTGTGGGTCAGCCCCACCACAGTTTTCTTGAAGGAAGCTGAAGATCACCTGAAGATCCAAAGCCTCATGCAACAACTCCTGATGGGCATGAACTGCATCCAGATTCCCTGTGCCGGGCTCTTCTGCTGCCCCAGGGGTACCAGCACCATCACTGATAATAAACAGGGCTGCCCACTAGGGATGCAGAGTCACTGCCTGGAAAGTGAGGCTATTTCCATCTCTTAAGAAAAAGGAATCATTCCTGCCATACATCATTTGCTTTCTCTGACTCCATTCTCTGAAGCTCGAGTCATTTTCCACTGACTCCTTCACACTGAGGAAGGAGAAGAAGAAAACACTCATTAAAAAAGTAAATGAAGAAACAGCAAAGCAAAGCAGGATCCCCCGTTAAGGCTGTGACAGGGCCGGGTGAGTGTGTGTACTTGGGCAGTCTGGCTGTGCCTACTCCTGGCTCCCAGAGCCGTGAGCGAGGCTGGGGAATGTGACAGAGCCAGGGGTGCTCGGGGGCCCAGTGGGGTTTGCTGGATAAAGATCTCAGTGCTGATGTTTAGAACACGAGGGTTGCACTGGCAGCCTGACCCCAGGCTCGGGCTGTTCCCTCGTGCCTCCTCAGGTGTTCCTGAGCTCCTGAGCAGGGCTGCCGACCTGCCCGCGGTGACCTGCCCGTGTCCCCAGCAGCACACACACCGCACCGACGGGCTGTGGGGCAGCACCGCCTTCCCTCCTGTTGGACAAAGCCAGGTTATACCGCAGAAAGGTACTTGAGGAACTGAACTGCTGATAAAAGAGCTGAAATTGTGCTCGAGTTTTGATACATGCAATTTGCTATGCAGATCTTGTTCACAAACACTTCCTTCACTCAGCTTTCCTCTTCCCAGCACTCCTGAGCTCACACTCAGTCACACTTTCTTGCCAAAATACAGTTCCTCTTAACAAAAAGCCCCCTTCATTCTCCTAGTAATGAATTCCAGCTAAACCAATGTCTTAATGTCAGACATGGGCCAGAATTGCCAGCAAAGCAGCGAGCTCGGCATGGGTTTGTACAACCATTGTGTTCTCCGTAAGGCCGCCCCGGGAAATCCCAACCACATTATAATAAAATATTCCACATGTTCCTCAGCCACCTTCCAGAGGGAGAACTTTGTATGTCTTGTAATTTAATGCTCTGCCTCTCAGAAGTGAGAGCTGCAGCTTAATGACAACAGACGGCATATCCTGAGATGAAAACTCTTCTTAACATTGACAAGGTCTGTGTACATTTAAAATATTCAGTTTTTAAAACCAAATTTTAGATTTTCAAATATGTGTTTTTGGAAAACGTTCTCAGAAGTTACTTCAGTTCCTTGTCTACTTTGTCTACAAATTATGAAGACTGGTAAAAACAACTTAACAATGTCTTTTACCTCATGTTTACACTCGCAAAAGCAGAGCACTGGAATGCGTCACTCCAGAGGAAAAATTTTGATGAATTGAAATAAAGCAATTGATGCTTTGCTTTTCAGACAGTAATTAAGATAAAGAAAACACACCTAACAATAGCTTTGTCACCCTTTCTATCACTCAGGGGAACAGAATTCAGCATGAGCTTCCAAGATTTTCCCTGTTCTCAGGGCAGCACCCAGAAATGCCACCTCAGGATTTAGTGCAGGGCTCGGTTGAGGTGTTGTTCTTTTTTCTGAGACCCGAAGTGCCAGTCACACGGGTGGGTCAGTGTTTTTTGGCACCAGCTCCCACGCTAAATCAATGTGAGATCGTCCATGTCTCACTGAGGCAACCCCTGAGATGATAACAAACCCCAGCCAGCAAATTCCATGAGCAAAGTTCTAACTGGCTTATACAGAACACCCCATCCCTGCCAACCCTCCTGAACGCCCACAGCTCATGTCTGATTTTGAACTCATTTGAACAGTTTTAGAACCTTTAAAAATATATATTTGAGGCTTTATCTTAACTTTAAAGTTTTGTATTGCCTTTACATCTCCAGTCGAACTTCTCCTAGAAGGAGGTTTGCCCTAGAATGACACACTTTCAGCAGAAAGGTGCTGTCAGTCGAGTTTGTGGCTGTTGTAGACACCCTTGACCTGAAAAGAATGACCTGAAGCACTGACAGACGCCGTCTACAACGAGAGGAAACTTGTCCCTCCAAAACCGAACTGAGGGTGTCATCGGCCGGTTTTTGGAGGGGTCATGCACGAGCTCCCCCGGAGAGCAAGCGCTCCTTGTCTGCGAGGGCAGCCNGGGCCGCGGGGCGAGCGGCGGTGCCGGGCCCGCAGCATCCCCGGGACGGGCGGCGGCGGCGGGCGCTTCCTCCTCCCCGCCTCGCAGCGAGAGGTGCCGATCGGGCTGCGGGGAGCCCGGGCGGGCCGGCGGCGTCCCCCCGGCAGGAGGAGTCGGTGGCAGGTTTGTCCCCGCCCGGCCCGGCCCCGGAGCGGGAGACGCGCAGGTGGGAGGGTGAGGCCGGTCCCGGTCCCGGGGAAGCGCCGAGGGTTTGTGCGAGGGATGCGAAATGAGTTAATTTTGCTTGGAATGGTTCCTGGCGGGGAAGGAGCTGACGTGTGGAGACGCCTCCGGGGGATGAGCCGCCGGCGGAGTCGGGAACGCTCCGCACAAGCGGGCCAGGTCCGCAGCTGGGATACACGGCCGGCACCGGCCGCAGCTCCCCCGGCTGCTCCTGCGGAATTCCAGCTTTTCCTGTGAGCGGCAGCTCCCGGCACATCGCGCCGGACAGGGGCACAGTGGAGCAGTTGTCAAATGACAACGCTTTAGGTCACGACACAGATCCGTCGCTGAGGGGAAACCCGAGAGTTTGGGGGCTGCTTCGTGGGTGGGTTTTTCTTTCAAGTTAAAAATTCTTTTTTGCTTACGGCTTAAAGCCGAGCGGCTCAGCTCGGCTGTCGCTGTAAGTGGCTGTGTGTTGTGTTTCCCCTGCAGGAACCCGTCCGCCCGCCGCCGCTGCCGGGGATGGCAGCGTAGGATCCCCTCAGGATGGGGGCCCCGCGCAGGGAACGGCCCCGCTGGCTGGGGACCCTCCTGGCCGCCTGCCTGGCCACCCTCCCGGGCATCAGCGCCTGTCCCCGGCCCTGCGCCTGCCACGGCTCCGCCGAGCTCCACTGCACCTTCCGCTACTTCACCGCCGTGCCCCCGCGCATCCCCCGGGACGCGCAGCGCATCAACCTGGGGTACGTGGAACTGCGGGATTTGAATACTCAGACCACTTTCAACACTTTGCACAGAAATAATTAACTTTCCAGATTTAGGGCTAAAAATTAACCAAAGCAATAAGTAAGTTTATAGAGCTTAAAGTTCTGCGGTGCTCAGCGGTGGCTGCAGTCACAGCCAGCAAAGCCTGAGGCCACCCACAGTAAGGAGAACTTTCGGGGATCTAGCACAGGGCACATGAGAACTTCAGAAAGTTTTGAATTTAACTTTCCTTTGTATTACCTGAAGATTTTGTGTCTATAGCATGGAACCTGGAAGAAGTCTGAAATAGATTTCTCTGTGGGAAAGAATAGTTCAGAGCTCAGAAAGAGGGCTGGAAAAGGAGCACGTGTATTAAAATCCGCAGAGATGTTGCTGTGATGGAACACCAAGGTTGCAGGTTAGATCCCTGTATGAGCCATTCACTTAAGGGACTCGATGATCCTTCTGGGTCCCTTCCAATTCAGACTATTCCGTGATTCTGTCACTTAGAATGTCCCACTGTGTTAGGGTCTGTGCTTTCATCTGCTGAGTTCAAGGGAAATTTCACTTGTCTGGCCTTGTTAGCCTCCGTGGTGGTTCTGTTCTCAGTGTGGTTAAAGGAGCAGGGAATAGATCATCCCCAGGCTTGTCTCACCCCTTCATGCAGTTTCAAGCAAGTGTTCTCTCTCTTTAAACAAAGTATGAGACCCATCAGCAGTATTTGTCTGCTCTGTGTATCCCTTTTGATACATGTAACCTTTGAACCATCCAGATGTGTCTGCAGAAAATATACAAGGAATTTTCATTGAAGTGGTAGCAAAATGAACACAGACAGGTGTGTTTCATGCTTGCTGTCACTCGTCCCATCCACTGGGAATTCACCATCAGAACACTGACCTGGAAAAGTGACCACCTTTGGTGCTAACATGAAGGAATTACTTAGTTTCATCTTGGCAAGGAGAAGTGCTGCTTACCTTTATCCGTTCCCAAAGAGTGGTTCTTTTGTTTTGGTTGGTTGGATTTAAACGTGTGAATTGGGGCTGACTAAACCTATCCCGTACAGCTACAACAGCCTGCGAAAACTGAGCCCCACGGACTTTGCTGGCCTGGAGAAACTGGAGCTACTGATGCTGCACAGCAATGAGATCAACACGATCCCTGAGAAGGTGTTCAGTGATTTACGTTCACTACAGGTAAGAACTAAATGAGACAGTGTTACTTTTTGTTACGACTTAACTTTCAGTGATACTGGTAAACAGCCACAGAGCAGCCTTCTGCAGCATTTCAGTTTCCTGTTTCTTACCGTTTTCATGTGAAAGTCAAGGGCCTTCAAAATCCGGTATCCTTATGGGAAATGTTTTTCCTTCCCAGGTGGGCACTCAGGTACAGGGTAAAGAGCATGACAAACACATTGGTAGATATCTCTTAGCTGTATCTTAGCAGGCAACTGCAGTCAAAACTCTCTCATGCAGGAGAGAAAGACTGCAAAGCTCCAACTACTGTGTCTGAAAAAGGAAATTTGTCATTGTTAATGTGTTAGTCAGTTTGGGGCTTTTTGAGGATTGTTTTCCACTGAGCTTTCCCTTTCCCTTCAGTGCAATCCTGTCCCTTTCTAGCCTTTGTGAAAAAAAGGCCACTACTGTGCAGAAACTTGACACACTCATATAAACACTTTAGTTCTTTAAAGAAACTCCAGTTACCTGGCATTCCTGGTCTGGTGAAGAACTTCACTGCACAGAGCAACCTTCAGCAGCCTTTATTAGAGGTCCTGTAACTTTAACATGGCTTAATATTATGCATTTGTTACTTTTTCACGAACAGGTCTTAAAAATTAGTTACAACAAGGTCAGAGTGCTTCAGCAGGATGTATTTTATGGCCTGAGCAGCTTGGTGCGGCTGCATATGGACCACAATCAAATTGAATTTGTGAATCCCAATGTTTTCTATGGACTCACTTCCTTGAGGTTGGTCCACCTGGATGGAAATTTACTTCAGCAGCTGCATCCAGACACTTTTGTCACCTTGCGCTACAGTCAAATATTCAAAATATCCTTCCTGAAGCACATCTCTCTGTCTGACAATGTGCTGACTTCACTTCCACAAGAAATGTTTTCCTACATGTCAGAGCTTGAGAGCATTTACCTCCATGGAAACCCCTGGTCCTGTGATTGCAGCCTGCAGGGGTTTGCCGAGTGGGCACAGGAGAGACCAGGTGAGCTGAAGGCTTTGCTTATGCTCTTTAATCCTGTTGTAGCATCTTATTCTTCCTGATACAGGTAATTGTCCTTTATTCATCTATTTATTCTCCCAGAAAAGACGGAAGATGGGATTTTTGTAGGCGTGTGTAATCAGGATAAAGAGATTAATACCACTCTTTCCCAGATTAAATGAATCTAGGGGCCTTAATGCACTCCCAAGTGCAGCTTTCCTTAAAGGAGAATTTTCCTTGGCCAGTCCAAAGCTTCTGTGCACCAGGAGGATCCACAGGGAACAAGCTAACTTTTATTAAATTGGCAAGAGAAAGGGCCACATTGCACTCGATTCTTTAAAAAGCAAATAAGGAACTCAAGGGATTCGAGTACTTTCTCTGCTGCTGCCGTTCACATGTCACTTCAAGCTTTGGTTTTGTTTTATTCAAAATAACCACTTGTTAGAAGCTGTATGTAATTTTTAATACTAAAACTTGTAGCACAGAAGCTTACTGAAGTTTTCTTCCCTTCAGATGTTATAAAGTGCAGAAAAGAGAGAAGTTCTGGTGTCCATCAATGCCCGGTCTGTGCTAGTCCCAAAAATCATAATGGGAAAAGTTTAGTGGAACTTCCTTCTGCATCTTTCACCTGCACTAAGCCAGTCATCCATGACTCCCTGAAATCCAGAAACCTCACAGTGCCAGATGATGGGGATTTCAGTTTCGTGTCACCCCAGGATTTAATAGCTCCGATCGGATCTGTGATTTTGAATATGACTGACCAAGCAGGAAATCGAGGCAACTTGGTTTGCAATGTCCAGAAACCTAAAGAAATGTCTCCCATTTCATTTGACAAAAATGGCGACAGCACAGTCCTCAAAACCTCATTCTCAGCATTCCTGGTGTGTGGCATCGATTATGGACACATCCAGCAGCTGTGGAGCATCCTGGCACTGTACAGCAATTCTCCCTTGAAACTGGAGCAAACTGTGCGGACAACTGACCTGCCTTTCATTAGCTACAAATACAAGCAGATCTACAGTGAGAAAGACGAGCTTTTCACCAACATCGAGGCTGACCTGCGGGCGGACCCCGCCTGGCTGATGCAGAGCCAAGTGGCCCTGCAGCTGGACAGGACAGCCACCACGCTCAGCGCGCTGCACATCCGCTACTCCACCAACGCCCAGATCAGTTTGCCCGGCGATAACAACAACCAGGTGAGAAGTAACTGGGCCATCATTTCCAGGGACAACAGCACCCAAACGGAGCACACCGTTCTGGTCGGGGGCACCGTGGAACTGGGGTGCCGGGCAGCTGGGGAGCCAGCTCCCGCCATGGAGTGGATATTGGCCGATGGCAGCAAGGTGCGAGCTCCCCATATCAGCGAGGACGGGAGAATCATAGTCCTCAGAGGCGGGACACTGACACTGCGGACGGCTGACGTGTTCGACACGGGGCTCTATCACTGCATCAGCACCAACCACGACGCTGCCGACGCGCTCACATTCCGGGTTACGGTGCTCGATCCTCACGTGGAACACAATGATGTCAACGGAGCCCAGCTGCTGACGGCTCTTGGCAGCACGCTCCACCTTCCCTGCACCTCCACGGCTGCTCCGGACGCTGCCGTTACCTGGGTGTTACCTGAGCACACGATTCTTCGTCAGTCTGCAGGAAACAAACATATTTTTGCCAATGGCACCTTGAGAATACAAGGGGTGACGGAGCGGGATGTGGGCTACTTCCGATGTGTTGCAGCCAACCAGTACGGTGTTGATTTTTTGGTTTTCCAGGTGCTAGTGAGACAGGATGAAACAGCTCTGAAGAAAAAGCATGGAGCTGTGGGAGAGTGGGAAGAGGGCTCTGGCAATGAACTGCTGGGCTCGGCTGCAGTACAGAGACATCCCTCAGCCACTCCAGCCACCCCGACAGCTCTCGGGCAATCTGCTGCACCGGCAGCCAGCAGCCAGGGCATGCAGAGCGCACGTCAGAGGAACAGCCACGGGAAAACACCACGCTGGCCCTACAGAGATAGAACAGGCAGGCGGTTCAGGGCACACAGGAGACAGTTTGTTTCCTCGGGCAGGAGAGTTGATCCACAGCGCTGGGCAGCCTTGTTGGAGAAAACAAAGAGGAACGTGACGGTGACAGACAAACGAGGAGAAGTTGCAACAGAACCACCCATTCAAGTCCATAAGCTCTCAGAGGTACTTGAGGATGAGGAGGAGACATCTGGTGATCTCATATCTCCAGAAGAAGAATTCATGATACCAGCAAAAGAGAGATCTCCAGTATCTGCTCTGGGGAGAGCAACAGAACTCACAATCACTGCAGGGCCCGAGACCACGACTCCCACTCCTGCCAGGAGCACCTCCCTCCTGCCCACAGAGTCATTAACTCCCCTACCCTCTCCTCTTCCACATGCTGTGGCACCTGGCAGCAAAAGGCCACAAACATATCCAAACCCTACAGACTCGTGGGAAAGACCTGATTTGAGTCAAATATCAGCAAATGGTGTAAAACAATCAACTGTATCAAGTGGAACATCCACACTCTTCCCTGCTGGGCAAAAGTCAATATATTCTTGGGAAAATAATAACCAGCATCTAAAATCTGCATCCATGACACCCACGACAGAAGCTACCAGCACCAGTGAGGCTGTAACTCCCCAAAGCACAACAGACAATTTACATATTTTTACTGAGTCTACTGATAAGGTTTCCACCAAAACAGATCACCGGGTCCCTGCGGTGACAGTCAATGCACCAAGCTCTGAATTTGGCCCCATTTATTTTCATAGTACACAGAAAGGAGGAACCCCTAAGCCACCATTGACCTCGACTTTTGCTACTCGTCAGCAAATTCGGGTTATCCAGGATGTTCCTACTCATCCACCCCAGCTCCAGCAGCACTATGGAAGGCAAAGGAAAATTTCTGGTCGGAGACGAATTGTTAGACCAGGACGTATCCCAAGTATGAAAGAGCACCGGTACAATTTTGGGAGGCCTGGGTCTGCCAGAGGAAGTACAGCTGTGGCTACAGGTGCTCAGCTGAATATGAACTATGTATCAAATGTACAAGCCTTAAATAACTTAAGCAGTTCCATCAATCCATTTAGCCCAGAAGCACCCCAGTCTCCCCACTCCAGCATGACTGTGCCATTGGAGCACCCCGCGGGTACCCATCAAAACACAGCATTCCTCAGGGAAGGGGAAAGCAAACGTAGTGCAAGGCAAAAAGCTGCTGCCACAGGCATGTCTGTCGCTGCAAAGGACGCTGCCACTACTGCAGCCAGTGTGTTGGGTGCAATGGGTTTGAAGCCAACAGTTACGCTTGTTATTACTCCTCAAACTGACACTGCAGTCACCAAAAGTAAAATATTCCGAGTGGGAGGAAGGAGAGGTCGGAGGAGGAAGAGGCCTCCTAAAGCACCTGCCCCACAGCGTGCAGCTGCAGAGAGCACAGCCACCCCCAGGGTGACATCAGTTACATCGCCAGCTGTGCCTCCAAGCCTCACACCTGCAAAGCCTCTCCCTGGGAGCATCGGTGCAGTTTCCACGACCAAAACAGCAGCTCTGTGGACCCCTGACACCCCCAAGGCCCCGCAGCACAGGCCCACAGCAGCCACACAGGCGTCAGCAACCCCGGGCACCTGGAGGAGCACGCAGGCAGCAGCATCATTGCCTGGCAGTCTGACTGCTCAGAGCCCCGCCGTGGCACTCCAAACCACACCAGTCACACAGAGGAACACCCAGCTGGCCACGACACCACCCGCCAGGCCTGCCCAGACCCCCACCATGGGTCTCCGAACCTCACCACGGCTGGACGAGTTTCCTGGTGCCACGAGTGCCCGACCTGCTGCAGTCAGGGCCACGTCAGGGCCAGCACCTGCTCAGCGCATCAGAGCCACTGCCATGGCAGCAGAAAAATCCTTCCTGAAAATGGGGGAGGGAATTGTCCAGGAAAACCAGGCAGCACAGGCCACGTTCCCAGCAAGAGCCGTGCCAAGTGCTCCTGCTGCAGTCCCTGCTCCCAGCGCTCGGCACCCCTCCCCTCTGCCAGCCCCGACCGCAGCCGTGCCGCCTGCCTCGGCCGCCAGCGCCTCCTCGCCTCCGCGGGGACACGTCGGGCTCCAGCCCGGGGCACCTCCCGAAGGCACGGAGAGGGGCACCACGCTGCAGCCACCACAGATCGCAGCTCCGTGGGGAAGGGACAAGGACAGCTCCGACAGCGGCTGGTCTGAAAGGAGACAAGGTCAAGAAACCACCACCATCCCCAATCTCATCACCTTAGGTTCTGCAAGCAGGAACCATTTTTCAAAGCCCAGAATAGTCGGAGGGAAACTGGCTGCTTTTACTCTGCTAGCAGATTCCGATGCTTTTATTCCTTGTGAAGCTACTGGGAACCCCCTTCCAGTAATACAGTGGACCAGGATATCATCAGGTGAGCTTGATAAACCTCTCTAGAATTTACCTTCCATTAGTCCTGTAATTTGGCACCTCTTCAGTGTGCCAAATTCAAGCATTGCTTCATTTCAGAGTACTGTGAAATACTAGTGAAAGGTAAACTTGGAAACAGTGACAGACACTCACTGGAGCATCTTAGTGCTGATTCTGGAACAGCTCTTTAGTGAGATGACTAAAAAAAAAAAAAAAAAAATCTGTATTTAACTGTAATTCCTTGCTTATTGTGGGAAGAATTCAATATTTAATTGTACCTTACCTGCTATTCCAGAACATTGAGACAAGTGAAAAGAAAAATATGGTAAATACCACTCAAATCTAGTTAGAGCTGTGCCAGGTTTGGACTGAAAAGCCCCGTCTGCTTTATCCAAACTTTGTCTCTGCTGGAGATTCAGCTTCATTCTTACTTTAGATCTTTGTCATTCTATATGCAAAATACTCCGATTTCTCTCCATTTCATTGTTGTTGTCCTGGTTATTTGGGCAAAGCAGACCAGGACAGGGTATTTGGGGCTGAGGAGAACGAACCGAGAGGCAGGTTCTGACAGACTGTGCTTGTTGGCAGGTGCTCCGGGACGCCGCGGTGCCGGCAGGTGGGTGGTGCTGGCCAACGGGACGCTGTCCATCCCGCGGGCGCGGCTGGAGGATGGAGGGCAGTACCTGTGCACGGCGGCCAACGCGCTCGGCGCGGCCCGGCTCCTGGTCACCCTGTCCGTGGTGGCCCACCCGCCCCGCATCGCCGGCGGCCCGCAGCGGCTGCTCACCGCGCACTCCGGGAACGCCGTGGCGCTGCCGTGCCGAGCCGAGGGCAGGCCCCCTCCCACCATCTCCTGGGTTCTGGCAAATCAAACCCGCCTCGTCCACTCCTCCACGGGAGATGACAAAGCTCGCGTGGAACTGGACGGCACTTTAGTGATCCGGGCAGTCACTGTGTACGACAGGGGCCTCTACACGTGCCTGGCCAAAAACCCTGCGGGCAGCGACACGCTGGCTGTGAAGCTGCAGGTCGTTGCAGCCCCTCCCACCATCCTGGAGGAGAAGAGACAAAGTGTGTCAGGAATGACGGGGGAAAGCCTGAAGCTCCCCTGCACAGTGCAAGGGAACCCTCAGCCCAGCGTGCACTGGGTGCTCCCTGACGGCACGGTGGTGAGACCCCTGCAGCTGGTACACACGAGGCTGTTCCTGTTCCCCAATGGCACCTTCCTCCTGGGCAGCATCGCCCCTCCCGACAGCGGCAACTACGAGTGCATAGCCACGAGCTCCACGGGCTCGGACAGGAGGGTGGTCAGCCTCGTGGTGGAGCGCCGAGAGACACTTCCAAAAATAGCCATCGCCTCTCAAGAACTGACTCGGTTGAATTTTGGGGAGAGGTTGCTTCTGAACTGTACAGCAACCGGGGAGCCCAAGCCCACGATAATCTGGAGGTTGCCCTCCAAGGCTGTTGTGGACCAGTGGCACAGGTATGACCCTTTCTTTTCTCCACCTCTTTGGAGCTTTAAACATTACCTCCTCTGGTGCTCACATAAGAAACTATTACAGCACTAAAACACTGTGAACTAAACGAATTTTTAAGCATTTAACAGTGGTGAAACATCTGTTCTGATGGCATCTATATCTAATAACAGATCTAATAATAGATCCCATCAATTGCCATAAGTGAGTGAGGTAAAACAGGTACAAGTCATATTTGAATTAAGGTAACTCCTGTCATTATGCACTGGCTGACTCCTGTCAATTTAGAGGAGAAGTTACTTGTAATGGATTTGTGAAGTAGGGCTCAGGAGGGAGAGGTTTCTTTTGTCTCTGCCAAGTCTACCTTTGGGGGTCTCCCCACACCCCCTCCCACAGTAACACTTCACCTTTACCTTGGGAGAGACAGACCCAACACAGGGTGTTCCCAGCAGTCAGCACTGCTCACATCCACGTAACACCAAAACTGACCATAACATCAGGGTAGGACCCACTGGGTGGGAAGCTGGCATGGGCACAGTGCCTTTGGAAAGAGCTTCTGTGTTGTATTGTGCTCTTAACACATTCAGCCCCTTCCAATGCTCAGCATTCACCCCCAGCACTTGTTTCCATAATTGTTTTCCTCTCTCTCTCCCCACAACAGAATGGGAAGTCGGATCCATGTCTACCCCAATGGATCCTTGGCTATTGAGGCAGTTACAGAAAAGGATGCAGGCAACTATCTGTGTGTCGCAAGAAACAGAATTGGGGATGATCTGATATTGATGAAAGTCAGCATCACAATGAAACCAGCCAAGATTGACCACAAACAGCAGTTCAAGAAACTGGTGCCATATGGAAAGGATTTCAGAGTGGACTGCAAGGCCTCAGGGTCGCCCACACCAGAAATATCCTGGGGTCTGCCAGACGGGACGGTGGTGAACAACGCGATGCTGGCGGATGACAGCGGGCACAGGTCTCGCAGGTATGTCCTCTTCAACAACGGGACCCTGTACCTCAACAAAGCTGGAGTGACGGAAGGAGGAGATTACACATGCTACGCCCAGAACACTCTGGGAAGGGATGAGATGAAGATCCACGTCACGGTCATCGTGGCAGCCCCTCAAATAAAGCACAATTACAAGACACACATTACAGTGAGAGCTGGAGACGCAGCACTGCTGGACTGTGAAGCTGCTGGAGAGCCCAGGGCACTGATATTCTGGTTGCTGCCTTCCGGTGAGATGATCTCCTCATCCACAGACAGGCACTCCCTGCTTGCCAACGGCTCTCTCTCCATCAGCCACGCCAGCCTGCTGGATGCTGGGGAGTACATGTGTGTGGCTCGGAACCCTGGCGGGGATGACACCAAGCTATACAAGCTGGACGTGGCTGCCAAACCCCCCATCATAAATGGTTTATACGGGAACAAAACGATCATGAAGGTGACAGCAGTGAGGCACTCGAAGAAACACATCGACTGCCGGGCAGAGGGGACACCTCCTCCTCAGATTATGTGGATCATGCCCGATAACATTTTCCTAACGGCCCCATATTACGGGAGCAGGATTGCGGTGCACAAAAACGGGACACTTGAGATTCGGAACATCAGGCCCTCAGACACAGCACAGTTTATCTGTGTGGCACGTAATGATGGGGGAGAGACTGTGCTGGTGGTGCAGCTGGAAGTCACAGAAATGCTACGGCGACCAATGTTCAAAAATCCTTTCAATGAAAAAATAATAGTAAAACCTGGGAAAACTATCACACTGAACTGTTCTGTGGATGGAAACCCTCCCCCGGATATAAGCTGGATGCTGCCCAATGGCACATGGTTTTCCAGCAGCATCAGGACATCCCAGTTTTTCACTGGAAGCAATGGGACCCTGACCATCTACAATCCCGAGAGACACCAAGCCGGGCGCTACCGCTGTGCTGCCCGGAACAAGGTTGGCTACATTGAAAAGCTGATGGTCCTGGAGGTTGCCCAGAAGCCCAATATCCTCACCCGCCCTGCAGGGCTGGTGAAGGGTGTCAGCGGGGAGCCTTTGTCACTTCACTGCCTGGCCGAGGGGAGCCCCAAGCCCAGGATGGTGTGGACACTGCCAGGGGGCCGTGTGCTGGACCGGCCGCAGGTCAGCGGGAGGTACCTGCTGCTGGAGAACGGCACCTTGGTCATTCGGGCAGCCTCGGCCCACGACGCTGGGAATTACGTGTGCAGGGCCCACAATGATGCCGGAGACTCCTCCCTGACCGTTCCCGTCACGGTGGCAGCCTACGCCCCTCGGATCGTGGGCAGACCCCCCCCAGCCATCCACACCATGCCAGGGGCAGCAGTTCAGCTCCACTGCGTAGTGCTGGGCATACCAAAACCAGAAATTACCTGGGAATTACCTGACCGCTCCATAGTCTCTACAGCTCGCCAGGGCCGGGGATCTGGGGGCGAGCTGCTTCACCCCACGGGGACTCTGCTCCTGCAGAATCCCCGACCCTCCAGTTCCGGCGCATACAAGTGCACAGCGAGGAACCCCCTTGGCACTGACACTGCAGTGACGTACATCCATGTCATCTGAAGTCAGAAACACAGCAGGAGTGGTGGCGAACACGGGCTGCAGCTGGACTGAGGTCATCCTTGAATGACTTTAATCAAAGGCAGCCACAAGCATGTGAGTGCCTGAACACATCCACAGCATTCAGTCTGCAGTGACTGGGCAAAAGGAGAGAGGAAGGAGAAAATTAGCTCTAGCATTATTTGCTAGCATTGGTTCTCTCCATGTTCAGGAGATTTAAATGAAAGCAAAATTAAGGCACTTTTGTTCTGCAAAGTAATAGCACACATTGACTACCAAACATGGTAACTTTCTGGAAATGTGCCCAGAGAGCTCTTGTACAAAGTTCTTCATCAGTTCCATACTGCACAGCTCATATGACTGTCACAAGCATAGATCAGAGAGGGCAAGGACACCTGGGAACGGACGAGCAGGTTTATTGGGATGCAGATTACCTTCTTACTGTGTTTTAATATTTAGTATGTTTTTAAAATAAATATTCAATGATGTAACAAGTAGTGAAGCATTTTTAATAGCACAGCTGTGGTTGCCACAGTCTTTTCTGCAGAGCTGTGGGATGACACAGAACAGCTCAGATGGCACAGATGGCATTGAGTGGGACACGGGGTTCATCTCCTGTGAGGCTTTGCCAGCACTTGGAGGTTCCCTGCTGGCCTGGAGGCTCAGCCCCTGCCACCACACACACCCTGGGGACCCTCACCTGAGAGCTTTGGAGGGAAGGGAACAGAGAGCAACCACTGCTACTTCCAGTAGGTCTATTAACATTACATTGTGGCTTTTATAAACTTCTTAAAGTTCTAATACAAGCAATAAACCCACTTCAGCACCTTCTTACCACAGTAAGAGCAAGAGGAATTGGTACTTTAAACAAAGAATTCTATAAAGTGCATATGAAAATTACAGTCAATTAAACAGTGACCAAACCACAGCAGGTAACAAACCCCACAGTGCCCGAGCCACAGGTGCTCGGCTGTGCCACCCCCGTGCAGCGGCCAGGAGGTGCGGAGGGCAGCGAGGGCAGGCAGGTGCCCTGCACAGCAAGATCACAGGGAGCACCCTGAGAACTCTCAGAACATCTCTCAGAACTTGCTCTCTTCCTTCCCTGCAATCTCCCACCAGGGGTGTTCAGCCTGCGGAAGAGAAGGCTTCAGGGAGGCCCCACTGTGGCTGTGGCATTGAGCACAACGGGATTAGCACCCCAAACTCAGCGTCTACCATCCATGTCTGGTCTCTCAGCTTTACAGATCTGCCTCCTAAATCCACCCCCCCCTTTTTTTTTTTTTTTTTTCTCGTTAGACCTAGTGAAAATGAACATGCTTCTAATGCTTTTAATTAAGTGATTCTTCTGCAGAAGGATACATGATGCAGTTTGGAGACCTGACATGGTGAATAAAACTGGAGTAATCCAGCCCCCTAATAACTCCGTGGGCGCTACAGAAACCGCCCGAGCTTTGCTCAGCGAAACCTTGTGCTTACTGACGGCAGTTTCAGTGTTTTACAAGACTTCAGCATCTTTTCCCTTTCTGAAACCAAATCCTTCACTTAAAATGTGTTGTGTAATCTCCTGGCCGCCAGGCAGTAGTAACTGCTGAGGTTAGTCAAAGGCACTACCCAGCACATCGGGGTTTTTTTCGGGACAGAAACCCAACCCACAGCACCTTCTGCTGTGCAGGTGCTGGCAGAGGAGTCTGCACCGGGCAGGTGCCCATTGCAGTGACACTCTCCCATCAGTTTGTTCAAGAGATAAGAACTATTAAAAAACCCTCAAAAATGGATGAAAACTATCTAAGATTAATACTTTTAAACTCAGAAGCTGCAATTTCAGCATTACTGTATTTTCTCTACTTTTCTAAAGCAAACTCTTCCTAGTTATCCTCATCTACCTTAAATATGTTTGGAAAAACTGTGCAAATAAAGGAAACAAGCATAATGAGATTGAAAAAGGATTTGGCACTGATAGCTGTTGGGTAAAATCATTCCCTAGCCTTTCAAAGGCTCCAATCCAGCAGAAAGTTGTGTCTCAAAAGTAATTCAGTTTCTTCAGCTGTCTTCATGGAACTCTGGTTTATTACTAACAATTTAATTTAAAAAGATTTTCAAATAATAAACGCAATTTTCCCCCCAGCCTGTCAGTAGTATAGCCTAAACATCAAAGGAACAGTCTCCTGTGATGGGGCATTGCGGGGGCTGGAGTTCGGCCGCGGATCTGTCAGCAGCAGGGGCGCTCCACAAACAGCACGAGCGCGGTGACGGCGAGCAGTGCCAGCCACCAGCACCCCACGTGGCCAAGGGTCACTTCTTTGTCCCCGAGGGACAGAGCCCACCCCGCCCGTCCCCTCAGCTCTCCCCAGCACAGCCCGGCCGCCTTTGCCCACCAGCGGCTGCTGCGGCCGCACGGGCTGGAGCCCGGAGCAGGGCGGCGGGGACACAGCGGCAGGGACACAGGTGGCACCGGCACCGCCGCGCAGAGCTCCCTTCTGGCGGCCCCAGAGGAACGCCCGCAGCCGGGGAAGGCGGGCGGGCTCTGGAGCTGCCTACCCGCACACAATCGCGAGTGAGCGGGCAGCGCGCCCACGCTGGCACAGACCCTGCCGCCACAGCCTCTGCGGGCACAGCCCCTGCGAGCACAGCCCCGGCGGGCACAGCCCCTGCCTCCACAGCCCCTGCTGCCACAGCCCCTGCTGCCACAGCCCCTGCCGCCACAGCCCCTGCGAGCACAGCCCCGGCGGGCACAGCCCCTGCTGC
>VZRO01000190.1:412266-453146 GCA_013397915.1 Daphoenositta chrysoptera | reverse complement strand
GCGGGCACAGCCCCTGCGGGCACAGCCCCCGCGGGCACAGCCCCTGCTGGCACAGCCCCTGCGGGCACAGCCTCTGCAGGCACAGCCCCTGCGGGCACAGCCCCTGCGGGCACAGCCCCTCCTGCCACAGCCCCTCCTGCCACAGCCCCTGCTGCCACAGCCCCTGCTGCCACAGCCCCTGCCGCCACAGCCCCTGCGGCCACAGCCCGGCCGAGCGCTCGCCTGCGGGAGCCGCTGCTGCCGCCCCTTCCTGCCCGGCTCCGGCCCCGCGGCCGAGGCAGCGTCCAGCGTCCAGCCCCCCTCCAGCTGGAGCTGCCCTGCAAAGGCTGGTGGCTCAGGCTGATGGGGGAAAAATAATGGATTAAACTTCATTTACAGGCAGGGCACAATAGTCTGTGAGAACTCAACTACAGTTGTGACACCCGACTGCCACAGACTTAAAAGATGTTACATTTCACAGGAAGACTGTCTTTCCAAGTATGAATGCTTTGAAAAACCTTGCATAATAGAGCTATGCCACACTATTGCCCAGTGACTGATGTAGGCAATAATGTGTTCCTCTGAGCAGGAACAGATCCAAGCATTCAGCTCTTGCTTTGCTAGGAAAAGTGGTGGGTTTCTAGAGTTTAAGCAAATCCACTAAAATGTTCTCCAGCTCAAAACATCTCAGTGTTCCAATACCATAACTGGTATATTCTGTGTCACATAAAGCATCTCGCTCCTACTGCTGAACAAAAGTCGCGTGTCAGATCAAAAGCATGGTATGAACATCTTAATATGTCAAGCCAATTTTATGAGATGGCAGCAGTTTATGCAGTCTCTGCAATTTGATAAAAACCATGTATCTCTCTGCCAGACTTAGAAAGGTAATCTTATACATTTGTTTTCAAAAGCAGCATTTCCTTAAACTTTTTAGCCATTCTCTTGTATATTCTGAAGACTTTACACAGTTATGATACAGATTAGTTGTATTTGGACTTTCAGAAATAAATATTTAACATTTATAACTGGAACCAAATTTTTAAACTTCTGCTTGGAGAAGTCACAATAATATTTCTCAAATCATCACGAGGTGCTGCCCTCTAGAGCCAGTAAACCGCTGTAAAACTAATTCACCAACTGGAAGAAACAAGACAATCCTACAGAAAGTTAAGCACATATAAGAAACGCTGAAAAAACATGAGCCTGTGGATTTATTACATCTAGCAGATTGCAAATCAGCCACCATGGCTCTTGGTATGAATGAAAGAGGAAATAACCCAAAGGGCCTTTGTTCCTTTAGTTGTCCCTTTCTCCCTTCACTCCTCACCGAACTGTACCAGCTCTCTGATGCTGCCACAACAGGAGCTCGTTCTGGCTTATCTACCCAAAAAGCTCAACACATTAGCAGAGGCAGAGCTACAACTGAGTGCAGAAAAGCCCTCTGAGAACCCACAGCTGGCAAAGGAACCATCCAAATGGCACCAGCAGACAGAGCCCACGTCGGAGAGAGAAACAGGACGTGGTCACAAGTCCCCAGGCTGTGCCCTCCCAGCTGACCTCCCTGGGGCGAGGGGCTGGCTCTGCAGAAGAAGCTGGGCTGCAGAGGGGCCCCCCCGGCTGTACCCCCACCGTGCCGGGGGGCTGCGTGAGCCAGCGGGGCCGGCAGAGGGGAGTAGGTGGGCGGCACTCTGTGTAAGCTGGCCTGTGCATATTCTTGAAACACACAGCAAAAGGAAATGTTAATGACATTCACACCTTACTAACTCGTAAATAATGCCCATTTTCCTACTGAGTTGTTAAAAGACAGAGACAGGTCCTTTGTCATTGGCAATGATATAAACTCCACGTGAAGTCTGGTAATTCCCACTGACAGCTCCAGGCACATCCCAGCCTCAAGAGCAGCTGCCTTCTCCAGGACATGGTCAGGTGGAGCACAAGGACAGCTCAAACTATCAGGATATAAGTAACATGAAGAACTCCATGAAAACATCAAAAAGGCCAGAAAATCATCTTAAAATTACAGCTACTTAAACCACACCACATGGGCAATCCAGCTGGATGCTGAGGGAACACCAGCACATCCACACTGGCGCCAGGTATGTTTTCAAACTGCTCTAAGTGACTATTCAGCACAGGAATCCACAGAATTCCCCAGTAAAAGGGAAAGTGTCTCAGACACCAGACCAAACTGCACAGCAGGACAGTTTATCTGTGTGAAAGAGACTTTTCCAAACTGGTTTCTATTTGAATGGGCCCTGGGTTTAAACCTACGTGTTTGGTCTCCACATAACGTGGACAGGAATATTTTCAGAAACTGGCACATGCAGTAGCAGCTACACTTTACCCCAAACAAGAGGAAGCACATACAGAACCTGAGTAACAGTTAGCAAGATCCACTCGGGTGTATTTCACACAGAGGGTGAGGTCCTGAGCTCAGCACGTTCCTCCACACTGAGGAATTTCTGCTTGACAGAAACCCACCCTCCTTCTGGCCATCTCCACTCCCTCCCTTCACTTGGGACTCACTCCTGCAGGTGCAGAACCATTTCCAAAGGCAGCACCACACACACACCCAATTCGGGGAGGTATTTTGGGTTCTGTGTGGGCACCAACCACTTACCTCAGCCCTGGAGCTCAACTTTGACTTCCGCTTCCTGCCCTTTGCCTTCTTCTCATCATCCATGGCATGTTTTCCCTGCTCTGAGAGCTCTCCCAGCTTTCTTTCTGGTTCCTGAGACACAGGTGAGGTGGGCTCTTCCTCCTCCTCCTCTGGAGGAAGGGGCAAGGGCTCGAGGTAGTAGCACCGTGGTTTGGGTTTGGGGTGTGTGTGGTACAGCAGCAGATGCTGCTGCTCCTCGTATTTGATCACTTTCCTGTCAACACGAACAGTCCCAAACCACGCCCAGGAGAGAGGAGCACGATTTTTGTGACTTTCCAATAAATCCCAAGGGGACACCTTTTGTTTGGTTGACACCTGAAGACCCTGTTTCAGAATAAAAGGGAAGTCGGGATTTAAGGAAGTTGAACAATACACTTGCTCTTGTACATCACTGTTTGAGTCAGAAAAAAAGAGTAAGGATATTTCCCCTGCACAAAATGCACCAAATTACACACCAGTGGGATTTTAACTTCTGTGCAAGGCTGCCACTAGAGAAAAGCAATTATATTTTTATAGTAGTATTTGCTTATAGACATGCAAAAAATCTCAAGTGCTATTGACATATGATATTTTGGCAGAAAAGACAAATACCTATTCAAAACTGCTGATCTGAGAATAAAAGTTCACATCTCTTGCTAAAAGTTTACACATTCAAATAAGGGGAGGAAGCTTAAGCACTGTATCACCAAAACACACCTACCTGGTCTGTAGAATGAAAAGCTCTATCCCCAAGCTCTATCATTCTCTTTTAAATAAATTCGCATTAAAAAAACTCTCCAGGGATGGGGCAGCCACAGCTTCTCTGGGCAACCAGTTCTAGGGCCTCACTACCCTCACAGGTAACAATTCCTTCCCAATAGCCCATCTAACCCTGTCCTCTGGCAGTGGGAAGCCATTCCCCCTTGTCCTATCCCTCCAGGCTCTCGTTCAAAGTCCCTCTCCAGCTCTCCTGGAGAGAAACAAACACTTTTGATTCCAAACACTGTCATTTGCAGCTGTTTTTAAAGGTGCTATTTGCCAAGCCCTCGCTCCTGGGTGCTGGCAGCACTGCCCACAGAAAGCCCACTTGTGCAAGGGACCACAGTGCTGGGGCTGCAGCTGTCGCGGGGACTGGGAGGGCAGGAGCGGCTCTGTCACAGCTCCCACAGTCCTGCCCAGGCCGTGCCTGTCCGCCGGCAGCTCCCACACCGCACACTCGTGGGAAAAGTCAGACGAATGCAAACGTTTGCTCTTGCCTGTTTCTTATCAATGGAGCCAAACCCCGCGATTTTGTTGCCCTTGGTGTCGAGGAGGGACCCCGTGGGCTCGCAGGCGACGATGCCACACGTGAGCCGGGGCAGCGGCAGCAGCTGCCGCACCTTTCGATGCTCTGGGAGCGCCTGTCCCCAGCCCCTTCTGGGAGCAAACACACCCGTCAGCCAGACAGAGCGGGAGAGCACACACACGGCACTGCTTTCACTATGAGAAAACATCCACTTTCTGCATTAATCATTTCCTTGTACTTTTTCTAAATTTAAGCAAATGGCTTTGCAAGAATTTTGGGTTTTTCTCTTTGTTTAAAGAACGTAAGTTTTCTTTTCATCTCTTCTTTAAATGCAACATAGAAAGTACGTGATACAAATTTAGTGTCCCAAACATGAATGAAAGTAACTAAGTGTCTTGCAGGGTTCCCAATTTTGGTCGAATATGAAAAAAATCCTAAAAATCTCTTCCCACATTCCTGTATTTTTATTTTCTTCTATTTCTCCTTGTTCTCACTAGGAATGTTCCAGACCCTCCTCTTTTTCCAAGAGGCCTTCCCAGACGCTAGGAATGACAGGATTAAAAGATGAGCACAGAAAGCAATTCAAAGGAAATGCTGAAAGTGACACACATGACACTTACTTTTAATTTCTTTACTAAATTCATGTAAGCCCTTTTATCCTCAGGCCCTCCTTGGGAGGCGTTTGACAGGTCCGAGGCGAGCGTCCCATTGATGAGGACCCCCAGCATACCCAGCACGGTTGTGAACAATTCACTGGGAGTAAAGACAGGTGTTCCCCTGGGGAACTATAACTGCCAGGAGATCCAGAGATCTGACTCATGGCAGAGGCCCCAAAGGCAGCTCGTCAGCACAAACTGCCCACAGAGTCAGTAGGAATTACCGAGTCCAGCTTGGGAAAATGCTCAGGTGAGGAAGAGTATGAATAAAAGCTCCACTGCTTTCCCCAATTGAGATTCCCCCACCCCAGGCCAGTAGAGAACCCCTACATCCCTCTCAAGCAGTAACAGGATAAAAAAGGTAACAATCACATACACACAGCCTAAGCTTAAAGCTCTAAGGACACGAATTAGCTGTCTGAACAGTGCAGATGTACTTGTTGGTCTGCAGAGCCACAGTCCCCGAAGTGATGATCTGGAGGAGCAGAAGGGCCCAGTCTGTGGTCCACGGGGTGCTCCTCTGCACCGTGTCAAACATGCCCCCCACCTGCAAAACAGCACACAGGGAGCAGGGCTCTGCCCACCTGAGCAGCCTTGGCCCCCAGCACAGGGATCCCTTTGGAATAAAACAGCCATCCAGTCCCCGGGAGCTGGACACTGGAGCTCCTCGCTCCTTACCACCTCCTCCCGAGCACTGCTGCATCTTTTCATAATATCAGGATAACCACAAGTTTTGTTACCAGGTTGAGACACAGTTGCAGGGCTTCGTGCATCATCTGCCTGGCCTTGACATCGTCCTGGTACTGCTCTTCTCTCCAGTTACTGAGGATCTAAGAAGAAGCATTGGACTAAGGTTGTTTTCCCAGGATGTGAAGCTGTGCCAGAGCCTGGACCTGAGCTGAGGGGCAATATGGGAAATAACGTACAGGTACCAATTCCCACTGTCACAGCAGCTCACAGAAACTAAACTCAGAGAAAGGAGGCATGACCCACTGCTCTGGGCACTGGACATGTTCAGTCTGAAGGAGCTGCTGGAGGCTGGAGCAGGAGCAGGTGGGAGCAGGAGGTTTGGAGCCCGATGAGCAGAGGCTGTGAGTAAGCACGGGAGACCCAAAGGAGAGCTGCAGGCAGGGGCCAGTCTGGGACCAGGGATGTTGCTTTTTACAATATGCAAAACTCTTAATCTGTGCCAGCTGGAGAAGGTGACGGGTTTTCCTAAAGAAGGACAGTTTTAAACTTATAAAAACTTTCCAGGATCAAGCAAGGGACTGGGACAACATGCTCTCAGGACTAACACTTTCATTGTTTCTCCTAGAAAGAACCGAAATCAGACTCCAGTTCATTACATCCTTCTGTAACAAATTCAGGAGAAAAGATGTATTCACACTCAAAAGAGGAACAAGCATCTCCCCATTTTCCCCTCCTGGGACTGCTCCTTTTGGCACACCACTGTAATTTTCCTGGGTTTACACCATCGCATACACATAAAACTGCTGACACACACCCACCTGACAAAGGGTGCTCACGGTTCTGTGCCTGTCTTACCTGAGTAACCTGATTCTGCAGGGATGTGAGGAGCCCTTCCCTTTGCTCATCCTGACCCTTAAGGCAAGTGAGTACCAGTGACAGGAAAGGCTGCTGGCTCAGCAGGGACATGCTTTAGGAGAAGCAAACACAGCACTTCATTAGTAAAGTTATTTTGGTACTTCCCATCCTCACTCCCTTCCTTGTTTTGTCTGCACTTTTTCCCCTTAAGTGGCATTGCTGCATCTACGTCTGTTTCTGTTTTAGTCAATTAAAGTCTTGGCAGAGGCATTAAAGCCCATTCTGCCAGGAAGGCAGAGTCCCAGCCAGCCCAGCTGCACCAGTTGTTACTGAGATCCCCCAGCTC
The DNA here is from genome assembly GCA_013397915.1 of Daphoenositta chrysoptera. Taxonomy (NCBI): domain Eukaryota; kingdom Metazoa; phylum Chordata; class Aves; order Passeriformes; genus Daphoenositta; species Daphoenositta chrysoptera. The sequence continues at coordinate 446,694 of VZRO01000190.1, read as the reverse complement.
AGGGGGGCACTGAGGGAGCAAGAACTGCCCACACACCTGAAGGCCTGACCCAGGAACACAGCAGGTTATTTCAAGAATACTTGGACTAACCAGCGATGTCATTTTGGTCGACATAAGGCAACTAAAGTTTCTAATCCATGTTAGTGGTCTGAAGTAAGTCACAAGGAAGTTTCCCCTAAAGGCTCTGATTAGAACAAAAGCTGCCTGACTTGCTCTAAAATTCCAGCATGGACTTAATTCAATAGAATGTCTAGCCATGCTAGACCCCAAGAAAGTACAAAAACATTTCAGTCACCGTGGAAGAATATTTTACTGAAGGAAAATCAATAACCATTACGTAATTAAAATCCTCACACGTTTGGAGCTAGAGATGAGCATAAGCTTAATTCCCAACAGGGAGCAAGTGACATGGCAATGGTGGGACCTTAACAGAAGCAAAATCTCCTACAGCCACAGAAGGGAAGAGACAACAAGTGCTCTAACTGTTCCTTTAAATCCCTAACATTTCCCATCACCAAGTAGCAAAGTAGCCCCTGGCAGTTGGCTTACAAAGCTGTCACATTTCTTCCTCTGAAACCAATGGTATTTTGTCAGACCAAATGACATCTGAACCCTCTCTGGGGTTGGTAACGTTTTGTGAGGCCAAAATCCAGTCCTCAGTAAACTCCTCCTTCACAAACACTGCTCAGCTCTGTGTGCAGGGGTTCCCTGATGCCGTACCTCTTTTGTTTCTGTCTCTCTCCTTCTTAGAAGATGACCCCAAGTGCTGCCCTTTCTCCAGCTCCTCTCCTGGTGCCTCCCCTGAAGGATGCCCTTGATGTGCTGCTGCTGAGGGTTGTCACCCTCGGTGCACTCCTTAATGCCGTGGGGATAACAGATAAGCTGAAGGAGTTTCTGTGCTTGTTTGTTTGAGAGAACAGGATCCAAAAGAAGGTCTTTGTCCATGCACAGCCTCTCAGGTTCTTTCAAGCAGTGCTCTCCAGCCCACTCCTTTAAGGAGTCACATGACAGATTCACCAGAGAGTTTCGAGGCAATATGAACTTTTTGGTAAGCTGAGATACAGGTAGGAAAAACCCCTCAGTTCTGAGAGAGTGCAGGTGATGTTAATAACTAATTAAAGCATTTTTTAACCCAAGTAACTTACTACTCCAAATTGTCCAAACCAGGAAACTCAAACAGAACACAAATACTGACACACTTCAATACTCATTTTGCACCAAAATATACGTTACACTTTTCAAATATAATAACACTCTTTCTCCGAAAGAGGACAGAGGAACCATTTTAGGGTGTTACCTGCTGGCAGATCGTTCTGAGCACATATCTCACACACTTGCTCAGACAGGCAGTTTCAATGGAAACAGTTTTTCCACAGGATTTCAAAGTGTGAGAGGAACCCCAGATTTCCTCCTCACTGAGCTCATCCAAGAAGCCTCTGACATGGAACTCTTCACTTTTCAGGGAGCTGACATCATTGCTGCCAATTTCAGCATCTCCTGGAGGGCAGGAGCTCAGGGTGAACTCCCAGCCTGGCCCCGGCTCCAAGCAGGGTCGGATGCCTTGGGGCACGGGACAGCTGGGGAGTGGAGCTGCAGTGAGACCCTCACGTCCAAAAGGGCAGCACTGACTGACTCTGGACATCTCCAAAGTACTGTCCTCCAGCTTCATGTTGCAAAGCATCTTTTTAATGGGTATTTCAGAAGCAGGAAAAGGTTTACACAAATCAAACACAACTAAAGCCACCACATGCTCAACTGGAAAAGGTGAGTGAAAGAAATTGCTTTGGCAAATAAGGAACAGTTGGGTTACCCACTCTGCTCAGATGCCCTTTTTCCAAGTCGTATCTCTCACTTTGATTTATTAACATTCTGTAGTTCAAGAGATAAGTCTGACCAGTGGCTCCACAGCCACTGAGTGGCCACTCCATCTTACTATGAGCCCATACCTTTACCCAGGAAGGATGAGAGAGAAGAACTGGGCAGGGAGATAATACAATGAAGAGAGTGGCACCAAGGCCACACAAAGCTAAAGCCATTCCATAATGCTCTGATAAAACTGGAGCTGCTCCCTCAGCACAGAACTGCAACGGCCACCATTAATCTGATGCTTTTCTTCAGCAAAGAAAGTAAAACTGTTGAATTACTAATGGAGGGTGCCAACAAGCTGAACTTGTGCCAAACCAAAGGCAGTTACTTGTCTGGAAAACAACACTCACCATTTGTGAGAGCTGCTCAGAGTGATGCTTTTACAACTTCCACGATGGCAGACACCCGGGACTTGTGGCAAAACACAGAAAAAAGTGGGAAAACCTACCTGAGACCCTATTTCCTATCTATATTTGGGAGGGACTTGCCTGAATTTAAATGTACTGGGACTCTGGGGTGGAGGTCAGGGTCAACATCTGAAATAGTCACATCTGCTTAAAGCTTCTCCACTGGGGCTGACTCACCAGGGAAAGATCTGTTTTTGACCTGGAGCCTGCACTCCCCTGCAGGAGCAGGGACAGCAGGCACATTCTTCCCCTGTTCTCAGGGCTTTCCTTCCCAGGAGCATTCCCCCAGAAGTGAACTAGCACTTCCCAGGAGCATTCCCCCTAGAAGTGAACTGTTTCCCACACCAACACTGGCACAAACACGTCACACAGGACTCTGCACACCCTTACCAAGCATCAGAATTGCTTTTAGGACTGCAAACACAGCTCCCACTTCGATGCTGTTGTGAAGAGCAGCCAAGAGGTGACAATCACAAGAAGAACGAATTCCAGAAAATAATTACTCTGTGGAAAGAAGAGGAAATCTTGTAAAATATGGGTGTTATTTACCAACTAACATTCCCTTCGCAGGAAATCCTCCTCAGCTAGAACAGCTACAGAAGCTCAAGAACTGAAGAAAGAACCTAATCTTCTGAAATTGAAACTGCAGCCCAACAGGTAAGTGATAAGTCAGCTGGGATATGTGGTTATGACAGATTAATATCAAAACAAGCTGTGGGCACTGAAATAGAAAAGGAGCCTGTTGGTTCACTGCGTCCATGTGAACAATGAACTAAACCACAACGAGACACTGAAGCCTATGTTGGTTTTGATGTCACAGATTTAGAAAATTACTTCCCTTACCTCATCTGCATGACAAATGAGGCAAAATTAAGTGCTGTAAATGCCTGCTGCACAGTTACCCCTAGTTCTGCAGCTCAGCAGCCTGCAGAAGCCAGTGAGTGCTCTGTCTGACTCGTAGGAGAAGATGCACAGACTGGAAATGGGAAGGAGGGAGGGAGGATGAATCCATCACCTTTCTGAGGTGATTAACTGAGCCAGAGATAAGAGGGGTCTGTAACATGGTCACATTGTGTTTGATGTGTGCTACGTCCTATAGTTCAGTCATAATTTCTCCTATCCATTCAAATCCACTTTTATTTCTAGGGAAAGCACATCTGTCTGTTCTCAGCCAGTATTCCTCATGGCTCTTGTCTGTTTTGCATAAATATGCAACAAAAGCTCATTCATTTATGGTCAAAAACTAAATTACTCTTACTTTTCCATGAAAGAATTTGACACCACTTAAGAGCTGATTCACTCTTTCTACTTCTTTTTCACATGGATATAATCTTGTTCTGAAATTAGCTGAAATACTTATAAGTCACATATATATATACAAATGTTAAATATATATCTATAAATGTTATATATGTATACATATATATATATACACACACACATATATATAACACAGCTTATCCCCAGAATTGTTTCATTTTAGTTGTCAGGTGCTTTTTCCTTGCCATTTTCCTTCTTCTTTTGGTCTGTGGCAAACACACACAGGTCAGACCTCTTAAACAGTCACATTTAAAAGAAAAAAGAACTACCGTAATATATCCTGAGAATTAATTTTCTAATTCCTTCTGCTGAATGTTTTATTATACCCTACTTGAAATCACATTTACTGTCCATTTCCATGTAAGGCTCCAAGCAGCACACTGTGTGTCCCTGTTAGTGCCTCTGCCACTGCCATTCTCAGCACTGCCAGGTGTTGAGAATGAACTTTCCAGCAAACTCCTGTAGTTTCAGCTGCATCTGAACCATTTCCCAAACAATTAAGAATTATTGGTATCAACTCCTCAGCAGCAAAACATCTGCAATTTTGAACTTGCACGGTGGATACTTTCACCCATGAAATCTGCAGCCATCAAAACCCAATTATGGGTTTGCTTTCTGCAATGGAAGGGTCAGGCAGCAGACAACTCACCTGTTTCCTGGGGAAAGAGGCACAGCTGGGGTGTCCTGAAGAGGTGCAGGAGCAGCTGGCAGGACATCCTTGCCCCAGGCTCGGCACCCGGGTCCCCACAGGCTGTGGAAGATGGGACATGGACATAAGGATCTGGCCAGGACCTCACAAGTCCCAGTGTCAGGCCTGGAAATGTTCTTTCTCATAGCCCCATTTTAAATGGAAATACACTGATTTCAGAAACAGGAATTAGCATTTATGGCCTTGAGTCAGTAAAACTCAGGAAAAGGACAGCAAGATTTTTGATAAGCAAGGGCATGGAGCAGCCAGGAGCTGAGAGCAGCAGGTGAGGCTGCACACACCAGGACGGGCACGCTGCTCTGGCAGCAGCTCTGGCCCCACTGCCCAGAGTCTGCCTCAGCCTCCTCGGGAGCCGCAGGGACCCCCACGCTGCGGGGCACCTGCACCTCCAGGCACAACTGCTGCCTGCCCCGTCCCTGGAGACTTCTTAGGAAGCCTCAAGTCTTTCGTTTTAGGTTTTTCTTTTGGTGTTTTCTTACCAGCTGCCAGGAGGAAGGGCAGTGCGACGTGCTGGACGACATCCTCCAGGGAGAAGCACTGCCGGGCGATCAGGATGGCAATGAGTGCAGCCAGGGAGTTGTGAAAGGACAGGTCACTCACCTGGAAGGACAAACACTGCACACACGTCTGCCACAAGCACTGAGGAATTAATTCATGGAATAAATAGTAAAACATTCACACATAAGCACTTGTCCCTTTTGTACCTTTTAATGCATTTCCCAAACATTTTGTGGCAAATACTGACAGCTCTTAACTGAATTTCAACAAATACTGATTTCAAATACCAAAACTCTGGAGTAAAAAACATAAACCTTATAAAAGCTTCACAAAATGTTATCATTCAATAAAACCAGGTAACACTGAGGCTCCTTCCTCAGCTTCAGGACAGGAACGTTCCCACAGACACAGCTTCAACCTACTCCCAAAGGCAAATGCCATCAAACTGGGGGTGAATATATGGAGCAGATCAGAGCAGCCACCATAATCCTGCTGACTGTAACAGGGCTGTGGGAACAACACCAGGTGAGCAAGAAACAACCAAGTGTAGTGCCCCTTTTACAACTGAGGAGCCAACACCACAGCATGGTCCTTAAAACAGAGACAGTTTTTTACACATCCATCAGCATCTTAGGAAAAGCACACGGCTTTGCCTGCTCCTGTTGAAAAGTGACTCTGGTCCTCTGCATCATCCCATCAGAGAGACAGGAAAAAACTTGCAAAGAGAAAACTCTAAGCAGTGCTCAAATTTTACATTAACCCTGAAGATGTAAAAACTAATAAAAATTAAAGGAATCTCATTAAAGACTTGAAAATTCAACTGGACACAAGACTGAATTTGTGCTCCACATTTAGTGTAGAATGGAAGCCCAATTGCCTCTCTAAGGAAACCTGGGGTAAAGAGGTGTCACAGATGTTCAGAAGATACTGAACTTACATCCACACTACAAAGCAGATCATTGAAGCCCCAGACATGGTTTGAAGAGCAGCACAGAACTTGGATGACCCCCAGCCACTCTGAGCTGAGCACGGTGCAGCTCACTGCCAGCTCTGCACACAGGTTCCCGATGTCATTGATCCTGGGAAGGAGTGCACCACTCTTACAGAACCCAGGGATTTCATAAGCAGTAAATATTTAGGTCAAAGCAGAGCAGTGCTTGGCAGCAGAACTGGTGTTTCCTTACTCAAGGTGGGTGTTTTTGTCCCAATGTGCTTAGGCCACTGTTCATACGCCCCACAGCTACTCCGTGGAGAGCAATGAGCACCTGGGAAAACCTCTCCTGCAGCAGCCTCAGGGACAGAGGTGTGTGAGGCACTTCTCCTCAGCTCAGCCTTACTGTGACAGGTCACTGCAGGAGCCTTCCCTCTGCCCAGCCAGCACTGCCATCAGGAGGGAGACAAGCCACAAAATCAACTGGCATTACTGAATTTCACTTCAGAGATCCCATACGGTGTAATGTGGGATATGGGGCATGATTCAGGATTATGTAACACCTTAAGAAACAGCAGAGTTGACTCACCCCAGTGCAAGTTATTTTCCCTCTGTTCCACAGTGAAACTCGTTTGGCTGCATTTAGACGTTCCCTTTTGTGCTCTTACAAAACTGCTTCCTCTCAGCTGCTCTGCCCTACCGAGGATGCCCCCCACTCCAGAGAATCACAGACTGGTTTGGCTTGGAAGGAACTTTAGAGATCTTCCCATTCCATCCCTGCCACGGGCAGAGACACCTTCCACTATCCCAGGGTGCTCCAAGCCCTGTCCAGCCGGGCCTTGGACACTGCCAGGGATCCAGGGGCAGCCACAGCTTCTCTGGGCACCCAGTGCCAGGGCCTCCCCACCCTCCCAGGGAAAAATCTCTTCCTCATATCCAGTGTAAACCTAGTCTCTGTCAGCTTGAAGCCATTCCCCAGATAAAACTCTTAATACTTTTAAACCCCAGATTTTTCAAAAATCTATGGAGATAAAATTCCTAATTTATAAATTACACATTTAATAAACAAAACACCAGTTCTTCCAGGAGGCAATGGCCTAATGCAGAGCCTTCCTTCACTTCCAGACTTCTGACAAGCAAAGATTGTCCTGAGCTGTTCAGTGTGAAACAGCACAACTGCTGATACCAAACTGTTGCTGATTGACAGCGAGTGCCTGCTGCTCCTTCCTCCCTTCTGCTCAACTGCACAGACTGATTTAACAAAGTAACTCCGAGTGCTTTACTCAGTACATCTTCAGCAACAGGGATGAAAATGAAAACAAGTGCAAAAAAAGGACACGAACCAAAAAGGTGGAAGGGAAGCTGCGCGGAGCCCGCGAGCCGCGCGGTGCTGGTGCCCGGGCAGCCGCTGCCCGGGGCTGTCACACGGAGCTGGCGCCGGTGGCTGCGCTGCCGCTCGGGGTCTTGCCCAGCTCCGAGCAGTTAATGCTGCGAGCCGAGGGGCTCTCGAGGAGATCCAGCATGAACTCTGCGTCCCACAGTAAGGTGGAGTTTGACGGCTGAATGTTGCTGTAGAAGGTCTGCCTCACCTTGGAACAGGCACTACTGAGGAACAAACACAGAGAGCTGCCTACAAATGCACTTTGCAGGAAAGCTGCTTGGATGAGAAAATCCTGACTGGGTCAGCACTTCATCACATTTTCAAACTCTTTTGGATAAGCGTCATCTACCTGATAATAAGGCTGATACATATATTTCATTTAAATTTTCCTGCAAACAAAGTCTTGAATTTCTAAATCGCCTCTTGGACATTTCTAGGACCGAAACTGTGAGCAGCTGGGTAAGGCCCAACACCCTCCTCCCCAGCATCTTCCCAGGACATCAGGTCCCTACAGGGCACGTAACCTTGCTTCCCAACACTGCTCCCCCCTTCATGTGTCATGACCCAGCGAGCTGCAGTGCAGCAGGGGGAATTAATTAAGGAGAAATGAGAAAATTTATCCAAATTAAAAGCTACATTTGATAATAAGGTGACTTAAAAGACAGGGTCTGGAAATCAGTAAAGAGAGAAAAGATACTGAGAGCTCATATTTTGACATTAATGACTACACAGAAGGACAAGAACTGTCCCAGGCCAGGAACACCTATACGTGAAGTGATTTTCTTCAGGGAGAAAATAGTGTTCGTGAGGAATGCAAATTTCATACCCAAAATATTCCAAGGAAGGTTTGTCTCCAGCATGGGGCTTTATAACACAGGGACAAATTTCACTAATTAGACCAACTGGGAAGACTTCCTCATCACTGAAAAGAATCTATTAATTGAAGTTAACTTAAAATATGTGAAAATTTTGGGATTTTTTAGAACTCCACCGGCCCAAAGATAAAAAGAGAGAGGAAGCACTGGGCAGCCTGGAAGGCAGCTGGGACCTGACAGAGGAGCACCAGGTGTGCCTGGCCAAGGGCTCAGAGGGCAACACCCTGTGACCCTGTCCTGCAGCCCAGGGACATTCTGTCCTGCAGTCCTGGGGACAGCCTGTCCTGCAGCCCTGGGGACAGTCTGTCCTGCAGCCCTGGGTCCCCCTGTCACTGCCAGCGCTTGCCCTGCTCCACATCCTGACACCCCAGGGCAGGGGGACGAGGCCATTAGCAGGGTAATTAATTACGAGAAGGACAGTGCCTGAGGTTGACCCTCTGCTCTGACAGGTCGTGCAACAGCAAAGAAAGAAATCCGGTGAGTGGAACACCAACACCCCCCACCAAAACCACCAGGCACAGGAACATCCCCGGCACCCCAGCCTTTGCCCACAGCCACGCCACGGTCACACACAGGAAGGCCAAACCCAAACAACACCAAGCAGGGCAGCAAAGCAGCCTCTGAGACAGCACTTGCACCAGAAGCAATGCTGAAGGAGTGGTCAGGAGATAGAATTTTTTGAAAAGTGAAAGAATTATTTGAAAAGAGGAAGTTTAGGGAAGATAAGTAACAGTTCCAGACACACGAAACCAAACACACCCCTCCCTCAGTGACACACACTCAGAAGACACTGTGGAGGAGACCAGAGCACAGCAATCCAGAGAGGGTGAGTCTCTAAATGTGAACATCTGTGAATTGTAATTTATGATTGCTTCAAACTGACTAAGAGAAACAGCTGGGCTTAGAGCAGGCTAGAAAGGAGCTGAAAATGTTACTGTGAACATGCAATGGGGTTGGGTGTTTCAAATGTAGTAAGGAGACCAAGATGAATGTAATGTTATTACCTTAAATACAGCTGTTTCAAAAGGTATATGTAAATTTTATTTTAAATTTTCAGGAATTTCTACCTCCCCTTGATAAAAAAAAAGGTGCTTCCAAACAAGTTCTCGGTATCATATCTTTAACAAATTATTTAATACCTCATATTGTTACTAGACACTGTTTTGACTTGTTATTGTAGATTAGTGTTAATTAAACTGTTAATTTTTATTGTGCTACTGAACTTCAGGTTGGAAGCAGAAAAAATTAGCATAGAGCTCAGACACTTGTGTAGTTCTTCTATATTTCCTATTTCTTTTTCCTAGTGTTTCTGATTTAATGCTACTGCTCCCAGGTGTCTGTAAACCTATTAAAATATTAAGATTATTACTGAGAAATCCTTTCCTGCTCCCTATGAAATGAAACCACAAATCTGAACTACGCAGACCCAAACTAGGGACACAAACCAGGAGGGGAAAGAGCAACTGTAGCAGTTTGTGAGTACCACAAGATGTGGATTTGCATCTGAAAGGTTTCCACTCCCCCTTTACAAAGTTAAAGCCAAAAATACAGCATATGGGAACCTAATCCTTTTTAAACTCAAAAATCAAGGAACTGAACATTCAAGCATAAAACTTCACAAACTCAAACGCGTTTGTGCCTCTCCCCGCATCAAAGGAACTCTTTACAGAGCACTACAGCTGAGGCAGCTGAGATTTCCATCCAACACTGCCTGTACTGCAGCCGAGGTGGCCCAGGAACAGAATCCGGCACCCGCAACCCGCGAAGGCAGCGGGGTGAGGGGAATCCGATGCTGCGGGGCGCGGCTGCACCGAGAGTCCCGCTCTGCGGGCAGAGCAGCCCCTGAGCTGACCCGGACGGGAGAGGGCTCAGCCCCTGCTCCCCGCAGCACAGACCCGCACAGCGCCGGGACCGCACATTCCCCGGGGACGGAACATCCTCCGGGACCGCACATCCTCCCGGACCGAACATCCCCCGGGACCGAACATCCTCCCGGACCGCACATCCTCCGGGACCGCACATCCCCCGGGGACCGAACATCCCCCGGGGACCGAACATCCTCCGGGGACCGCACATCCCCCGGGACCGAACATCCCCCGGGACCGCACATCCTCCGGGACCGAACATCCCCCGGGGACAGAACATCACTGAAGAGTGGGGTAAAAACACAGAAGGGAAAATGCAATCTGCTACTATGAATTGCATGTATATCTACAAGGACAGAGTCAGAGGATGCAAACAGATGCCCCTCAAAACTGTCCCCTGGATCAATATTCTGCAGCAGATCAGTAAATAGAAGACAGATGTTTAGAAACTGTGTGACACTACATACAAATCCATTGAAAAAAAAGATGCAGCCCAGCTCCTAAAATTCTGTCTTGCACATCCCAAAGAAATTGAAATATGTGGAGTTTATTTCATTGTAACTGTTTATATTTAGTCTTTCAGTTAAATGTATATATCATACAATGTTGACATACTGGACGTAGCTTAAGAACTTGAGGCACTGCTCTACAAGTCACATAAGGTAGAAATAGTTCCTTCAGTAATAACCTTCTCCAAAGTAACCAATCACTACTTTGAAGTGCTTTAAAAGTTTTAAGAGACAAGTCTGAGTACAGGAATAACACTAAGGAATCACAAGGCCAAAGGCGCAGACAGGAGAATAGCTCTGCGCACGGAAAAGTTGCACAATCTGATAAATTCCAGCTCCCTTTACAAATAGTGCCTCTGGGAGTCAGTCAAAGGCAGGAAGTAAACCACTAATTATTTTTTAAAATTTCATTTCTCTCTCCTTTCTGCAGAAAACAGAAGCAGAAGCTCATAGCGCATCACCTGGAATCTGCAGCTGTCACTGGCTAAGAAAGCAGCTCACAGCCAGAGGAAGGTCCCAGCCTCAGGGCTGGGATGCTCAGCTGCTGCTCCCTCCTCTCCCTGCTCCGAGGGATTCCACAGGAACACTCCTGCCCACTCCCACTCCTCCTCGTCGCTGACATCAGCTTCCGCCGCAGGGAAAACCCGCGTTCCTCCGCTCCTGCCGGTACCCTCCCCTTGGCTTTTGGGGGGACAATGTGTCCGTGCTCAGGGAGGGCTTGTTCCAATAGGATTGTACTTGACAGATGAACCTCTTTCATTCTTCAAAAGCTGATTTTTTCTACCTTAAAGGAAGAAAAAAAAAGCTTTGCCAGGCATTTGGGCATCAGCTGAGAGCACATCAACTCCCCCGAGTGCTTGTTTTACACAGGCAGAACCCAGAGATACAGTCACATAAACAACTGGATCACTACACACCTGAGAGCTGCCCTGGCCCTGCTGGGGCCCCACCAGCTGAGTGCATTTGTTCACAACAATTCAAAGCTGACTGAAAAGGCTGAAGCCTCATAACAGATAATATTCACAATTTCTTTTTTTTTTTTCCTGTTTGTTTCTCCAGGGAGAGGGAATACCACAGTGCAAATGAAAGCCACAACCCAATTCAGCTCCTCCAGGAATGACAGCAACTGCACCAGTGACAGCAGGATCAGCCAAGTCATCTTCCCTTTACTCTACACGTTTCTGTTCCTGGTGGGGATCACCATGAACAGCCTGGCAATGTGGGTCTTCTTTAAAATATCCAGTAAATCCAATTTCATAATCTTCCTCAAGAACACTGTAATTTCTGACTTCCTCATGATCTTGACTTTTCCATTTAAAATCCTCAGTGATGCGAAGCTGGTATCCTGGGTCTTGCGAGGGTTTGTGTGCCAGGTCACCCAGGTTGTGTTTTACTTCACCATGTACATCAGCATCTTGTTTCTTGGTCTGATAACTATTGATCGTTATCAGAAAGCCACTTCACCATTCAGAACATCAACTCCACGGAGTCTTTTAGCTGCCAAGATCCTGTCCACAGCAATCTGGGTATCAATGTTTGCTCTCTCCTTACCAAACATGATTTTAACTAATAAGAAGAAAACACCCAAGAACGTAAGGAAGTGTGCTCTCCTGAAATCAGAGTTTGGCTTAGTCTGGCACGAAATTGTAAACTACATTTGCCAGCTCATCTTCTGGGTTAACTTAGCAGTCATAGTGGTATGTTACATTCTCATCAGCAAGGAACTGTACAAATCCTATAAAAGGACACGATGCACAGGGAAGGCATCCAAGAAGACTGTCAATCTCAAGGTTTTCATAATCATTGCTGTGTTCTTTATTTGTTTTGTGCCATTCCACTTTACCAGAATCCCCTACACCTTGAGCCAAACGAGAGATGTGTTTGACTGCTCTGCTCGGAACACCCTGTTCTACCTGAAGGAGACCACGCTGTGGCTGACGTCCCTTAACGCCTGCCTGGACCCATTCATATACTTTTTCCTTTGCAAATCATTTAGGAAATCCTTGCTAGACATGCTGTGCAAGCACATGCCAGGGCTTGGGGCACGGACAAAGGAGCAGAACGAGGGGGATGACACAGATGAGACGCCGCTCTAGAACTCAGGGCTCCACACGCCCCTTCCTGGCCACACAGGTTTATTGAGGGTGGCAGGAGCACAAATCTATTAAGCGTCTCTAGAACTTCACCAGCTTCTTTAGAAATAGTCCTGCAGATGAAGCATGAGCACCCTGGAACCACAACCACTGGCTGCAAAACTAGAAAGCTTAAATAACAGAGGAGTCCCCCCACCGCCAGCCTCCATCCTTGCCAAAACAGGAGCTCCCCTGACCCCAACCATGCCTGTCAGAACTGCTGGGAAGAAGTCTGAACTTAAAGGTGGAACTGTGAGGAAAACTTAAAACAGAATCATTAAATGCTACAGACGATATCATGATCTGTAAAGATTTTGCAGAAATAGCTAAACTTGGGGAGAGTTAAGTCCATGACAACACAGGATCTGAGAAATGCAAATAAAATCCACAGGAGATGTGATTTTTTCAATACAGGGACTTGTCACCTTGTATGCAACTGGCAGACAAACAGAAACCTAGGCCAGATGTAGAGGAGCCATTTGTGCAAATTTTTGGTAACAGAATAACACTTTTCTTATCTCATTCTATGCCTGCAGTTCCTAATTCATTGACCAATAATTAATAGTTGTATGTCAGAGGAAATTATTTCATAATCAGGCTTATCTTGATATGAATTAAATCCCCAAATCCTTTTCCTTACTACATAAATAAACAAAACTGTATGCTTTCATAGAGAACAATATATTATTAGAAAACAGACAAAGACTCGATTTACATCATACTGAGTGAGATCTTGGGGAAAGACAGTCTCATGGTAACTTCTTTACTGAAGATTAAGGGCAGCTTTTTGCACTATACAAAATTCTCAACCACTTCCCTTTTTGCATTTGGAAAACTTGAAAAAAACCAGGGAAGTATTTTCAAGTACAAGACATTTTGAGGTATCACAACAATTGCATATGATTATGTGGCTATTGGAATAAATTGTGGTTCGTTTATCAGCACTGCAAACAGCTCCAATTGAGCAGTGTGTGTCACTGTCACACAAGAGCCCATCCTGCCAAAGCCATTGCCTGTCCACCCTTCCCAGTATGGGTCCCTGCTTCCCAGGGCACTTCTACAACTGAAACCCAATTTCTTCAGAAGTGAAAAGGCAGCTCACTTATTGCTCACTTACTGCAACACTCAGCTTTGGGGTTTGTGCATCTCTGATAACCTGCTGGGACGAATTAACCATTCCACAAACTGTTTTGTGCCCTGCTTGTGCTGGTCCCTGCTCCAGCTGATACAATCAGTAACTGGGTTCCACCACAGAGCTCAGGGCACCAGGATTTCCCTGGAAACAGTGTGCAGCCACCCCAGAGCATGCTCCCCCGCCAGCCCACAGGCCCCAGGCCCCATCAGTTCCCATTAATGCCCAGGGAGGGAAGTGCCAAATGCCCCACTCCCACCCAGTACTCATTCCACACATTTTTTGCCCCTCCACATGGAGAGAGAGTGGCAATTACCCGGGAGCTGCTTTCCCTGGTCAGGTGAGCTGTCCAGACAACAGACACGCCTGTCCCCCAGAGCCAGCACTGATGGTACCTGGTACCTGCTTTCTCTGACAGCTGGAATAGCACCAAGAGCTCAGCTTGGAAGTCAACACGGAAGGCACTGCCTTGGACACCAGTCCCGGGGCATTGCAGTGGACTGTGCCCCCTGCACAGTCACCAGTGGGTGAACAGGAGGCAGGTTGAGCAGCCAGGGACACATCACACTGACGACAGTGCTGAGGGTGAGCTTCAGCCCAGCCATCCTCAAGGCTGTTTGCTCCCAACAGCCGTTTAACACTGACAACAGCACCTACATTAACCAAAATGTCCCAGGTACTAAGCACCTCATGAAGCAATCCACGCTTGCCCCAGGGAACGGCTTGAACACAAGCTACTTTCCACACAGCAGCGAGCCCTGAGCCAGAGCTGTCACATCAGCAGGCAGGAATAAACTTACACAAACAGCTCTGTTCACAGAGAAATGCACCGAATTCCAGCATTATGCCCAACAAACACATCATCAACCCACAGCTTCCCACGCAGCAGTAGCTCCTGCCAGGACCAGAAAGTGGCTGTAAGCAGCACAGTGCATGTCCTGGCTACATGGGCCAAAATAAACCAGGAATCCATTCTGGAGATACAAAGTCAAGCTCAGGTCCACGTCTCAGTAATACCAGGCTGCAGGGAGAGGGGGCAGTCCCTGAGCACGTCAGTGCACATGGTTTTGGAACTGAGCACCCACTGTAAGGTGGCTCTGAACACACACTGGCCATGACCAGTGTCATCCAGAACATGGAATTCACACACAAACAACAACTAGAAGATACATTTGAGGATTATCCTGGAACGCTGTCAGGAAACACTCTGTGTTTGTTCATTCTACCAGTGCAGGTGTAGCAGGTCTGTCCCACGCACACACAAACCCAGAAATGGGTCTGTCTTGAGGGACAGGGTCAGGTTTCCTTTTCTCGTTTAGGAGAAGATGGTGTGCTCTCTCACGCAAAGCAAAGGGAAGAGACAAAAGCAATTGCAAATATGACTAACTCAGGCGACACGTGAAAATAAGGAAGGAAACTACACAGCACACCAACAGAAAGAGGTCTCATCTTTCTACACATTTCCCCACTCTTAATACTTTGCTCGAGGCTTCTGCTGGCAGAGGAACAGCGGATGAGACGGGGACAGCCACAGAGGCCTCTGCAACAGCTGCTGCAGGTTTGTCCAGGTATTTGCACAGTTGGAGCATTCAGGGGGTGTGACGGGGCACTCGGGCAGATGGTGCTCAGGGCTGAGAGCCACCTGTGTGCATCTGATCTTGGAAATGCTATCTAAAGCTGTGCTGAGAAAGGAAAACAGTGGGTGCTTGGAAAGAATTAGCAGAAGTCACTTACCCAGAAGTGGCTGGCTTTAGGGCCATAGCTCTGACATTTTTATTCAGTGCTAAAATACATTTCCATGGAAAGACCAACGCTGCTCCAGGCTCTCTGCTCTTATACCCTGCTATGACATTACCCTAGGCCTCCAGAATAAGTATGAACCTTTTAAACTTTTCAGTGGATGTAGCTTATAAACAATTTAAATTTTTGCAAAGATTTAGATTTTCCATTAATCAGCAGAGAAATTGGTTGGTCTGTTTAACACACGCTCAGGTTTTGTGTTTATTCATGCAAACCTGCCGTCACTGTAAGGAACGTGTAATACTACATACAGAAGGTTATGTTTTGTGTTCTCTCCCTCCTGTTCACCCAAGTCTATTTCAAGCGATGGGAGACTCTGCAAACACGAGCACTGTTGGTAACACCAGTGGAGCACCCTCCTTGGCACAGTGCCCCCGCGACACCACCATCACCCACCTGCTCTTCCCGGTGCTGTACACGCTCGTCTTCCTCCTGGGACTCGCACTGAACAGCCTGGCTTGCTGGGCTTTCTTCCACATTCCAAGCACATCAACTTTCATTGTCTACTTGAAAAATATCTTAGTTTCTGATTTTATAATGACCCTGATGCTTCCTCTGAAGATCCTGACAGACTCTGGCCTGGGACCGTGGCAGCTCAAAGCCTTTGTCTGCCGCTTCTCAGCCGTAATATTGTATGACACCATGTACATTAGCATTGTGCTACTTGGGCTCATTGCTTTCGACAGATTTCTCAAGATTGTGAGACCTTTTGGGAAGTTCTGGGTGCAAAACCTGACCTCAGCAAAGATCCTCGCAAGTCTGGTCTGGCTCTTCTTCCTTGTTCTCTCTCTGCCCAACATGATTTTGTCCAACAAGACAGCGACGCCCCAGTCCGTGAGGAAGTGTGCCTCCCTGAAGAGTTACCTCGGACTCAAATGGCACGAAGCCGTCAACTACATCTGTCAGCTCATCTTCTGGACTGTCCTCATCCTCATGTTGCTGTTTTATACAGTTATTGCCAAAAAGGTATATGAGTCTTACATAAAAACACATAAGAAAGGCAACAAAAGCGAAAAACGGATCAAGGGGAAAGTATTCATCATTTTTACTGTGTTCTTTTTATGCTTTGCCCCCTTCCACTTCAGCAGGGTTCCCTACACCCTGAGCCAAACGAGTGCCCACATGGACTGCCGCCTGCAGAACCAGCTCTTTGTGGCCAAAGAGAGCACGCTGTGGCTGGCAGCCACCAACGTCTGCATGGACCCCCTGATCTACATGTTCCTGTGCAGGCCCTTTGTGGAGAAGGTGTTGTACAGGAGGGTAAAGACTCTTCAGAGAACGGTGCAGACAAACCCAAAAACCGAACTGGACACACAAGTGTCTCCTACTGAGTCTTGATTCTGCAGCTGCACGCTCTACTCTGCATGTTCACAGAGAACGTGAAAAATAGCGTGTTTTACTTCTGATGAAGAACACAAAAGGGTGTTTGCCAAGTAATATTAATACTCAATAAATGCAGCAAAATGGATTTTCTATGTACACTCACTGCACAGCCTTAATGGGCAAAAGGCTCTCGCTCAAACTGCCTAAGACAATCTATAGGTTAATTCTATCTGCTTTAAACGAAAACAACTCACTTGCCAACCTGAGCAGCTCACTGACTCCGGCTGCTTCGAAGGGCAACTCAGCTTTATTTGGGATTAAACCCCAGAGCTGTTGACTGTGTATGTCAGTAACTCCTACCCCGAGCGTCAGCTTGGCTGCACAACAAGAGCAGGGAAGAGGAGGAACAGAAGGAAGGACACAGTCCCTTCCCATCCTCCTCGCCTCTCTCACACGTAATTACTTTCCTACCTCCCACACTGTTTCACCATCCTTCCTCTCTGCTCCCAGCAGGACTTTGGAGGAGGACAGCGTTGGCAATACCCCAGTTTTCCCCAGGACTTGCTCCTCGTCCGGGCAAGCAGAGCACCCAGGACGGCGTCCCCCACAAAGGGGGCCCCAGAGCCACGTGGGGCTCAGCCCCACCCCACCACTCACCAGAGAGGAACACCCGGGGACGTCCCCCTTGGTGGCACATTTATCCTTCCCAGGCCCAACAACAGGCAAAGAGAAGGGAGCAAGGAACACTGCCTGAGCCTCCCCACCCAGAGAATCCCTCTCTGCCCAGCTCACCCAGCACTCAGAGAGCTCTCCCTTGGCTATCCCACAGGGACTGCGCCTGGAGACAAACTACTTTCTAATCCAAAATTCTGGAATTTATGTCACTATTTCAAGGCAGCAGTATCCCTTATCCCAACCATCCCTTCTCCTCCAGCTCTGCTGCCAGCTTTACACTCTCTCACACGTGCCAGACACTTTGATTACCACTTGACTGCTATTTTTAGAAATTCATTGTTTACAGCAGCCTAATCCAATCCAGCAGGTTGCTCCATAAGCTTGATTTTTTTCAAAGCTGTTTTAGATTGCTGTGCATTAATTACATCTGCCTCTGGGGTTCCCCAGCCTCTGCCACATAGGGAGACCTATGTCTTATTTAGCAACTTCTACCCACTCCATCTTCTTCACCAGGCATGTTACATACCTTCCACAGCTGTAACACCCTTCCTAACAGGAAATTGAACTAATCCCCAATCAGCTTTCAATTGGTTCTGAATTTCCCTATAAATCAGCGTTATCTCAGCCATTGTCTACCTCTTAGATTAAATGCTGTTGCATTAAAGGCTCTCCCCACACACATACACTGTTAACAGGATTAGCTTTGCTTCTTTAGGAAAAGTAAATATAATAAATTCTTAGGTGTTTACTTTAGTGACTGCTTAGAGGAACATACAGGAGGCTGGAAATGTTTCTCTCCACCTGCTGACACAACGTGACAATTAACAGAGGGCCCTGAGCTAAACACTGGGACAAGAGGGTCTGTAAACCAGCTGTGACCTTCCACCAGGCAGGTGCCCATTGAAATCTGTGCTCCTAAACCTCGGATGTGTCAGCGAAGGAATTCAGGACAAAACTCTCCATCTCAGTCCTCCCTCTCCCTTCTGAATCACACCAGCACAGCTAACACAGAGGTCCCAAGGACACCCTGCACTGACTGCGTCCAGCTCTGGATTTACAGAGCAGTGTGGCAGTGAGAAACTAAGAAAATGCTGAAGAACAGAAATTTCTTTTATTTTCTGCTTTCTGCTTGTGATTGCAGCTCATCCAACGCTGTGCACACACACTGGCAGCTCACGCAGTTCAGTGCTGAGAGCCCGTGTGTTAGGGTGGGTGTAACCACAAAATGGGATGAGTTGGTCCTTAAATAAAGGGTGTGCCAAAGGTTTCTGAGGAGTCTTAATCATCTGTTTTTCAGCTGCTGCTTCTTAGGTAAGTAAAAGGGAGCCAAAGCTACCAAACTCTGTAGCAAAGAAGTGAAGGTGACTGCAAGGACAGAACACCTGCTTGATCCACTTAGGGAAAAAGGTCCCTGAATTCTAACACTTGGGATTTTGCACATTCTTCTACAAAGTTTTACATCACTGTCTCCAGATGGAGTAAAAATCCTAGGTTAGAATGCCTCAAAGTTTAGGTCTCTGCTTTTTAAGGCTCAAAGAAATACCCAAAGCAGTATTTTGTTCTGCACGTGACCAAACAAAGCCATGTTTGGAGAGCAGATCTCCCTCGGCAGGAAGCCCAGAGTACAGGGAGGGACCACAGCAGTGTGCCATGGAGCTCCTTCGCTGGGCTCCCCAGGTTCCATCAGTGCAGCCAGGGAGTTATGGAATTCAGCAAAGTTTACCAGCATATTCAATACAGCAGTCACCATTTTTCCTAACACGATTTTTCTCCCAACCCACCTGGAATGTGCTGGTACTGTCCTGAGCCAAACCCTTGCTGTTACAAACCCTGGAACAGCAGCTGTACAGGACAGCGAACACGAGCACCATTCCCACCTTACCTGGGCTCACTCCAGCCCATCAGGCAGCAGCAGGGCTCTCCCTTCCCACAGACAAATGTTCCCTTGCATGGCTTGTCCTCACTCCAGACAACCTAGAAGCTGAAAACTGGCACAAGGCCTGAAGCCCATTAGCAGAAATTACCCTTGTCCCAGGCTCCCATGGGCCAGCTCCACACAGAAAGTACTGACACTTGTCCTAAATATCTCTACAGGTCGTTGGGTTCCTGAAAAGGGAACTACAGGGCACTCAGCTTAATAGAAAATCACTTATTTGGGTACATAAAGGCTTACATACATATTTTTTTTTTACTTGTGTTTCAGAAAAAGGAAGTATTTTATACCCTCACCTAATACATGCACTCTCCAGTCTTTGGACTGCCTCTCCTCAGAGGGACAGCATAATTCCTTAGTGCCCAGAGACAAACTGCTCTTCATAGACATCCTGACCCTTGGCACAGCTACACACATCCCTCCATCCAGGCTCCCACCGTTTTGAGCACTGAGAAAACTCATAACACACAGCAGAGCTTCAATTAACTAGAAATGCAAACCAACCATTTGCATCCTGAAAAAGAGCTAGGCAGACAAGTCCAGCAGCCAAGGTATGACACACAGGAAAGCACACGCACAGAGCCAGCAGGGCACAGGGGAGGACTGAAGGCACCAGGACAGACCTGAGCCTACAGACAGGATCAGCGGGATCAGCCTGGAACTACAGCTTCCCCATCAGCACACTGTGAGCAACTCGAGGATAGAGGGACAAAGAACTGAGCTTTTAAAGTCGGGTCTTAATTAGATACTTTCCCCCTTCCTTTCCTCTTAGTGACAGGCATCAGACTGACTGGAGTAACCCACATCAGGAAAGGGGAAATGTCAGCTCTTCCAGGACTCTTCCCCTGACAAAAGCACCTCCACCTTCACATCTGCAGCTGTAACGCTGGAGAATCCTCCCCGTGTTGCAAGCTCTGATCTTGCTGACATTTTTCTGCTTAAAAAACAGAAACAGCCAGTCCTGTGCATTACCCAGGTGATGAATCTGCTTTAACATAACTTTGCAGTTCACATTGCTAAATATGGCAGTGAAGACGTTTTAGAATGAAGCAACACAGTAATTGCTGTAATAACGTTGTTCAGGCTCTTATGAAATCTGAGAGTTGCTCTCTAATCATCAAAACACAAAAAGGGACATCCAGCCTTTAAATAATGTGAACAATAGTGAAGTTACAGGTTACCTTCAGCTTTTCTTTACATCAGACCTTCACATTTCTCCTGCGCTGTTTTTACGACAGGCTCCCCACGTTTCAGCGTTTCATGTGTCAGCTCGTCCTGACCTGCTCCAGCCTGGGAGCAGCCAACAACAAGTCTGCGTTGGAGCCTGCTTGGGGATGCCGGAGCACTGGGTTCTAACCCATCATGTTTTACTGGTACACCAAAATACAGAGATTTTTTTAAAAAGTTAATGTGCCTTTGCACCATATTCAAAAACTAAAACCCCATTCTGGTGCAGATTTTATTTATTATTTGACCATTACTAACACACCAGTTTTGGTGCGTGCACTCTACTCCCAGAGTGCCAACTCCTAAACACTTGGGTCTCTGTAAGCAATTAAATTATATTTTTCAAACATTTCAGTTTTCACTTACAATTTCTCCTCTCCTTCTCCACAGCACATGCTGCTGCACTGGTTCTTAGACCCCAGCCTGAGAGACCACCAGCACTGGCAGTGTCAAAAAACAGCAGCACAAATGCAGGTTTCATGTGCTGCTGTGCCATGCCTGGACCACAGGCCCGAGACCACAGGAGCAGCAGCATTCCCGGGAGCCCAGCTGTGCCCCTGATGCAGCAGGAATTGTGCTCCGCAGCCAGGACACAGCACAGCACCTGGCTCTGGAGCACGCACCTCGTGCAGGGCAAAGTCAAGGGGAGGGGATTGCTCCAAGAGGGAACGAACCCCCTACACACCCTCTGACTTTTGCTCCCCTATCTCCAGCAGGCAGCTGCCAAACCCTGGAGCACGAGGGACAGCCAGAAGAAGGTGAAATGGAGGCTGGCACACACGGTCCTGCACAGTCATGTGCAAGGTCTGAAAGCAAAGGCTTCATCAAGTCTCCTCTCCCTACCTGCAGGAAAAGCCTTCTCCATCCTCAGTGGTGCCATGTGCCTGCAACAGGGACCCTCCCCTACTGTCAGGATATCCAGCTCCTGGGATGAGTTTGGCAGCCTGTGACAATAAAGCTGAACACACAACAGAGTGAAGCCGTGTTCCTACGGCTTCATCTGCATGGGTTTGCTTTGCAAAAGCTGGTCTTCAAAGGTGAGCTGTGCCAGCAGCCTCCTGTGATCAGGGACTGCGCCTGATGCAAGGCAGAGATCCTGAGGCAAGAGGAAATTTTACAGTCTGCCCACAAGCAAAAATGTGGGATTTAGCACAGAGGGGACCTGGACAGAGGCCAGAGGAAGCTGCTCAGCACTGCGGGGGCAGCAGGTGGGTCCTGCTCTGGCTTGGCCCCTCGCAGGCTCCATGCAGCTGACAGGGCTCCTCTGCAGAGAGGTGTCCAGTCTCAGCAGAGGAGAATGTGGGACTCAGTCCCTCAGATATCTGAGAAAAAAGTGTACGGAACAGTCCAAGCAGAAAAAGGCTTTGGCAGCCACTGCTCTCAGAGCACTGAGATTATTTTTTCTTTTCCCCTGAATTTTTAATGAGGGAGTTGGGAATTTCCTTTTTTAAAGAAGGCAGCAGAAATAGGAAATTACCCAATGCATCCTCCACTGACACAAAGCAGAACTTTGTCCCAATAGAACAGTCCCAATATAATATATCCCAGTTTTGTCCCATGATTATTTCAGTGCTCTAAAGGCACTAAATAGTCTGACTGTGAACATATGCACAGCCAGGACCACTGAGGGCAGGGCTGTGAGAGGCAGTGGGCTCAGTCAATCCTAAGGAGCACCATGGCAGGAGACAGACACTCGGGCCATTTTAGCTGCAATACTGAGGGACAGACTTAGTGTTCTACTTTCACCCTACACATTATTTAGAAGGGAGGACCTGTTCAAAGCATAACACTAAAGATAATCTAAATATAATCAAATTAACAATTGACAAGATAATCTTGATTAGCAGCTATTTTCATCTATCCAGCAGCAGATTCTTCAGGAGCACATGAAGCCCACATCCACCCTGCAGACGCGGAGTGCCCCGGGAGGCAGGGGCAGGGCAGCCCGGGCAGCGGCGGAACAGCCCCGCGGGCTCTCGCAGCGTCTCCCCGCGCAGAGGCTGCTGCCTTCCCCGCACGAACCCACCTCCCAGGTGAATCACTGTCTGCGTCCTGGGCGCCCCAGCTGCTCCGGAGCCAGGAAGTGAGCGGGAGCGCGCTCACCTACCCTGGCATGTGAGTCATTCCCAGGAATGAGAAAGCCAGTTGCTCCAGTTGCTCCTGGCCAGGGGAATTTTGACTCTGATCAAGTATCACAAAAAAAAGCCATCGGAAGCCCAAAAATCTTACTGCCAGACATGGTTTGTTCAGCTACCCTCTCCCAGGAAATACTCTCCTGCCTACTGTAGTTTCACGATGTGTTTTGGAGGAGTCTGAGGCACTTTCGGGATGCAGCTCCGAGACGAGCGGAAGGCGACGATGGTGACAGGTAAGTGAGCTATGACCATTGGAAAAGCGTTTGATAAGTTGTTCAGTGAATCTGCTAGCACTTTCTCACCCTTGAGTGAAAAAACAGGAATTAAGTTGCTGAAAACCAAATTTGGAACCATAAACTGAATGTCGGATCAATCAAAAGTGTGAAAAGTTCTCAAAATAGCATGCCTTTACCAACCTTTTATTCATTCATACACAGTATTCACGGCGGCAAAAAAAAAAAGGATTTCTACTAGCCTTTCCTTCTAAGATACGACTCAAAGTGCAGGTGGGTCCATTGTTTCAGTAACTCATTTCCTGACAGATCTTAACTCATATAAAGTAAGATTCAGTAACTACAAGATCTGAATTTGTTTTAAAAGGGTTTGTACTATATTCCCTTTCACCTCTTTCAGTACAGGAAAGCAAACTTGAGCTCTCTTCACTATATTAACAGAATAAATGTTCTCTTCCTTCGTACTTCGTTCAAGTCATGTTAAAACTTGTCAGGTTCACTGGAAAAACCACATAGCTCTGAATGAGCAGCCTAGATCTGATGAGTCTCACAGCTTGGGAAATATCTGAGATGCTTGCAAAAGCCTCTGTCTTTTAAGGAGATTTCATATTGAAATGGTTGTTCGTGGTTACGGAGCAATGGGAGCAGCAGCACAATTCAAGGGTTTGTTTAAAAATTACTTGTTTGTGCGCTGTAGGGCCTGCAGCCACTTTCCTTCTGTGTGCTCCACCTGGAAACTGGGAGTATTTCACACTTCTCCATCTTTTTAAAGAATTCTGCAACCCTCTTTAGAAAGGGAAACTAGGAAACTCAGGCAACCTTTGGCTGATGTGGCTGATTCAGTCCCAGGCACTGGCCCTGAGCACAGAAGCCACCAGTACTTTTCTGTTTAGGAGAAGCTTTCCCTCCTCTCCTTCTGCGGGTGGGCCAGCAGCCCTGGGGCACCAGACAGAGCCTGTCCTGCCGCCCCAATCCCTGGGGAGGGGGGATGGCAGCACCTGGGACAACCCCCTCACAGAGGAGCTGCAGGAGGGGCAGTTCTTGCAGGAGGGGGGCGGAGGGGAGAGAGGCTGAAAGGTGTGTGGGGACCTGGCACACAGAAACCATGCGTCTGCACCGGTGGGGTGGGAGAGAAAACCAGCCCATTTTCAGCAGCATCAGCCGTGAGCCCTCCTCCCTCCCCACCTGCAGAGGGCTGCCTGTCCCAGCTCAGCCCCGTCTCACCCTCGGCTCCCTCCCAGGCTGACGGGGCCCCTGCGGGGCAGGGAGGGAGCGGGGAGCCCAGCTCGCCCAGCTCCTGCACCCCACAGCCCGTCATGCGCTGGCAGCGCCCGTGCCGGGGCTGGGCTCCAGAGCCCCGGGAGCCGCCCGGCCCCAGGGATCCCGGGAGGGGGCCGGAGCTCCTTGATCCATTGAGCGCCAGAAGCAGCACCAGAGCCCCCTGTGGTACGACTACAGCGCTAAACTCGAACTGTGCAGTACTGATAATGGTTTGGAACGGAGTGAAAACGCACCTGACACACACCATGAGCTCCAGAGCCACTGCCCAGCTGTCGGCTCCACAGGAGCCCAGGCTGCAGCAGACACCAACCCCAGGGCTGCCAAGAAAACTCTAGAGGAAGGAGGCAAGATTCATTCCTAAGTTTCAGCAGTCTTAACCCTTTCCAACATCTTAAATGAATTATAATATTGCACTGTCGATTATCAGAAGCTGGCTTTCCACATCTGACCAACAATGAACCTCACACGAGGCACTGCAGCAACCACTAGCTTCCTCAAGAAAATGTCAGTGACATACCAAAGGGACAACTGATGCTGAGCAGCACAAATTGGACTTCTATCAGCTTCTATCACCCTCACTCCGGCAGCAGGCGCTGCCCCTGTAAGAGGAGCCCAGAGCAGCCAGAGCTGGGTGGCAGGAGGAGCAGCAGCTCTCTCAGCTCGGGCCTGATGCCCTGCCCAGAGCCAGCAGCCTGTGCATGCCGAGAGAGGGCAGGGAACTTTCTGGGCTGTGCATGAAAAAACGGCGTTGCACCAGGCCGGACTTCTCCTGGTTGAACCCTAAAATCCCCAGGTCCTTCTCCTTCCTCTTTCAAGCAGTGGTGCTGCTGCAAGTAGCACACAGAGCACTGTCCGGCCCAGGGCGTACAGAGAAACCAGCTGACACAGGCACAGAAGGATTGTTTGGTGCTTCTGTGATGTGAATTTGGATTGCACTCAAAGAAACCCAATAGAAATTGCTTCAGCACAAAGAAAAATGCCTGAAAGTTAGACTGGAATTACTGAAGGATTTAAATGGCAGTTGCTACATGCACATACCAATAATTATTTTGATTTCCCAATATATTTTCTCACTGTGGCCCCAAGGGATGTGATAGAGGCACAACAGACACAGGTCCAATGGACAAAGCTGCAATCCTGCCAATTACACACCTGCATTTTTGTGTTTGTGCCACAGACATCTTGATTCTTTTTTATGTCATTTTGAAATTTTTACTTAATGTTTCTCATGGCACAGGACAAACAATGAAACCTAAAAGCTGATATTTTCAGTAAAAGCTCCAGCTCAAGCCTGGCCACCCCAGCCGTGGCCTTTGCTGGCGGGTGCAGAG
Organism: Daphoenositta chrysoptera; assembly: GCA_013397915.1. Classification (NCBI taxonomy): domain Eukaryota; kingdom Metazoa; phylum Chordata; class Aves; order Passeriformes; genus Daphoenositta; species Daphoenositta chrysoptera. Next base: position 421,131 of record VZRO01000190.1, on the reverse strand, counting down.
CGTGGCAGCCTCGGCTCCCCCCGTGTCACCAGTGACGTGGCCCAGGCTCCGTCAGCGCTCTCTGGGCAGCACCAAGGACCCCCTGCTCACCCGCTCAGGAGCTTGGGACCCTACACAGGGCCCCACCGAGGCCGTGCACGGGCTGCACCTCTCGTGGTGTATTCTTGTGGGGCCCAAGGAAAGCCTCTCCACAGGGCTGCAGCACAGCTCCCACTGCCAGCACGTTCGTGCAGCCACAACCAACCAGCAGCAGCATCTTCTAGAAAGAAGCAAAGGAAACATTCCAGAGTTCCTTCCCTCCTTCCTAATTAGAGGGTACCTTACTGAGAAAACATTCATTATCCCAGCTCTGCCAACCACTGTGTTGAGCTTTCTATTTTTTTCTCAAAAAAAAAAAAGCAGCCAGCAATTGCAACCCAGCTTCTCCTGTGCCAAGAGCAGCTGCTCACCTGCTGCCCAGCTGATACCAGTTCTGCTGGCAGACCTCTCAGCTTCTCATGCAAAAACCACTGCAGTCCACAGGAGCTGTACCATGCCACAACGCCCCTTCCCCACCTCTTTAGAGGTGGCAGTGAGGTGCTGGGCCCCTCCAAGCCCCTCCTGCACACAGCACCACAGCCCAGCACACCTGACCAGAGCCACAATGACCACTGAAGGTACCTCCTGCCTTCGGGCCACACACAGTGCATGTGCTGGTCATCAGTGCAGCAAAGAACTGGGAAGCACCCCTTCAGCATCACCTGGGAACTACGCCTGGTGCCTACGCAACGGGAAAGGGAATTCATGCAGCTTTAGGTTCTGCAAATAAGCTTAAAAACCAGTCTTACTGTAACAATTAACAACAGTTACTAGATCTTGCAAACTCTGCATAGAAAATCCAATTCAAAGGAGGTAATATAATCCATGAACTTCTAGCAAGGAACAATTCAAAAGACAGAAAAAAGAAAGAACTTGATAGCTCAGGCAATATCTCATGCCAGAGCTGTCTCACACAGCCGACCATTAGGGTTCATAATAATTCACATGAAATGAGAAAAAAAGGTAATGCCTACATTTGGACAAAATATTCCAAAAGTGGCTTTGAGAAAGTTAGATTTGTCCAAGTACTTTTACTATTTCTTTTTTAAGTGAGGAAATCATGTTATCCTCAGGGCATATTCCCCCAAAATGAGAATTTTCCATTCTAGATGGTATTATCGAATGCTTACTCCAGCGTTTTGCTACCCCCAGTGCACCTGTACAAGTTACAGGTGCAAACAGGCTGTGAGATTCCAGCTGCAGCACAGGTGAAGACTCAGCACACTGAGGTGGTTGCCCCGACGCCGGGCGCATCCAGCCCGGGCACTGGAGCCGCGCCTGGCACTTGCAGCTGCCGCAGGACCGAGGAAGAGCGACCCGCGCTGTCAGCGGGGTCTGCAGGGCACAGGCAGAGCGGGGCTGGGGACATCGGTCCCTGTCAGCAGCGTGTCCCAGCACGGAGCCAAGGCAGGGCTTCTCCTGTGCGCATCCCGACACTGGTGGCAGCTCGGGGCCGCGCAGGCGTGCGCCCTGACCACTGCCTGTCCTGTCTCTCCTCAAGACAGACGGACAGGACAGGGACAGGACAGGACCCTGGAGACAGCAGCCGAAGGCAGAGGTTGCACAGCAGCTTCCCGGGGCAGGATGCTGTGCTGCTCCAAGACATGTGAGAGGAGAGTTAGGCTGGAAATGAGGGGAAGTTCAAGGAGGAACCTGAAAACGCAGAAGGGGGTTTTGTGCCAGATGTTGGAGCAGACGAGCAGCTTTCTGAGCAGAGGCGGGTTCCTATTTCTGGCTAGGACCAAGAAGACAGGCACCGTATCCCCAACTGGGGACAGTTATCCCCCAGTCCTTCCTTTCAGCCTCTCTGCAGTGTGGCTGGTTAAGCAGGGCAGCGTTCCTGGCCCAGGGAACCAGCCCACACTGGCCCCACTCCCAGGACTGTGGGCACGGGGCTGCTCTCACCCTCTGCCAGCCGAGGGAAGTGACACGCGGGGTGGGTGCTGGGCACCCCCGTGCTCAGCAGCAGCAGGGGTACCCGGGGCTCCAGCACTGCTCAGAGCACGGGGTACCCCAGGAGCTCCCACCCCACCCCAGCAGGGGTACTCGGGGCTCCAGCACTGCTCAGAGCACGGGGTACCCCAGGAGCTCCCACCCCACCCCAGGCAGGGCCAGGAGCAGGATGTACTGCCTACAAAAACACCAAAACCATTAGAGTGTGCAAAGCACAAGAGAGCAAGAAGGGCAGCTCACTGATGTAGGCAGCAATTCAAACAGGAATTTCAGGTTATTCCACTCTGCATTACCAGCACATTAACATAAACCTTCACCAAAAGGGAGATGGACCATTTTTGACAGAGGCCTCCAAGGAAGGGAAAGGTGGCTGTGCCTTAGCTACTGGGACTGGGCTTGCAGTGAACAAGAGGAAGCACTGAGAAGGATGAAGAGATGCAGGCAGGGAAAACCAGAACATCGAGGCTTGCTCAGGGAGCACGGGCCAGGAGCAGGCTCAGGGGACACGGGACAGGTGTGGGGCACAGCAGTGACACAGGCTCTCTGTCTGCCTGCAGCAGCTGCATGCACACGAGCTCTTACCCTGCACCAATGCTTTTGTCCCCTAAATCTTTACAAACATTTCCATGATTTGGTTCTGATGGGCAACAGAAAAGAACAGCATTGCAGCCAGCCACCAGCAGGTTTAATATCTGCCTCACATGTCTATTGCTGCATTAACCCTGTCATTTACCCAGCCCTATGGTGATGAATGCAGAGGGACTGGCAAGAAGGCACGCATCAGCAAGTTATGTGCTCAAATAAAAGCCATTACTTAAGACTCTGCAGCTGCATGACCTAGAACAGCTGGTCTAGGTCACAAAGAGGGTTTTCTAATTCTAATAAGTTTTTAATAAGATGAAAAAATATTAGATTTGAGGATATACAATTTCTTTAAACAGGAAGGTAACTTAGAGCCTTAGTCACTGTAAAAACTCTGCAGTCATTCCCTACCCACCTGACACTGAAGGCTGCCATGCAGCCTGTTATTTCATTTCTTCTTTGAGGTTACATCAGTCATGCACATAAACCAGTCTATCCACATCAGCAGCAAGAGATTATCTCATCAACCACTGACAAAGTGCAGAAGCTACAAGAAGTAAAATGTATTCTGGTTTACAAAGCTGCCTGCATAAAGGAGCAACTTTTAGTGCATCTTCAAAGCCATTCAAGCAGAATATATTTGTATAGCAGACTGAGACAGCTGCTTAGGCTGAAAGTGTCCAGAGAACTGGAAAGGAGAGGAAAGCCAGCCCTGCTGAGCACAAAAATACTGTATTCAAACAAGTAAAAAACCCACAATTAGAGTACACAGTGAGCATTTACAAAATGTCCTAAAATACTCTTTAAAGAGAAGACAGTCTTCATCACCTGTTGCAATAGAACACATGAAAAAGAGTGAATTCTCCATATAGCACAAGTTTGTTCCTACTCCTGGAGTCTGCAATATAGCAATCTTTGTCAGAAAGAACGAAACTACTGGATTTCAGACACCCCAGCTCTACAGACAGGCCTTGCTCACCTGCCCCAGATGTAAGCAACGAAGCCACACTGCTCCGGGTGCTCTGCCCACCACAGCACCCCCCGGCCTGACAGACTTGGGTAGGAAACTATGGAAACACCCCACGGCCGCTGAGTCTGAGCAGGACCATCGCTGTGCATCCCACCTTCTATCACACCCCCAGCTCTGTGCAGCAGGACCATCATGCCAGCACTTCCCCACAGCCCTGCACAGACCTGTTTGGTGAAGCCTTTAAAGCTGTGAGCTACAGCAGCACCAGGGAGAGCCTTTGGTGTGTAAGGAGGGCAGGCAGTCACAGGTGTTGCCTCTCTCCTCCACCCTGCAGACACCAGAGCCTCTGCTGAGCTCAGGTGTGCTGGCAGGACACGCAGCCCTGTTCACAAAGCTCAGCTGGCACAGGTTACACTGGTGAAGAATTTGCTGCTTTGTTTTTCCAACCCACAGTTTGTTTAGATAATTTTGGAACATACTTTAACATTAGAACCATCAGGAATAAGAAGACACAGAGATATCCACGCAAAGGCTCGGTCCTGGTTGGCCTGCACAACCACACACAGCTCCCAGGATGGCTTCCCCGCGGCCGGGATGTCCCTGGGCAATCCGAGGGTGGTCACACCTTCACTGACCAGGGGACGCATGTGGCAGGGCTCCACCACGGCCGCTGCCCGGGGCAGAATTCAGGGGGCCGTGTGGGATTCACTGCAAGAATGGCTTTCCAGGCTCAGAGCTGGGACACTGCAGCTCCTGCCACCCACACAGCCTTGCGGAGCTGTGCCAGAAGGGAGAAGGGAGCCTGACAGCCGAGCAGCTCCCGCCTGCACAGGTTCTGCAGGGGCTGGGAGAGGGAAAGGCACCTGAGCAGGAGCTGCGGGCAAGCACGGGAGCGGTGAGGATCTTGGCAGAGCCCAGGAGGCACAGACAGCCCAGCAGAGACTGACGGGGGACTGCAGGCGTTCCCTGCGGTGGAGAGGAGCGTTCCTGCCGGGGCAGAGCCACGTCTGGTCCCTGTGACTGCAGTCCGACCTCCACAGCAGTTTCCACTATAAAGGCACGGGCTAAATCCCAAGATTCAGGCTGACAGCCAGTGGACTCAAGTAACAGTACCCAGGAAACAAGCCAGTGCTCACAAGCAGGAAGGAAACTGGATTTTGATCTGTACTGAACAGGGCTTGTTGGGGATGGCCCATCCCTGCCGACAGCAAATGCAGATGGGAACGTGACCGGTGCCAGGGAGCGGCCGGAGGATGGCAACTCCCTCTGGCCAGAGATCCCTGTCAGGGAGCTTCCCCACCGGCACCAGAGAGCAGCCAGGGACAGAACCTCCGGACAGTGTCGGGGCTGTCTGTGCAGAAAGACACAGCCGCTGATACTAGCTGGTGTTGGATTTTTACAGTCTCTTGTGACAGCATCCACCTACAAGAATGGATCCAGAGGTGGAAAAAGAAAGGAGCCCTTTTTGACAGGACTTAGAGCAAATCCCTTTGGGACTGGAGCAACACCAGTACATGTGCAGTCCATTCCACAGAGACCTGTCCCCAGCCCCAGCGAATCCTGCAGCATTCCCCAGGGTTACAGCAGGGGGACACAGGAGCCACCTCTTGCTCTGCCTCGAATCCCAGGGAACACATCCAGTACCTCGCTGACTTCTCTGGACTGAGGATTTAGTAGAGCATTGCCTGAAGAGCCTGAGAACAAGGAGTTTTCCAGGGACCAGGCATTATGCAGACTTAAAACTCTGAAAAGCAGGGAAATAAGCACCTTATTTACATAAGGAGTCAGATACACATCTTTTCATAAAATCACGTATTCTTTTGATCTCCATGCCTCCTGGGCAGAAAAGAGCTGCAAATCCTCAACAACAGCAAAACATGACGGATTACTGCTACCCAGACCCATAGAAAACAAAACAAAAATACCTACAACAAAACAAAACAAAATACCTACAACACCCTTGACAATCTTGTCACTGTCAGAGCAAACAGTGCCAGCCAAGAAGTCAGACTGATAAAAAGGTTAAAATACCTAAATTAAAGTTTTTACTGATGCTTTCACACACCATTACTTGCTTTGGTGCCATCTAGTGCCACACAACGTGGTTCCTAAATGGGCTTGGCACCTAAAACAGGTTCTGATCTGCAAAAGGGCTGCAGGAATTCCATCCTCCTTTCATTCCCATGAGAGCAGTCAGTGGGATTGGTGAGATCTGAACCATTTTGACAGATTTCCTATTAAAACTTGTAAGCAAAAAATTAATCACAGGAAAGTTACTGCATTTGCATACTCATAGAGGAAAGAACAATTTGGAGCACAGCCTTACAAACTGGCATTGGCAGAATCTCTTTGAACAATTCAAACATTGTGATGCCATCATGGCATAAATGAGTTTCTGAAGGTTTCAGTGTTCCTTGTGTGCCGTTTCTATGAAAAAGGAACAGGAACTTGCCACTTCCACCATTTCCACTCCAATTTGGGGAATACACTATGAAGTTATACACACATATCTCGTAATTACAGATGAAACTTTTTTACTTCAAGAAGTGAGTGATGATTTTAAAAAAACCATTCCACTCTTGGTCATCCATCACTGAAATGAGAGAAGAGGGCAATGAAGACCTGACCACAGAACCACTGTGCAGTACCCAGAGATCAACCCTTGGCACACCTCAGCCAGCCCTTCACTGGGAATTCCAGAGGAGGCTCCTTTCAAAAAGCTCCTTTCCAGGCAGGGAACAAGAAGGTGGGTTCCTCTATTTTCCTTGGTTTTAATTTGGACTTTTTTCCCCAGAACATCATCCTGGCACAGGCCCTGCTGCATCCCAGATCCACAGCTGCCAGTGGGACTCCTGAAGAGCATTTCAGCTGAAAACTTACAGCAACACAAAGGATGGGGTACAATCTGTCCTATGGAAAACTGCCAGGTAAAATAACAATGGAAATATAAGTGATTGATAACTGTTTACTTTGTTACTGTCAGTTCCTATCAACATTTGACAGAAATAAGTCATTCCAGCAGGGGCTGTTTGAGCACTGCCCAGCACTGCCCCACAGCCAGCCAGGCTGGTTGGCCTCGCCAGCCAAGGTCAGAGCATAAACAACATGAAACAAAATGTACTGTCATTTTGTGACAGAGTTTATAAGCTTTTCACAAACATTTACATATGAAATCTTAAAATCCCCCAGAGACTGTGATTTTCAAATACATTCAAGTAAACTAAGTTTAAACGAGCATTTTGATAGGCCTGAGGAGTCTCTCCAGAGCCCTGTCTCATGACAAATATCTCGGCTCACAAGTCACATTCTGTCAGGAAAGCCAAGAGCTGACAACCTGCGGTTCTGATCTACGGCTCACCCGAACAGCCTCCAGACTGCCCAGAGAGAGAACAGTTCTAAATGGGCCCATTTGGATAAGACCAGAAACAAGCTTTAACTTTTGTTTTCGCTCATTCCCACAGAGAATCGCCTCAGCCCAGACAACAGCACCTCGCCCAACGCCAGCTCCCTCGGGAACTCCACGCATGACGAGTTCACCACCATCGTCCTGCCCGTGCTTTACCTCATCATCTTCCTGGCCAGCCTCCTGCTGAATGGCCTAGCAGTGTGGATCTTCTTCCACATCAGAAACAAAACCAGTTTCATATTTTACCTCAAGAACATTGTGGTTGCAGACCTGCTCATGACACTGACGTTCCCATTCAAGATCATCCAGGACTCGCAACTGGGACCGTGGCACTTCAACTCCTTCCTGTGCCGCTACACCACGGTCCTGTTCTACGCCAACATGTACACGACCATCGTGTTCCTCGGGCTCATCAGCATCGACCGCTACCTGAAGGTGGTGAAGCCCTTTGGAGACTCCAGAATGTACAGCATCACCTTCACCAAGATCCTGTCAGCCTGCGTGTGGGTGGTGATGGCGTTCCTGGCGCTGCCAAACCTGATCCTCACCAACGGCTACCCCACCAAGAGAAACATCGACGACTGCCTGAAGCTGAAGTCTCCCCTGGGAGTCAAGTGGCACTCGGCTGTCATCTACATCAACACCTGCATGTTCGTAGTGGTGCTGATAGTCCTCATAGGGTGTTACATTGCCATATCCAGGTACATCTATAAATCGAGCAAACAGTTCATTAGCTCATCCAGCCGAAAGCGGAAGCACAACCAGAGTATAAGGGTTGTCGTGGCTGTGTTTTTCACCTGTTTTTTGCCCTACCATTTGTGCCGAATACCCTTTACTTTTAGTCATCTGGACAAAATTTTAGATGACTCTGCACATAAAATCTTGTATTATTGTAAGGAAATGACACTGTTCCTGTCCGCATGCAATGTCTGTCTGGATCCAATCATTTATTTCTTCATGTGTCGATCATTCTCACGAAGGCTGTTCAGGAAATCCAACATGAGAACCAGGAGTGAGAGCATCAGGTCCCTCCAGAGCGTCAGGAGATCAGAGGTGCGCATCTACCACGAGTACACTGATGTCTGAAGGCACCCATAGAGACTTTGCTGACTTGTGAGAGTGCTTGTATATCATGTAAATAAAATGTCTCTTTAAGTATCTGACCATGGAAGCTCATTAAGGGATGTGCAGACATGTTCAGATTTTCTGTGTCAGGTCACCAGCATCCATCTAACACTCCATCCCTGCAGGGATCAGGGTTAGGGTTAGGGATCAGGCTCACTCTGTAGGGCTTGGGGGCTGTTTTGGTTTGTTGGTAGGCTGATTGGTTTAAAAACCAATGTAAGGCTGCCTCAGCCCAGAAAACAACCCTGAGCTCAGGAAGCTCTAGCCAGGATGGACTCTCTGGCCTTGGAGCGGGATGAATTGTGAGGAATTGGCTTCCCCAGGGTCCAGAGAATGGCAGTGGGTGCAGGGAAGGGCGGGAGGTGGCCCAGCCTGCGTGGGGTTCCTCAGTGTGCCCCACGGCACTGGGTCACGAGCCCAAGCTCTCTGAGCTCCCTCACGGCGCTTTGGTGCCAGCAGCACCATCTCATCCAGGGCTGGAGCTGAATCCTCCCAACCCAGCCATGGTCACAGGGATCAGTTTGTCCTGGACTCACTGGGGACTAAATCCGATTTGTTTAGAGCAAAAGCTGCTCGGACAAAAAATAACCAACCTCATAAAGACAGGCTGGCAGGAACTGGCAGGTGCCCCCAGCAATCCGTGCTCACAGCCAGCCCGGGATGCAGTGCAGCTGGAGAAGCAGGAGATGGCAACAGTCCATCAGCTGGTGCCTTCCACGTACAAGGACTTTCCTTTTAATGCACAAAAAAA
>VZRO01000190.1:369933-412237 GCA_013397915.1 Daphoenositta chrysoptera | reverse complement strand
AAAAAAAAAAAAAAAAAAGCGGTTGACAAGAAAACCCAGAAAATGCAGCACTCAAATAAGTTCTACATGAGAACATCTTTGATAAAGTTTTCCACTGAAAGAAGGGTTTCTTTCTTTTTTTTTTTTTTAACACTGTTGGTTTAGGTTTAGATTTTGGTTCATGAATAATTAAGAAGTTGAAATGTAAGTATGATAATATTTGGATTAACACAGGTATTATAAAATCACTTACATTGTTCAGGGGAGAACATTTCTGGAACGGAAGACAGGATATTTTGGATATTTATCCTACTTTAAATAAAAATACTTTACATAGCTAAAATACCACAGATAAACCCTGTTTCCCAATCAGCTCTGTAGAAAACTGTTCACACACAACAGACTCGTTCTGGGACCAAATCTGCTATCTTGCACCCTAAGCAGCCCATGCACATACAAAACCATATTAAGAACCATTTTGGGCACTGGGTTGCATAGTTTAAATTCTCACAAGCACCAAATTAAATGGAATTATAGTATTCAGGACTGAAAGATCACTTCTGTGTGCAGACATTCCTAACCAAAGACTGTCCTCTTAGGTCTTATATGGTTAAAGCAAACCAAGACTGAGTGCTTCTGGTCTCCCTTTTACACGTGTAAATCACCAAGCGTTTATGGCTTGTTAAACTGTGCCTGACAATTGCCGTGTTAAATTCACAGTGACCTTTTCCCGGGAGGATTGCCCACACAAGCCCAGAGCACCAGGTGAGTGGCAATGTCCCTGCTGGTCCCCGGGCAGAGGCACTGAAGGCGGCGAGGAGACGCGGGCAGGCGCGCAGGGTCCGGGGCCCGCCCGGCGCAGGGTGGAGCTGGTGGGGCAGCGCGGGGGGGCTGCAGACACAGGTGGGCACCTGCAGCCCCCGGTGCCTCCTGACAGGATGCACACATAGCACCCTTCTCACTACCCACTTACTTTTTACCTAAAGGATGGATTTTCATGGTGCTTCCTCCTAGGAGAGACACTACTGCTGATCCTTCCTAAGAGCTTTCCGCCAAAATATCTATTACCCAAAGCAGCCACAGTCAGGTGATGAGATGATGCCCTTCAAAGCACAGGAAGCGTAGTTTCTGGGAAGTGTAGTCCCGGCAGTGGGATATCCATATGAAATCTGGGAAGGGAAGACACGGCCATGCATCCCAGCACACAGGCCAGCCAGGACCCCCCTGCACTGCAGCCTGACCCCTCGGCTGCACACAACACTCCACTGCAAAATCACCCCGCGAGCAGTTTACTTTACTTGACAGGGTGTATCTGTGATAATCCTCCACCACTGGTTTGTACACACACTCACATACATGACAGCTCTTTGAAGATGCTGTTTGTGAAGCATTTTCCCAGGGCTAAAAATGAATTATACAACAAGATCCCAATCCCCAAATACCAGATAACTATATTTAATTTATCCAGATTTGACATGGAATTTTGGTCTCTAAAAGTTCATCTTGAAAGAAAAAGCTACAAGGAAGTTGTATGGAAAGTCTCAGGCCCTGACCTGTGACTGCCCTTTCAGAGAGCCGCATCAGGGCAGACACAGATATTAACTGTGGCTGTGCAGTCCCAGAGTACCATTTTTCAGAGGAAACACAGTTTTCTGGGTGGAAATACAACAGCAGGTCTGACCCAAGAATATAAGGAGCAATTCCTGAACAATTGAACAATTCATGAACATCTGGGATTTTTTACATTCAGGAAGATTTGCATTACAGTGTCTGTAATTCAGATGTAATTATATTTTACATACTCTGAATAGCCCAGACAGAACTGTCTGTGCCAGGGTGTTATTGTGGGAGAAATGCAATTTGAACCCATACTCAAAGCCAGCTCCAGATCGCTACAGGTGCAGGACATTTGTCTCTATATATATTTTGCCCTCTGCTTCTGTGGTTTCTCCAGTAATGACCTTTCCTGTGACTTTCCACCAGTGCAGCTTCACAGGAATCTTAAAAAAGTAAACGAAACCTATCCAAATTGCTAAAAATCTGTCTTTGCATTGGCACCCACCAGCCTCTCCTGATGGATTAAGCAGTGGGAAAGCACTGATAAGCAGCGTGGCCATAACAGGCTCACCCAGCCGTGCGTCAGTGTTGGAAGCACAAAACAGTGAAAAAAATGCAGAACTCAACATGTGATGGAACCCCTGGTGCAGACACAAAACCGGATGGAGGTCTTCTGGTTTGTGTTAACCAGAAATGCTTTGTAAACCAAGTCCACCACCTACTTATACATAAATTCTGGACAATGCACCCACAAACAACGGAAGGTTTGACTACAGTCCCGCGCACGGAACTCTGCACGTTAGTGGTTACTAAGGTATAAAAGATACCCCCATTTTGCATCTAACTGGAGGATGAGAATTCAACACAAAATTGCAGGGACAGATCCACGGGTTTGTGCTCCTCACCCTCCCCGAAGAGATGCCATTTGGTAAGTTTTTTGTCCTCGTCTATGCTGAGTGTTGACCCAGATATTAGGCTTGTGATCAAGAAGCTTGTGACTAGATGTTAACCTTGTGACCAGGAATGGTGGAAAGATGAGAAAAAGGCACTAGAAGAAAAGGTAAAAAAAAAAAAAAGGTAAGAAAAAAGAGGAAAAGTAAAGGAGTTATTTGTGTAGTTTTCAATGAGAGTTTATCTTGCACACAAAAGGAAATCAAAAGCTCCCCATTTCCTGCAAAGGTTACAGATGTAGAATGTATGTCTCTGAAATCAGAAAATGAGGTACTTTAAACACAATTGTCTTTTGAGAAAGACACACAGGAGAAATTGCAGAAATTACGTAAATGGTGTTTTAAGTAGAAATATGCAACTAGAAAAACTGCAGTCTGTGGCTGAAAGACAAGAGAACCAGCTGCAGGAAAGCCTACTTTGATTAAGTAAGGAAAATTACCTAATCAAATCCCGTGTGAAGCATTTTCTAATTCAGTCCAGCACAGTCCCCTCCCTCAGCGCCCCGCTAGAGCTTCTGTCACCCCACAAGGTACAACATTTGTGGTGCCACCTGAACACGGACATGGGCTTGGCGAGTGAGCTCCAGACAAATCTTTGTAAGGGCTCAGAAGGCTGTTCCCCGAGGATGCACACACATCCACCCATCATCCAAACAAAACTGAGCAGGAAAGATTTGCTGGCAGATTTGACAGGGTAAAACCCCAACTAGAAGTCCTGCAATACTTTTGTAATTTGCTGGTCTTCTAGGGGGATTATCCTAATAAAATATTTGTCTTGTTCATCTTGCTTTTAGCAATTCCCAGAGCCTGGCCACTGATAGAGTTATGATCTGTATGATTTCACGTTCAGTAGGGCTGGAAGCACTGACAGCTCTGTTAGCAGGTCTGGAAAGGGCAGAGGTTTGATCCGTAGTCACAGATACCACTTCCACATGGCAATGCCTTGGTGCTGTAAGATCCTGCATTTAGAACACAAGCCAGGACCCACCAGCCCCACTGCTGTCAGCAAAGACCACAGAGCTGCCACCCCACCCTGCACTGCTGTCACCAGCCACGTGAAGAACCACATCACCCCCGGCCTTTTGGTCAGCAGCCGTTCTGGGACACGGGGCAGTGTCCTCACCTCTCCGGCTCTGCAACAGAAATCCATCAGCAGAATCATACAAAAGGATTCCCTTCTTAGGCCCTGAGCTCAGACAAAGTGTTAAAAGCTTCTCTTAATAAAACAACCAGCAGTAGGGAACTTTGGATTTTGGGGGAAGAGGCAGACTTGTATGGCTAAAGGTAAAATACATTATCAATTTGTTCTTAAGCCACCTAAAGTGCACGGTCAAGTGTGGGGCCGTCTGGTAACCATGCTCACTGCCTGCTTTCTAACCCTTTAGAAACAGCAGCCACATCTTTAGATCCTTAAACATTCGATTTGGCTGGCATTTTGGAAAAACACCCGTGTTTGTATAACAGAGCAACCCCTCGGCTTGCCCTGCTGGCCAGAGTCATTCCAACGGGGTGAAGCTGTACACAGAGCTCAGGCGCTCCACCCACCCCTTAAACCCTTAATCCTCTGCCCTGGACAACTGCTTACTTCTCACTGCAAAAAATTATCTGTGCTGCAACATTTAATCCATCACAGAATGGCATCTTACACTGGAAAACACTGCAGTACCCCTTCCTTTGGGGCTTCCTCGGAGTGCACACTCTGCTTCCTCACTGCATCAGATCTGACTGATGTGCTTGGTTCTAGTGCAACAATTCTGAACAAGGTTCAGCCAAGAATGACATTTCAAACCAAAAAGCACAGCCATGCCATTAGAAACTCCTACAAAAACAGAATTTCAGCATACAAAATATGAACATCTAAAGTACAAAACTACTCACACATGCACACAACCCTTGATCAACTCAATCTGCCAGGACCATGCACTGTTTAAATCAGGTAACAAACTTGACAGTACGTGAAATGTTTTGTTTTATTTGCATTTGGGCTGTGTTTCCAGTACAAACACTGTCATCAGGTGCCCCAAATAAATAAATACAGACTAAAATAAATAAATAAACCAGAAAAACAACACATCATATCAAAGCACAGTGAGAGAGAGACAGAGTCCCCAACAGGCCAGACACTGATGGCTGTTCACAGCCACAGAACAGCCTTGGACATTTAACATGCAAAGGGGAACTTGCAGGTGGTTCAAACCTTTCTTTCCTTTACCTCAATGCATTAACACACACAAAGTTGTGTTCTTCACTCACCACTCAAGGCAAACACCATTATCTTTGTTCCTTTCTGGGCAATGAAGTTGGTGAATTACAGTCACTGCAAACCCGAGCAGCAGGGTCATGCTGCCTGTTCAGAGGCTCACTGTATTTATTTTAAATAGTTTGTGTTCTGCACCCCAAAAACGTTTTGTAAAGCACAGAAAACAGCCCTGAACTGTGTAAGAACTAAATGGCCACTTCTGAGTTCAACCTAAAGAAATTTCCCCTCTAGAAAGAAGGAACATAGCCTTCTTTTCAGAGGCAGACTGTGCCCAACAACTGTTCCGTACTCTCATCCTGGGGGTGCAATTCCATTACATAAGTAATAAGTAGAGCCAAACAGAAATTGTTCTAAAAGCATCTCAGGAAATGTCAGTGGGAATTGCTCTGAAAGTCACGGGACCAGGCACAGCAACCAGGGTTGACAGGAAGCCTGGGCATGCAGAGAAGGGATGCGGGATGTTCCCTGGAGCTCTGGTGTTCGCTGTGTCCCTGAACAGCCAGCTGCCCTGCCCAACACAAATGGTGGAAATCCACTGCAGCATCCACCTGCTGACTTTGATCCAAGTTACTCGGTAGAAATGAGCTGCATCATGTTCTAAGGAAGCCACAAATGCAGGGGTGGTGTTGCTTTCTTCAGAGCAACAAAATCAGCACAAGGCAACAGCTCGTTAAACATTCCCTCAGCCCAGCAGGGCTCATTCCCAGAGCCCCAGCACACAAAGCAAAGGCAAGGAGAGGCACCAGGGCTGTGCTGTGCCCAGGCTGTTTGCCCCATCCCCGCGGTCGGCTGAGGGAGCAGCCGGCCCGGGCACACACGCTCTGCCGGGGCGGGCACGGACGCGATGCTGCCCTTGGTGTCTCTGAGCACTCTGCTTTTGCCTGGGGGAAGGGAGCAGCAGGAGGAGTGATGGGAAAGAATATCCAAACCGCTACGATCTGAATAGATTTATCTGCTTTGCAACATCACAGACCCACTTCTAGGTGGCACAAGAGCAGCTCAGGATCTGATCTGAGACTCCAGGACAGGAAATGGGTGTCAGAGAGCACTGAGGAACCCTTTTAAGCCAGGTGGAAGTTTCCAAGTCAGACTCCCCATTCACATCCAGTCTTTCAAACAGAGACTAATAGACAATAAAATCCCAAAAGATGCACCATGCCTGCATGTTGCCCCACCAGACCCCAGCCCTGCAGTGACACATTTGCCATTTTAGCCCATGGGAAAGGCCACTTCCACGACACAGAGACTGCCAAAGTGTTGGCAGCAGGCTCAAGTCATGGTTTTACTGATGAATCAGCAAAAAAGCCTATTCACTTCTTTGTTAAATGCTCAATCACTTGAAATAATGGTAATAACTTCTGAATGCTTCAGCTATTTTTTCTGAATTTCCTTTTTCCTGAGCCTCTTTTAACAGAAGTGGTGGGGTGGTGCATGTAAAGTGAGAACTGCCCATGGTAGTGAGAGATTCCATTGAGGCTGGTGAACAGTTCTGCTTTGCCAGAAGTTCCTCATACCCTTTTGTTTTACATGTTTCTCTATAAAACTCACTAGTCTTGGCAGACTGCACTTCTCTTCCTCTCCTGCAAGGATTCCATCTGGACACAAATGGAACAATCCTTAATTTAGAGGTTAGATGAGGAAGCTGTTGGAAAAAGTTTGTTGTAGGTCACACTCTGAAAGTTGACCTTGGTCCCAAAAGGGACGTTGAGGCTTCTGCCGCTTCTGGGGAGCAGATGAACTCTGTAAAAAAAAAAAAAAAGGAATTGAGGTTTTGGGGTTTTTTAGAGTTAATTACAAACTCTCTCTTGGAGAGCCTTATCTGATCACTCCCCTCATCCCTGCTTCAAGAAAGGACCATAGGATGCACGGAAAGAGAGGAAAATTTTGGCTGATTGGTGCCTTCTGGGGAGCACCTGCGAAGCCTCATGCACCGTTCTGCCTGATCCGTACGGGAAGCGTGAAACTGTCAATGAAACCAACACCCACACCCATCACCCCAAAGCCATGAACTGACCACTACAGCTTTGAGCTGCGGGTCTCAGGATCCAGAGAGGGGCAAGGGTACTGACAAGAATGTACAGACAATTTTGCCTCTCAAGATATCCCCTTATTGCGCTGAGAGATATTCAACCAAATTTGGGGAAGGAAGGGACTAGAGATTCAGGGTAACTCACCATGGCCCCAAGCAAAGGATGTGGACACGGCAGTGACCCACAGGGAGAACAAACATGCATTTCCCCGTGCCTTTGGGCCCTTCTTCTACATGGATAAACCCTCACAGAAGCAAAGTCCATGAGGAATTGTGTATTTTCTGTAGGGTTTGGGTGACACACTGCCAAGCAGAGCTCAAGTCCTGCACTAAATGTTTACTAGTTCCAAGGTACACAATGTACATATTTCACTATTTTTAAATAAACATTTAAACCTCAATTTATCTCCCCAAACCTCTGCTGTCTCTCAGAATATACTCCTTTCCTACATCCACAGAAAAGATATTAGCTCTTCTATTACCATACATTTCCACTAATTCTGTGTTTGATTTCAAAGCCTCCCAGAAAACTTACAGGAGAAACAGGAAGGGAGGAAACCAAGCAGGTGTTTAAGGTTAAAAGAAAATAATAGGACAAAAAAGAAGAGAAAGGAAACAGCCAAACACCAAAGACCCATCACGTATCCCCAGAATCCATCTCCCAGCCTGAGTGCACCCTGAGCAGGCACCACGCAAGCCCACGGCTCCAGTTCAAACCCTTCCATGCACAGAGCCGCAGCTCCCAGGGCAGGATGCGTCACAGGAAAGGTCGCAGCCAGTCCTGGGAACAGTTTAGGAAAAGCAAACTCCAGCCCTGCAGCTCAGACCGCTCCCTGCTGTCCCAGCTGCACTTGTGTCTCTCCTGAAAGCTGCTCGGCGCTGGTCTCCAAGGAATCGCCCGGGCCAGCTGCAGGCTGAGAGCCCGGCCACAGCTGGGCAGGGGCACGGCTCGGCTGCCCAGCCCTTCCCCTTTCTGCTCCGAAATCCCCAGCACAGCCTGCGCTGGGAGCAGCGGCGGGCACGGCGGGCAGGACCCGGAGCGGCTCCCGGCTCTGCCCCGGCTGTTCCGCGGCTCTGCCCCGGCTCTGCCCCGGCAGCTGCGAAGGGCTCGGGCTCTCGGTGCGGCACAGCAGAAGAGGGACCTCTAGCCATCCCACGCTTCTGTCCAGGTGAGACACCGCCTCCCGTCCCCTGTCCCTGTCCCCTGCCAACGCTCTCAAACATCCTCGCGTGTTTTTAAGTTACTGCCACTGTAATTGTACTTCTTAAATTGGCAAATGAAGTGAACATCCACGCGTTCTGTAAACCACTAACAACTAATAGCACAAACGAGCAGTTTTAACCAACTAACTGCAGAAAGGGGTACAGAAACTACTGTTTCAGCCGTGAGGCTGAGCCCTGCAGCAGGCTCCAGCTGCGCCAGCAGACGGAGGACTCATAGGCAAGGATTCTTCTTGTCTACCTTAAAATAGATGTTTTTCTTAGCAACTACTTTTAACTTATAACTGAGAAAATGTAACTATATGAAATTCATAGTTTAAAAATCAGAAAATAGAATTTAAAATAAAATATTCAAATGACAAATGCTACTATTAAAATATAATATTAAAGGGGAAAATATCCTTGTGCCACATTTTACTACTTTTTAAAACCCCGTTTTAGGACAATGAAACTAATAATCATTAAAACGTTTTATTGACCCAGGGCTCTGGCTTTAGCTGTGATAGAGTTAATTTTCTCCCAGTAGCTGGTACAGAACTGTGTTTGGATTTGGGATGAGAACGATGCTGATAACACCCTGATGGTTGAGCTGTTGATGAGCAGGGCTTGCACCAAGTCAAGGACTCTCCAGCTTCTCGTGCCCTGCCAGTGCAGAGGGGCACACCAGGACAGCTGACCCACTTGTTTTTCTTGGGGTTTATCTCTCTTCTTGTTATTTTCCTTCATTACAATCCATTATTATTATTATTAAGTTCCTAAAGTATTCTTACCTGATCCTAACATTTCCTCTCACATCCACCACTCCCTAATTTCAACACGGTAACTGATGTGAGATAGGAAGGATCTCAGTGGGGGAAATTTGAGACTTAATTTAAAAAACGGAGTATTTGAGTTAGATCTGAAAATTATGCTATGTGCAAAGAGCTCAAAGCGTTGCCCAAGTTTCCATCTGAGTATCAGGGTTTGCACAGATACTTCACAGACTAAAATATTTTAAGGCTAAAAGTATGCTCAGAATAATGCAGACTCTTGTCTAAAATTCAGAAATAAAAAGAGAATAAAAAATTCAGCTTATCAGGAAGACAAAGCTGTTAAATTTCAGATTTCAAAAGAGGACAGAGACTGCTGGACAGGAAGAAGAAATGAAACAGTTACTGGTGGTTTTTGCAAGACAGAAATACAATTCTGTCCTTGAGGTGTCCTGACACTGCGCCCAAAGGAGCCCACGGCTTTAACGGGAAATACACAACCTTATCTCCTCTGCTTTGTGTACCTGTTGGCTCTCCTCTTCGTGTCCTTTCGAGCTCCAGAAGCTCATTGCAGGTGCCAGGAGAACATCACGGATGATCTGCCTGATGTAATAACTGCGGCCACCGCCTGCCACCTCCTCGCTACAGCATCCTGAGGTTTGCCTTTCTGGATCAGAAGTGGGATGTACTGTTCACGTGTTCAGAGTCACTCGCCCACCTGTCCTTGCTCTCAGCAAGGGCAACTGCAGACAGAACACACCCCCAGCGTCACCAGGCTCACAGGGGCCACGGTGACAGCCACAGGACACTCGTCCGTTCGCAGCCGCTGCCAGAGGCAACCCAAGGAGCGGCTGAGTAGAGACACGGCTGTGTCCTCCGTCCTTGCACACCACACCTGAGGGGTCTAGAAAGCAGGAGCTGGAAGGCAAGGACGAGTCACTGCAGTGGTCACTGCTGCAGTGACCGACGCCCTCCTGGAGCCAGGCCGGAGGAAGGGAGCACCGGGCACCGCCACGCCCGATGCCACGGCAGACACTCCCGCAGGGCTTCCTGCAACGGGAACGCGACTCACCGCTGCTGGCATCCTGATTCCGGGATCCATCCCATTTTGCTCCACTACATTCTGTGACAAACAAGAACAACTACCACCCAATATGCCACTTTCAGAGTCTAAAATAGCCCGTTAGTGTATTTTTCATATTTTTATTCTCTTAAGTATTAAAACCCAGACATGGCCCTATGACAAACGTCATAATAAGAACAGTAAATAACAAAATTTTAGTCTCTTGGCAAACTTGCAACAAGTCAAATGCACCAACATACCTCCACAGTCACCACAAGCACTGCCTTCCAGAGAAGACCAGCAATTCCAGCCAGGGACCCTGAGTGTCTCCACCTGGCACACACCCCACAGGCTGCCAGCCTGGGCTTCTCTGGGGACACAGAGAACGGTCAAAGCAGCCCTGACCACACACAGGCCAAGAAGTGCCCCACTGTTTGGGGGAGGGCTTCCCTCAGCCAGCCCCTGCCTGGCCCCCACACCCTGGGGTTGCACCCCAGGGTGCACAGCACAGCTCCCAGACCCTATGCTTCTGAGCCTCACCACCCTTCTGCCCCACAGGGACACCCACAGCAGCTTTCCCACTGGATTACACCAGCGTGGCCAGCACTCCAAGTTCGACCAGTACCAACATTCCCACCACATTAGAGAGAAAATCTTAAAATAAGATTCTTCTTTTAGCACACTCAGCACAACTTGCAATGGCTGTGGTGTGAGTTGTGCTTCCTCCTTCCCCAGCTTCCTCCTAACATCAGAGGTACCATCCGGCGTGATAACCTCCCTGATTAACTCCATTTTGCAGTTCAAAAAAGATTTCGGGTGATAATGACCACTGTCACAGTTCCTAACCCAGTAACTGTATTATATATTTATTAAACAGCTGCATTAGTTTCCATAAATAGCTAAAATGTGTACTTGGAACTACACAACCTCTAGTAAATTCAGGGTAAATAAATAAAACAACTTGTAAATATTATTCTTATGTTCAGTAAAGCAGGGTGAACTTTGAAACTTGACAGCCAAGTTACAGGAGTCAAGAATTGCCTTAAATGCTACTGTGGAAGAGTCACAGGGGACAGCACAAGAGTCTGACCTCAGAACAGACTGAGCACTTCTAATGGTTTATTCAGCTTCCCTTTCGGGTGTTTTGCCAAGACAACATGATATGCAAGCTGAGAATGTTCAGAACTTTTCTATATTTTATCCAATCAGTCTTGGTCATCTGGTGAATCAAGTTTGCTGGTTTTGTACAACTAGCTGACATTCCTAGCACAGAATCTCTGTGCTTTATGCTGGCCTAAGCATTCAAACAAAAGCAGCTTGTACGAAAGGCTGTGGTGACACCCCTCCCAAATGCTGGCACAAACACATACCCTCTGCCTCCCACCAGCAGCCACTACAGGAGCCACCCTGGGCCCCACGACTGACAGAGGGGACAGGCTAGGAAGGTGACAGGGTTTGCTGTCAGTGCTGAACTATTCACAGCAGTAGGACAAGGCCCTCTACAAAGAGTTGAGTGTGACACGGTGACAAAAAGAACAGATGAAACTGAGCACAAACACAAAGCTGCCACGCTCAGCAGGGGGACACAGGAGCCTCCATCCTCACCCACGCAGTGATGGGGTTTAGCTTGAACAAGACTGCTCCATGGCCCTGCCCCTCACCATTTCTGAAGTTCTCTTGGGAGATCTGAAGATGTCTGAGCACTGATCAGGTGTTGTGCTGTGACACCACAGGTTTATTTACACTGTCAGATACAGGACTGTATCTTTCTGTCTCTCCCACAGGTCTCCCAGCAAGAGCAGAGGCCCCGTGCCTGAGAATGGACAGCGCTCTAGACCCTTAGCAAAGTACCACAGCAGGCAACTGAGGAAAGGTAAGGACATACTAGTGATATGGAAAGATGTTCGGAGTCTGGCCTCTGGCTCCCTCTCAATGACAGACAGCTGATAAGTCTGCTGGTGTCAAATATAAAACTTGTCTAGGGTGTCATCCATGCTGCACAGACACAATGGAGTTCACAAAGACTTGATGTCCACATCTCTAGTCACACAGATCTGAAATAATCCTTTGTTGTATGATGCCTCAGCACAAAACATACTTCATGAACTTCCTAAACAATTTAATATCTACCCCCAAGTCCAAGCACAGAAAGACCCACAGACAGGTTCTTGGCTGTAGAAAACCCTACAGAGAAGGAACTCTTAACACACCATGTGCAGAGAGAGGGTCCTGCTGAGACAGCCTGGAGGGAGAAAGTGAACAGGGACACAGAAGAAGAGAACAGTTTTTAAATACAGTGTGTTACTATTTATATAAAAGTGCCATTTGCTATTAGTGCTTTCCAGAAGATCCTTCTAATTCCAGCAGTGTCACCCCAAGCTTTACCCATGTAACCGCCCAGCCCTAACACACTATTCATGTGGTAGTTTAACACCTGCTCTCCAAACCATCTTTTCTTTTAAAACCCCAGCCAAGCATAAACAAATGCCTTGATGACTAGAGCTGAAACACAAAGACAGAATGGCTGCTGCTCTGGTGGGAGAATGACCAGGAAGAGGTGAAGTGCAGGCTCTGGGTGTGCACAGGGTAACACACACGCTCCACGTTCCTCTCATCCATGCAGGTTCCAGAACACACCTAAGCTGATCAGCCTTTACACCATCTGCAAGAGGTACAGAAAACAATACACCAAAGGAGACCATTTTACCTATTTGAGAGAAAATATCCATTTCTAGCTATTGCAAGGTTGAATTCAGGCTCCAGCCCGCTCCACAGAGACATTAGCTACTGAATCAGAAATGGGGATAAAAGGAAGTTACTTATAATCTATAAGACAAGGTGGGTTTTTTCCTAGCTCTGAGGCACTATTTTCCAGTTGCCCAGGGTTTCACTTGCCAAATACAGCAGCATTATATTTATATCTATGTTTATTCTGCCCTCCCCACAGAGGATAATCCACCCCCACAAACATTCTGGCAAAGAAAAGCAGACAGCAGATGTGATTTCTTCTTGGAGAGCGTTTAAAATGTAAATTCTGACTGACTTGAGAAGCCAGCTCAAGCTCCCACATTACAAACTACCACACAGACACACTCCTGTGTGCTGGGCTGCTGGAAGTTTAGAGCAAACTCTGCCAGCTGAACCTGCGAGTTCCTTGCAAGGGAACACTGGACTATAGTGCCATACGCTGGGTATCTCCACACCTGACTAACAGAATAGGAGTTTTTACAGAACATTTTGACCAGGAATATTCCTATCCCTCATGCTTCATGGTAAATCAATGCCAAAAATACTGGTCCTTAAACACATATCATTAACCCTTTGACTCACCAGAGAGCTGTGGGTCACTCCCAGCTCACAGCTCGTGGGCTCATGCCTGCAGGAAAGGGGCAGCCCTGGGCTGGAAGGCAACGGGTAAAGTCAAACAGAGAAGCAAATGGATCCTCTTCACAGCAGCTACATGCCCTTGAATATCACTGGAAAGTGACATGGCACCACTCAGGAAATTCTCTGCATTCCCTGCTGGGAATGCTGCGGTGTGGGAACGTGGTCATTTCTGAGAGGCACACCACGTTCATTTGGGAGTGAGAGCAGGAAACTTACAGTAATTAGCAGAAAGCCCAGCACCACCCTGTCCTACTGAGATACTCTCTTCTCTGCTTCTAGGAATGAAGATACTGTAAGATGCTCAACTCCAGCTCCAACTCCTCAGGACACAACTGCAGCCACAGCACGGCCATAACTACAACAGTCATTCCGCTGCTCTACTGCTTCATCTTCCTCACAGGGCTCTCGCTCAACGCCGTGGCAGCCTGGGTCTTCCTCTACGTTTCCAGCACAAAGAGTTTTATTGTCTATCTCAAAAACATTGCTGTGGCCGATCTCCTCATGAGCCTGACGTTTCCTTTCAAAATCCTTGCTGATTCGGAAATTGCACCTCCAGAGCTCAACCTGTTCGTGTGCAGATACTCCGCCGTTGTGTTCTACATGAACATGTATATCGGGATCACCTTCTTTGGCCTCATAGGGTTTGACAGATATTACAAAATCGTAAAGCCTTTGTTCACCTCCTTTGTTCACACAGTTAACTACAGCAAGGTCGTCTCTATAATCATATGGCTATTATTAATGATTATGTCATTTCCAAATATGATTTTAACTAATGAAATAACTAAAGACAATTACTCCAGAAAATGTATAGGTCTTAAAAGTGAGCTTGGCAGACAGTGGCATAAAGCAACAACTTATATTTGCACAGGGATTTTCTGGGTTGTTTTTTTTCTGCTAATCATATTTTACACTTCTATATCCAAAAAAATATACAGCTCTTATAAAAAGTTCCGGAGAGGCTCAGATGTGGCCAAGAGAAAAACCAGCCGGAATATATTCAGCATCATGTTGGTGTTTGTCATTTGCTTTGTGCCCTACCACCTCTGCAGGACCCCATACACCCTGAGCCAGACCAGCTCCTGGTTCACCTGCCAGTCCCAAAAATCGCTGTACTATGCCAAGGAGTTCACGCTGGTGCTGTCTGCTGCAAATGTCTGCCTCGACCCCATTATTTATTTTTTCCTCTGCCTCCCGTTTAGAGAAAAGCTGTATCAAAAACTGCATCTCAAACTGAAAGCTTCAAGTGAGGTTGACATTTCTAAATCTAGAAGATCAAACACGCTTCGGGAAAGTATAAACATAGTGTAGGTTTGTGTCTATACAATAATGCACATTAGGAAGTTATTAATGAACGCAAATGTCCCAAAGAAACAGAGCACGACAACCAGCAACAAACAGAAGAGGGATTTCAGCATGACACCAGGTGCTATTTCTCTGTCTAAACTCGTTATTGCATGTGTCAATCTATTCACTACCTGCTGTTTCACTGATGCCATGATTGCACTAGGGTGTGACATGACCAGCTGGATCTCAAGAACAGAGAGAGGAGTACCTGGAATGGCACATTTTGGAGCTCCAGGCCGCGGGTCTCTGGAAGGACCATCCAACAGACCCAAAACCACACCAATCTGCTTCTCCGGACTTACAGGAACAGAAACATGTTCAAACTGTAGAAACTCCCTCGCTGCTGGTGCAGGAGGAGGCAAGAACATCACGGAGCCATGTGGGAACACACAGACAGGTACAGCTGTCTAGAAACTCCGGTACCTTTAAATCCAGAAATAATGGTTTGCTGGTTTTGCCATGACTTTTACACAGCAGTAAAGCATTTCTGTCTGTACCAAAGTAACAGCTGAAAGCCACCAACCTGCTCTATACAAATATAATCTCTTATAACTTTATTTTTCAGAGCAGCTTTTTTTTTTTTTTTTAATTGATTCTATCATTGTACAGGGAAAACTTACCAGGGCCTGAAGTATGCACTAAAGCTTTCAGACAGTGGCTCTGGAAGCTGAACGTCTTCATTTTATTTAACAAAGGAGCTATGGGAACAGAAATAACGTGTCCTTCACCATTCTGACACTGCATTTCATTCTAGTCCAAACAGATCTAAGGGTGAAAATTTTTAAACATTTGGTCCTTGCACCTTCTCCAAGCCTGTGGGTAACTTTTGATCTGAGACCATTGGTCAGCAGTAGCAGGATTCTACCATTCCACAGGATTGTACTCCAGCTAAAGGTCTGGACACCTCCACTGGGTTCACACACAGATTTGTGGAGCAAATGCAGCTCCATGTATTTCCCACCCACCAGCAGAGCAGTTCCAGCCTGATCCCAGTGAGCACCAGGACCCCACGCCTGGGGCAGCCTGGGTGTCCTCGGACCATGGGAGCCGGGGGTCGCCAGCCCAAACCTGCCCACAGGGACTACAGGAGAAGGCTGTATTCTAGTTGTGTTTGTTAAAGAAAATACATAAAAGACTGTTTACATGGTTCTTTCAGAGCTCCCTGACTGTCAGACTGAGGCTCTGCAGGCTCTGCCCGCCAAGCAAGGGAACCAGCCTGCCAGAGAAGGGAATCTGGTGCTTTGTGGGAGATCTTTTGTCATTTATGGCAAAAGCATTCCGTTCCCTACATGGCAGGGCTTGATATTTGCCTACGTAAATTTACATAGCTGTGGCTGTGAAAGATCACTGGCATAGGCAGATGAAAACACTTCCACAATATATATTTGAATAACTTCCTTATTGCTTTGCAAGCTTTGAAAAAAATATTTATATTGTGTAATTGTTTCACACCTCACCAGATTAATGATATTAGAATGACCAGAATCTAAGTGCAGGCACCAGGGAAACAGATGGTGACCATCACCCATGTTCAAAAGGGATCCTACATTTCCAGCTTTTCATTCATGTCAAAAAATTCCTCCTCCAAGAGCTTCCCTAGTCAGGAAATGGTTCTGTGCCCCTGAGCCTGCTGCAACCCCACCCTGTGAGCGACAAGTCCCAGGTAACACCAGTGTCAAACTAAGCCTCTGTTCCATCTCCTTGGCTTTACTCCTTACTTTTCTGGATGACCTGTGGCCAATTTTTTTTCCAGCACTGGGTAAATGAATCCTTTCACATCTTTCCCAGCACATCATGCCTCAGACACCCCAAGCCAGCTCCTCACACACTCAGGGAACTCACATTCCAATATCTGTTCTCTTCCCAAAATACTTCTGCAGGAAGGGCAGACTATTATGCAGTAAAGGTTTACTGAGCCATTGCTTTCTCTTTTTAGACCTGGGAAAGTTCCTTGAGCTGTAAACGGACTCTGCTGAAAAGGGGAAACCGACTGACAGAGACACACAGAAACAACTGCCCATGCTGCAGATTGGGTTTAAAAAAACTCTACAAGTATAGGAAGATCAGCTTTGCATGACCATAAAATGAGTCCATGTTTGCTCACAACTGGACACAGGATCATTCCAGATTATGAAACTTTGCAAACATTTTGACATATATGGTCTGAACTTTCAGTTTATGACTAAACGTAAAACCAGACATTCTTTATCTGTTCCTCCACAAAGCCCTGGTGCAGGGTTTGTAAATTCCTGTGGATTCTCAGCTACAACCAAGGGCCACCATTTGGAGTTTCACTATTGCTGTCAGTACCTCACCCCCCCAGGGATGGTGTCAGATCTTTTCTCATCTTTTCCAAAACCAACCAACCAACCAACCAAAAAATAAATATTTTCCCAACCTCCCTAACGTGTGATTTTTATTTTCAATAGTGTTTGGAAAATATCCAAATATTTAGAATGTTCATTGCAATCAGCAGAATCCCTAGGTGCCCTCAAACCTGCCAACTAAGGCTTAACTCTAAAATAAACACCATGAGAGTCCCAGAACCTAGGATTTCATGCAGGAGTGTTAAAATGAACGAGGACCAACTACATTGCAGAATCCCGATTCCAAACGGATTTTAAATGCGAGATATATGCAGAGAAGGGGGGAAACAGTTTCAGACTTACGAAAACAAAAGCAAAGAAGCAGCCACTGATGTCATACACTTACAGCCCCCCGCGTGCCTCTCCCCCAGGAACAGGAAAGGGACGGCTCTGGGCTGTTCCGTGAGCACTTAATTTCTTTCTGTCACCGCTCTTTTGGGTAACTTCCACGTGGTTTAGCTCTTTGAATGCTGAGTTTAACTGCGTCAATCAGTTCATTTGAAAACCACAGCCACGTTTTCAGAGCCCGGCAGAGGCAGCCTGGGTAGAAGAGCAGTCGCTGGGGGTATCTGACCTTTGCAGACCAATGCTCAGAAGACCCGAGGCCACAAGGACAGGTACGTGGTCTCAGTCTCTGTCTGTTACAGCCTATTTAGATCTCCCTGAATGCACAGCCCGAAATCCGACTGCCAAACGCTCCCGAGGTAGGGCTGAGCTTTTGGCGAACCAGCCCTGGCTGTGCCGGTGGCCAGTGTCACCCTGTCACAGCCCTCCGGGGCTGGGTGTGCCGGGTGTCCCTGGCCTGGGGAGGACGGGGACATGCGGGACTGCTCCATGCCTCGGTGCAGGGAACGCCAGCCACCAGCAGCACCGCCTGCCCTCACCCAGACCCCGTAACCCGGCTCCTCTTCTGCGGACAAGAGACACCCGCAGAGAGCCAGCTGCAAGGAACAAACTGCTTTCTCCAACATTTTAAACCACTGGAGTACCTGCAATCGTTTTGCTTTACAAACTATGCAAATCTGGATACAATTTTACAGATGAAATTATATGTGCAGTAGTTGTCTTATATTGGATATAAAAATTGGGTACAATATACAGAAATAGAAATGTTGCAGTCTGATGCTACTCGAGACAGAAATGTGTTGGTTCCAAGAAATTCAAAAGGAACAGCCTTTCCCACAGCCATTCTCTGTAGCAGACTGATGCAGTGTAGCAAACAAACAAAAACCCCTCAGTCTTGGACCTGCATATTTAGTTAAAATAGGACCAAAATTTTCTACTTGCCTTGTCTACTGAAGCCTACAAAGAAAGTGAGCAAAATTATTTATTATCCACTTCTTTCAAAATGTGCTTTTTCTAAAGGCTTCATAAAAATATAGAATTAATTCATTCTCTGTTCAAGTAGGAATGGAGAGCAGCTTGCAAACCTTAGGACTGATCACAACTATTTCCTCAGCCACCTGACATATCTGCTTATTGGCTGGAGAGTGCATGCCCTCAGAACTCCCAATGCATTTTTACAGAACAGGGATGCCACAAATACGACTTTTTTTAGGCATGGTTTCAATCCTTCAAAAGTTATGATGTTTCAGTATGATCATTATTAACCAGATGCTTAAATAGGTTCCAACCTTTTTCTCTAGCATTTTAGCTGGAGGAGGGTGTTGAACCAAACCCTGTCAGAAAAGCTGCTGTAGTGGAAATGCATCTAAGAAGGCTCTATGTTTTCAGAAACAAATCCTAAGACACTCCTAATTCTTCCAGCATGAGAACAAAGCCCTCCTGAATATCTGGGAGGCAGCATGAAGAGAGAGAAAAATATTTCTTCATAATGGTATTTTTTTCTTAGAATTAATCAAACAAAATTCTAAGAGAATAATCACTGTTTATCAGGAAAGGTTGCTGTCACTGATGTCCTCTTGGTTGTTTTTGCAGGTCCTTGATACCTCCTGTCAGCAAAGCCAACTCACACAAGGAGTTTACAATGTCAAGCAACTTTTCTGAATGTCATCTCTATGAAGAAATGGAACCTTTCACCTATTTTTACTACTTGATTTTTCTTATGGGAATTATTGGAAGCTGTTTTGCTCTGTGGGCATTCACACAGAAGGATCAGAAACAGAAGTGTATGAGCATCTACTTAATCAATCTCCTCACTGCAGATTTCTTGTTGACTTTGACATTGCCCGTGAAGATTATTGTTGACCTAGGAATTGCGTCCTGGAATCTGAGAATATTCCACTGCCAAGTCACGGCCTGCTTCATCTACCTGAACATGTATTTATCAATCATATTTTTGGGATTTGTGAGCATGGATCGCTGCCTCCAGCTGATGCACAGCTCTAAGATCTACCGCATTCAGGAGCCTGGGTTTGCCAAGACATTGTCTGCAGTTGTGTGGATCATGGTTCTCCTCATAACTGTACCTAACATGGCTATTCCCATAAAACACATTGAAGAAAGACCTGGCATAGGATGCATTGATTTCAAAACAAAATTTGGGAGAGACTGGCACGTGTTCACTAATTTCATCTGCACAGCAATATTCCTGAATTTCTCAGCTGTGATACTGATTTCCAATTTTCTCATTGTTAGACAACTCTACCGCCACAAGTACAGTGAGAGTTACAGCAGAGTGAGGAAGGCGCTGGCCCACATCCTGCTGGTGACGGCCGGGTACCTGCTGTGCTTCGTGCCCTACCACGCCGTGCGCATCCCCTACACGCTGAGCCAGAGCAACACCATAACCAGCTGCCCCCTCAAACGGGCTCTCTTCAAAGCCAAGGAGGCCACCTTGCTGTTTGCAGTCTCAAACCTCTGCTTTGACCCCATTCTCTATTACCACCTTTCCAAATCGTTCAGACTGAAATTCGCGGAGGCGTTTGCAGCCCCCAGGGAGACAAAGGCCCTCGCGGACGCGGAGGGGCAGCGCAGCGGCGAACAGCAGATGGACAGCCCCGACTGCAAAGCACTCGAGCAGAGCACCGGCGGCTGCTGGGTGGGCGCACGCCTGGGCACCGCAGCCGGCCGGGGAAAGCCCCCCGCCAGAGCAGCCCCGTCGCCGTGCGGCGCGCCCGCACCGCGGGCCTGAGCGCCCAGAGCCGCCAGGGACGCCTTCCACACACAGCTCCGTGAGCAGCGCTGACCCACCCGGGACCAGCACCGCGCGAGAATACAGCGTCAGCTCAAATGTACCTTAGAATGATTCATGGCAGACACCTGAAACCACCTTTAGTAAGTTAAATATTGTGCATTTACTATATTAAATGACTTGGTGCTATCAAGTGAAGAAATTATTTAACTGCAGTTCTTCATCTGCAAAGCTGATTTTACAAGATTAACCAAAAAGCATTTTAGAGGGCATTATTTACTCCAGAAAGGGATTTTAAACAGCTCTGAAAATTATTGTATCTTCTTGCACCACACCTGCAGGCTTCATAAATAAATTTCTTGTTCTTGCCAAGTTCCATTGTCTCTCCTTGCTGCTGTCTCGTTGAATATGAGAAAAGCTAACAGCATGTTATTGCAGAAAATTCAAGTGAATTGTAAAATTAAGATAGAAAATGTAAGTATCCAGAATGTTCTCTTTGTTTGATCTCTTTTCATATAAATTTATATAACAGCAACTAGGTTTATTAATAATCCAATTTAAAATTACTTCCAATTCTTATGCCTATGTAGAATAATCAATAATTGAGATTTAAAAATCAATTTGCATTGGCAAAATCCAGCTGCTTAGGTTATCTCCATCTGCAAATCAAAATTATTTCAGAAACAAAACCAAATCAAGTTATCTTTTTTCTAATCCTTGCAAAATGGACAAAATATGAATCATATTTTAAGCAAGCATTCAAAACAGCTCATTCAGTATTTTCATAACAATTTTCATGCAACAAATCAGAGCCCAAACTTTGTGAGGTAAGCAATTTAAAGAAAAGAAAACTGTATATATCACACCATACTCTCACATGACACTCCCTGGACTGAAAGGCTTTAAAAGGACAAAAGGATATTGTTAAAAAATTATCATTGTTGTTTTAAAATAATAATAATTCTTAAGCAGGTACAGTCCAGTTTGAGGCCTGTTCAATACTTGGGGCCTTTTTCCAGCACGGTGGAAAACATGAGAACCCATGTGCGCAAGGGCTGGGATCTGGAATGTTACTCATGGGCCTTCCTCCAGCTCCCACGAGCCTACAGACAAGCAGAGCAGCAGCCAGAAATCCAGGCTGAGAGCAGCGTGGGGAGGGCAGGAGTAAGAGACACCACCCTGTCCCATACAATTCAGAGGTGTTTCTTTCACATATTTTGGTGTTCATTTGTCTGCCCAACTCCAGTATAAAATGTTCTATTTAGCAAGCTTTTGTTAGACCCTGGGTCGTGGTGGGTTACTGTGGTGCCTGTCCTCGAACCCCAATGGTCACTGCAGTGCTCCCCCTGGAAACGCTCTGCTGTCCCGTCAGGCAGTACCGCGAGGTGCACTGGTCACTCACCAGGGGCAGGGGGAAGGTGTGGCACTGGTCAGTGACCAGGGGTATGGGGAAATGTGTGCCATACCGCAGGTGACAAAGGAGGTCATAACTGGATGGGAAAATCAGTTCTCTCAGCCTGTCCCTCTTGGCTGACTTCTCACTGGCAACTGAGATTCTTCTGCCAAAGGAAGGGTTCCCACTCTCACAAGACTCCCCAGGAGAAAATATCTGAGACATGTAAAGCAAAGGTTTAAGGCAAGTGTAACCTCCAGCTTCTGAAACCCAGCAGCTGCAGCCAGAGATAGGATTTGCTCGGCACCTGCAGTATGCCACACATTTCCCCATACCCGTTTCCAGACTCTGACTTGCATTCCATTGACACATTACAGTAAAAGAAACAAAACAACCCCCCAGCCTCTAAAGGCATCATCTGTCAGATAGCCAAGGTCAAAAAACTCCGCAAAAGCTGCATTTTATTTCTGACATTTTTAAGAAACACCATGTGCCTTTAGAACCCTGTGTTTACAGAGCAGTAATGGGATGTAATGTGCTTATATCCAGTACTTTTTCCTTGTGAGCTGGCTGTGCTGATCTCCCTCATCCCTCCCAAGGTGGCCACCGTCTCTGAACACTTCAAATACCAACCTGCAAATTAAAGAGATGTGATTTTCCTTCTTTCCCCAAGATCAGTGGAAGCTACACAGGGCAGTGACCATCACAAGGGCCGGAGCCAAGCACGGCGCCCTCAGCAAGTGAACACTTTCCTGACAGTGATTGGGAATTACAGACCCAAGAGCATGAAAGTTCCTGCTTCACAGCTGTCCCAACTTCCCTCCTCAGAAAAACAGAATGCAAGTTTGGGCTGAACAAGGCTGCTGTGTACACTCACACATCAGAGAGGTTTCCTGTAAATACACTTTACAGCAAGCAAGAGATACTACTCAACTAGGGCAGGGAGAGTGGAGAGGAGGGGAAATGCTCTTCTCTTACCCAAATGAAGGAACATGGTGACGTCACCACTGCTGTGGTGAGATGCAGTCGGCTACCCACAGAACCATGGATGCTACAGATTTCTGAAGACAATGCAGAACACTCAAAAGACTGTGCTCTCCACTGATGCAGACTTTTGTCAGGCAACTTGGCACCACCAGAGCCATTCCCACACACTGGGTTCTTGGAACACAGGGCCCTGGCAGCAGCTGAGACAAGTGAAGCTGAAGGGTCTGGCCATCAAATATGTTATTTTGCTTTTGACTAGAAATAACAAACGTGGAGCTGCACAGCTTCCTGTCTCACGACAGCTGTACCTCAGGGCTTCCTCTGTTCCAACACCACGTTTACTCACACACGCTCAGAGTGCATCAAGCAGCACCTCTCGGAATAATCAGCCTCTGGATTTGTCTTACCTGGGGTCTTGCATCTGCAGCTGGTCTGGACAAGCGCAGACCACACTTCAGAGGGGCTCAAACTGCTACCTCAAGGAGCAGCATTAAGGTCACATTTTTACTCTTAAAATTTCAGGGGCAGGAAAACAAAAAGATGAGTTCACACACTACTAAATGACAGTGCTTAGTAGGGAAGACAAGACACAAGGTACTGAAGCAGAGCATGGGTGTGGGCAGGCAAGAACAGCAGCTCCCTGGGCTTGAGGGAAACTCTCCATGGACAAGACCCTCCCTCAAGACTCCCAAACCTTCCCCCAGTACTAATGTGACAAAAACACTTCAAGGTGACATAAAATGGGAGAAATTATCTACAATACATAGTACACACCCCTTTGAAGCAAGATTTCAAGTTTAGACAACTCATTCCCAACATCTGTCATTTAGCCATGATCCAAAATAACTGTAACCTCCTGAAAGCCTCAGTCAGACCCTTCTGGAGAAAACCAAAGGCTTCATTTCCACCAGTTTATAACTGGAAGCAAAGGTGGGTGAAGAAAATGAGAAGAGTTGGTTTGGGCTTAGTTTTTAAAAACACTCCGCAATTAGTAACACAGGAACGTATTGAAAGGAAAGATTTACATGCCTCTGTTCCTGAGGAGGTTGGAGATATGCAGATGTGTTTCCAAAGGTAATGAACTGCCCTGTCTGCCACACCAGAGCTCTCAGACTGTACTCCTCTACAGCCAAACTGTCTTCAAAGTTTGGGAGGTTAAAACCAGCTAAATGTGCTGCCACAAGTGGTGCAGAGTGAAGTACAAGATACAAAACGCTCCTGACTGCAGCCCACCAGGGCCCAAGGCAAGTGCTGCACATACACAGCAGCCCTGAGAGCAGCCCAAAGACAGTACCATTGGCACATTTCTTTAAAAGATGAGACCATGTTCTACAAAACATTAACCCTGCTTTAAATGTCATCTAGTATAAAAAGAAAAAAAAAAAAGCTGTGTGTTCCTCTTAGCGTCGCTATCAGTTATTTAAGTCACAGAATGAATTTTTTTGTTCCAGACAGATTTTGTACTTTAATTCCTTTAGATGAGCAGGAACCTGGTGTTAATTTCCTAAAATAGAAAAGGATGAAAATATCCAGACAGGTAACTAAGCAATTTGAGTAACCAAAACAATGCTAACTGCATTATTGAAACTATTACAAGACTACTCAGAACATGCTCTATTTTCTCAGTCCTTGGGGAAACAGACTGATTCGGCAGATATTATTTTGCTCATCTTGTCTCTCTTTCCTGTCAAGCAGCCCAACACACTCAGATTTGGGTCTCTCATGTAGTTACAAATGTTAAATCAAAGCTTCATGATTTCAAGACCCATCAGAGCTCTGTTCCCACAGTGGGGTGGGGAGTTTTGTTTGTTTGTTTCATTTCCAGAAAAGTGATCTCAGAAAGACAAATATCAACTCTCTGCATTTGTCACAAGCCCCATTCGTGAGAACCACATTCAAAACAGGACTTTTTCACTCTAAAGTGAAAAACATCCCTTGGCATCGAAAGAATTCAGATGAACTTCAAAGACAACATGAGAAACAAGAATAAACACAAGTGCAGAGCCCTAAGCTTTAAAAGCAGATCCCTAAGCACATAAATATCCACCGTTTCAGGATTCTACATAGTGATTTCAAGAAACTCAACATCAGTCCTTAAAAACCAATCTCTCTTCTGTCCTCCATTCACTACTGCAGACTGGCTGGAAAATCCTGGTACCAAGCTGCATCTACCAGGTATCCCCCTAGTGCTGAGGTGCATTTCAAGCTATACTTAACCAAGCTGTATTTTGCTACACAGGCTGACAAGTTCAAGAGTCTCACCAACCATTCCAGACCAAAAAGTATTAAGAGGTGAAAAAGCTATTCTTTCTCAGTTCCCTTCCACAGTGGTACCTGTGACAGACTATGACAGGTAATAAAATACATGTAGTCCAAATGTTAGGTGAAATTTGAGTGGGTTTAAGCCCTAGGAAAATGACAGGTGAATTCACAGAAGAGTTGTTATAGACATGAGAAAGTCACTATTGCATTCTCCAGCTCACCCTTCTGAGGACTCTGTTTCTGCCCAAGTCAGCTCCTGTCCTCACAAGCACCCCTCACTAACTGGGGCTGCAGAAAAGTCACGGGTGTTCCAAGTCTGGACTAGTGCAAAAAACTTTATTCCAATTTAAAACTGTACAGTAGCAGTACAGACTGTTTACTGGATTTACACCTTCACAATAATCACCGCTGTGAAAATCATTCTGGAGCTGTGCACAAGAGATTATTTGAGTCAAGGAAATGTCAGATGGAAAATACTTGTGGCCAGAAATAAGGTCAGTAGTTTTCTCTGCAATCCCACCTAAAAAGAAAGTGAATTTACTGCTTTATGTCACATCATAGATTTCTAGATTTCGAGTCCTCCTACTCAGGCAAATCTCCCGAGGAGCCCACACAAGTCAAAGAGAACCAGAAATGAGAGGTCCTTTCATTACTCAATGCACACGGCCACACTCACCGGGCAGCAACCCTGTTACTGTACTCATCGTGATGTTACATCTCTATGGGCCATCAGACCTTCCCACCAAAACAATTCAACAACTGCTATTGTTATTTGAAACTTCATGAACAAAGAGCTCAGCCCCTGTCAGCTACACTAAGTGCTGGGTTTTGGGCTGCACACAGCCTGATGGGCGCCCCTTGCCTGTATGGAAACCTGCCACACAGAGCCAGCTGGGAGAGAATCACAGATTCATTCCGGTTGGAAAAGGCTTTTAAGATCATCAAGTCAAACCATTAAGACAGCACTGCCAAGCCCACGACTAAGACACGTGCGATCCATGATTAAGGCTCAAACCAAGATATTAAAACAGGAAAAATAGACAGAAAATAGGTTTCAAACATGCTTCAGTTGGGCTCACTTCAAAACACAGGCAGCAGACAGCTGTCCTTCAAAGAACATTTTTAACAATAACAATGTCAGTAGGCAGACATCCTAGTAGTGGACATCCTACTTACAAAATGAAAATCCTTACAGGCTTACATGAGCTGCCAGCTGAAAACAGTGTACACGGCCTCGTGACTTAAGGCCTTTTCTGCCAGGGAAAAGCAGAAGTTTATTAAGGGGAAGGAAACAAGAGACAAAAAAAAGACGAACAGCACCACACGTGGTGACATCCCTGCAGCGCCGGGTGCGGGGAGCGGCCGACATCCAGCGGCCGTGGGGCGGCTCGGCAGCCTCGGTGGCGCTCCCGGGGCCCCGCAACCCTTCCCGGGGCTCCACAACCCCTCCAGGGGCTCCGCGATCCCGCCGGGGCCCCGCAACCCTTCCCGGGGCTCCGCCTTCTGCTCCGCCGGGGCTGGGCTGGGCTGCCGGGTGCTCACCAGAGCCTGCCCAGCAGGTGACACCTGAACCTGCACTGGTAACAGGGATGTGTGGATTCCCTGACCATGGCTGGAGGATGGAACTGGAAGATATTTAAGGTCCCTTCCAACCCAAACCATTCTATGTGGCTTTGGAAGTTCAAATGTCTAACTGCACAGGCAACATCCATCAGGCACCCTGCGCCAGTGCCAAAAGTTGAGCTTGAGCCAAGCAACAACTAAGTCTTGAAAATTCCAGAGGTGGTTAAGAAGCTGCACATAACTTGGCAGCTTAATTTCTTCTCAGTTCCAGGTCTGGTAAGGTAAGGCTAAAACTTTCAAAGCTCAGTTTTCTTCTCTCAGAAAGAAGTCAGCACTTTCTCTGCTTCTGCTCTCCCTCAAATCTCCTGAGCCTGCTGTGCAAACACAGGCACACTGCTCCCATATCCAACAATACTTTATTCCCACTCGTCATTCTTCACCTTCACATAGTACAATGTGGTGCCATTAGAAGATTTCCTGCAAATCAAATGGACAGACCTGCATAAAAACGTCTGGTACCCTGAACTGGGGAGCACAGCTCTAAGGGGTCAAAGCAGCATGTTTTCAAGGCAACCAAACCTCAACTCATAAAGTACCATAAGACAAAGGCAATAACAGCAGACAGTCTGCATTAAGAACACAATAATGACTTTCAGAAGTTTGCCTACCAACACTGTCTTTTAGAACACAAAGAAAGTGTTACTACAATTATATATGGAAGTCAGAAAAACTTTGGAACACAGACAGGGAGACGGAAAAAAAAGATACAAATACACGTGCAACAGCACAAAACCAGATCATTCAGCTCCAAAAGCAGATGAAAGCAAAAAGCCAGCACCCAAATGATAAAGCATATCACACCCTACCTGTTCAAAACCACAGCACATCCATGTGCTAACGTCCTGACATCACCCAGGCATTAGGGTAAAGAACTTCCAGTGACTTCCCCTGCCTGCTGTGACAGCTCTCCTTCCTCAGTTTCTCTCTGATTACTGTAAAAGTGTATTGGGAACACAAGGACAACTCTGGCAAGTGTTTCACTCCATCGTACTTGCTCTGAGCTCCACATAATGGTTTGCTGCACATCTGTCTCTCTGGAAATGCTTCTAGACATGTCATCTCCCCAACACTACACTCTGCTTGTTTAATGCAAAGCCATTAAAGCACTGACTGACAGTGACGATGCTGCAGGTCTGTGCACAGGGCCCTGAACTACGACCAGCACTGGCTGAGTCACAACACTGACAAAACACGGGTGGAATCACTAAACAGACCCACTTACATTTTCCACTTTCAAATTTTACTCCGACAGTGTTTTTTTAAATTCAGATATTTCTTCTTTTCTCCAAACACCTTCCAAGGAAATTCAGGAGTTTGGCATTATACACAGACCCATGATAGAACTCTGCAACCTTTGCCACCTGCTCTCAGAGGTATTTGGTTACAATTTGAGTCCCTTCTACAAAATAAGCTTGCAATTAGAAAACTTCAGGTGACCAAATGTTTCCTGCACAGTGAGAATCGAAACAAAGTTACACTGTCTTTGTCACCAGAAATGTTTCTCCCCTGCGCCTCTGGCAAATTAAGGGGGATCTCCCGTGTGTACCAGCTCTCAGAGCACAGGGGCCGTCAGTGTGCGAGCAGCCTGCGCGCTCACAGCTGTGCCTGTAAGGAATCCCCCGTGTGGCTCATCAGATTTCAACAGTCAGTCACAAAACAAGCTTGAAATAGATAAAATAAATATACTACATTACTTCCTTCCATCTGGAGCGTCACTGCTTTCCCCATTGACCCTCCAAACAGAGCCAACATAAAACTGATTGGAATTTTGCACAAGCAGTGGGATATAAAACCATTCCTTCTGCAACCACTCTGGAACTGCCAGCTTCTCCAGGTTTTCACTCTGACTAGGCTGCGGCAGCCCAGGAGCAGTTCCTGTGGTCAGTGTGACCGACACAGAGCAGGTCTGCATGGCACAGTGAAGAGAGGAAAAGAGGATTAATAAGGAAGAAATTCTCTCAGCAGCAACTGGAACAACCCAGGGTATTTGCGAATATATTGGAGACAAACCTCTGGCAGAGCTGTGTGTATCAGTAAACAGAACGTTGCTCTTTTATGACTCCGTAACGCAGCTGCTGTGACAACCAGAGCTGTTTACTGTCAGAGCTACAGAAACCACCACTCTCAAACACAGCTATTTTCACTGTCCACTGCCCACCTCAGACTCCCAGAAGGAGAAAAAAAAAAAAACAAAAACACGAAGCCCAAAACCAAGAAAACAAAACAACAACCAAAAAACCCAGCATTGCTGGCTTAAGAAGAAAACCTGCAAAAATAAACCCTCTGAAAACATCCTTTATGGAGAGCAGATAATCAGATAGAGCAGCCAAGCTCGTCTCTGAACCCCCCACTCATCCACTCCCCCGGGGGCTGGGACGAGCAGAGCACTCATCAAATTACAGAGATCTGTCATCCTAAACCCTCGCGATCAAGTGACAGGGGATGC
This sequence comes from Daphoenositta chrysoptera, assembly GCA_013397915.1. Lineage (NCBI taxonomy): Eukaryota > Metazoa > Chordata > Aves > Passeriformes > Daphoenositta > Daphoenositta chrysoptera. Next base: position 383,524 of record VZRO01000190.1, on the reverse strand, counting down.
ACTGAAACATCTGCAAAGCTCTACAGAAGGGCACAGGGAAGAAGAGCCTTTACCGCATCCCGCAGCCAGGGCTGGCTGGGTGCCCGGGGCTCTCGGGACAGGGCTGTCTGGGCATTGGGGCCCTAAGGACAGGGCTGGCCGGGCACTGGGGCTCTCGGGACAGGGCTGGCTGGGTGCCCGGGGCTCTCGAGCATCCCGGCTGCCGCCGCGCTCGGGACCTCGGCGCCGCCTCACGGGCAGCCGCGTCCCCCGCAGACCCCGAGTGCCACCATGCCGGTGCAGCAGAAGAAGCTGATCTTTTGCACAGCCGGGGTGCTGAGCTTCGCCTGCGCGCTGGGGACGGCGGCGGCCATCGGCACCCAGCTCTGGGTGAGGGGGACGATCCTCTGCACGACGGGAGCGCTGCTCGTCAACGCCACCGGCCCGGAGCTGCACAAGTTCATCGGCGAGATCCAGTACGGGCTCTTCTCCGGGCAGCGAGTGCGGCAGTGCGGGCTCGGGGGGAGACCCTTCCAGTTCTCTTGTGAGTACCGATGGCGTTTGAGTTATTTTCATCGCCTTGCTGCCGGCTGGGGCGGCGGGACAGGGAGCCCAGCAGCACGGGCCATGCCAAAGCAACGCTGCCCTTACAGCGCTCTGAGCTTCAGGGTCAATAACTTATTTTATGATACTAATACAGCCTGGCTAATGTCTTCAAGAATCTATAATGCAGTTACACAGATATCCACATTCCAAAAGATATATACTATTACTTTAAAAATAATACTTGGGGGGTTTCATTAATCTCTGTCATCTTCCTCTGTGTGTCAGCATTACAACATCGCCTCTGTGCTGTCAAGAAGAATGAACTAAGCCAGCAAGAACCTCAGGAAAGAGCTGGGGCACTGGCTGCTATTGAGAAAAAAACAGCCCAAAAGTTTGCAATCTGTGGCACTAATTGGAAGAAGGACAGGGGGAGGCTGTCTGGGGAATGCTGGCTGACTTGGCACCTGACACACAGAATGTCAGAGTATTAGAAATGCCTTCACTTTGCATTCATAACCTTTTAAACTTCAAGGATAAGAAGATCAATTAAAAAATTATCAAGTGAGACATTTCTATCCAGCAGCACATGGAACAGGCAGTAAAAGCCAGTTGCAGTGTGTACAATACCTCACCTGAAGTTGCTACAGCACACAGTTTATAATCCTTCTGCTATAACAGCACATGCAAATTGCTCACACCAGTGGTTTAAAGCAGGGGAAGGTTACCAGACTAGGTACCAGAAATTATTTACTATGTAACATTTTTCCCAAAATAGTAGAGCAAGTTAATTTAATATAGTATTAGTATTTGCTCTTTCTAAATTCCATCACTAGTCTGTTTATACAGCTGAAATTCCCTCTTGATTGCTTTGTGTGCCATCCCAGTGCGCAGTTATTGCGCCCTGGGTGAATTTTCAGAGGGGTCTATGCAATCCCAAGGATGTTGTTTACTGCTGTAGATGAGACTTATGACCCAGGGCTGGTCCAGCTGCCAGCAGCTCTGGGACTGACACTCAGGCTCAGTCAGTGACAGCTGTGAGCCACAGCTAGATGGGGACAAGCAGTCGGAGGCAGGAGCATTCATCCCAGACAGCACTGAGAACACGATGCTGACCCTGTTCCCTAGGGCTGCAGCAGCCCTCTCCCATCACCTTGGTACCTTGGAAGCTCACCAGGAGCATCCAGGAAAGCAGTACAAACTTATAAAATACACAGCCACGGCTTAATGCACTCACTGCACTTTAGCATGTCTGAGGAGTACAGACAGGGAAAATAGGCTAAATGATTTAGTTCTATGCTTGTTCCCATTAAATGCTCCCCCCTGACCACTATATCTCTTTTAATTGTAATACGAATTTGCTCTGCCAGCAAACCCAGTTCAGCTGGGGAAAACTTCTGCTCCATTTGTTCCCACTCATTCCCATCAGTTTCTAGGTCAGCGGTTCATTTTCTAAAGGTCTCTGCCATGCACAGCACACACAGGTTCATTCAGGACCATGAAGGAATATTTTCCTTTCAAGACAACATGGCTTCTGGAATTAATTTTTCCTGATGCATTACATATAAAATTTTAACGACATAACCAGCTATAGATGCAGGTGCCAAGGGGAGGATTCTATGCCATGCCATAACTTGTTTTCTTGAAATAAACAATACAAAATTGTATTATTAAATACACAGTTTTGCATGTTTTCCCAAAACATCAGATAGTGTCGCACAAACTAATTCTATGCCTTATAGGAATCCTGCACAGGAAAGTACTGGAAGGGGCTCTAAGGTCTCCCCAGAGCCTTCCTTTCCCCAGGCTGAACACCCCCAGCTCTCTCAGCCTGGCTCCCTGGCCTCCCTCCAGCAGCTCCGTGCTGTTTTGACACTGGGGGCCCCAGGGCTGGGGCAGCTCTGCAGGTGGAGTCTCACCTGAGCAGGGCGGAGGGGCAGAATTCCCCCTCCCCTGCTGTTGGCACTGTGGGGTCAGCCCCGGGCACGGGGAGGTTCTGGGTGGCCAAAGCTGGTGGAGCTGCTCCTCCACCGGCTGCCCCCCGTCCTTCTCCTCGGGCAGCTCCCAGCACACCCCGCCTGTGCGTGCTGGGATTGCCCTGGCCCACAGGCAGGACCTTGCACTTGGCCTTGCTGAACTCCATGAGTTTTGTAGACATGTGTTTAATTAATTTCCCTTTCATTTAGTCAGGGAGATAAATGGACTCAATACCCCACTACCTGCTGCTCTGTGTTCCTGCATGGAGCTGCAGAGCAGTTTGCTGGTAAAGCCTTTACAAGGAGGAGTAATTGATGTGAGACTGCTTTACTCTCCATACATTACAACCACAGCAGAGCAGCACGAGGCATTATTACCTCACTTTAGTCATGCCCCCATGAATCAGGAGCAGTGAAGTATATTTCACAGTTCCTTCCAAAATACCTCTTTTTGCCAAACAAACAGGAATTTTTAAAAATCATTTTCTCATGCTGTCTGAATGACTATCCCTGTGTCCTAGACAAACAGCACCACAATTTGAAATAGTAGCTTAAAAGCTGCATAAAAATATTTAGAATAAATTATTCCTGAATTTGTGCATCCATAATCACAGCATAATTTCATTTCCTAAGTCACAACCCTTTGTGGGACCTCTTGAACATAAATGAAAACAGAAAGTCCAAAAAAAGATTTATTGTCCCACTCCCAAAGAAGAGTGGATGGCCAAGCCTTCAGCCAAGGGAGATCAGCCCAGTAACACAGGCACTGCAAGAGGCCTCTGTGACACCTTGTGCCAGACCTGCCTCCTCAAATACAACTTCCTGGTTTTTCCCAGAGGATTACATTAAAGACCAAATACCACCCCCAGGAAGGGGAGGACAGGCTTTCCCTGGAGCTGGTCTCTCTCTCCTGGCCAGTCTATGCTTCTGAGTTTCACAGAATTTTTGTCTCCAAGCATCCATGATAAAACATTTCTAGTTAATAACTTCATCTGGTTGCATTTAGAAGAGCAAGATTAAAAGAATTATCACAAACAAGCATGAACCTCCAGCCTGGCTTCAGAGATAACTTTGCTTAATGTGTATAATAATGTTGTGTTTGTTCTGTTTTCAGTTTTTCCAGATTTGCTCAAAATTATCCCAGCAAGTATCCATGTTAGTGTCATTCTCTTCTGTACAGTACTGATTGTCTTTGCTCTGGTGGGAGCAGGGTTCTTCATGTTCAACGCTTTTGGCAGCCCCTACGAAACACTGCACGGCCCTGTCGGGTTGTACCTCTGGAGCTTCATCGCCTGTGAGTACCAGCAGGCCTGTCCTGAGGGCTGGCACTGCTCCGAGCTTACTGCTCGGGATGACCCTTAATCAGCCTTCCCAAGGACAGAAGAGCTGAGCAGCCAGAGAGCGAGAGGCTGGCAGCAGCTCCGGTCTGAGAAGAGCCACTGCGTGCAAGGACAGCAGAGTGTCCCTGCCCCTCTGCCCCGCACCGGCTCCCTGGGCTGCTGGCTTGGCTGACAGGCAGGTTTACCTTGACTTTACAAGGTATTACATGTCACAATCATAATTTAACAAAGGACTTCAGTACCTGTTTATCTTCAGGCACACAGAAAGTTCCATTATGCTCAATGGGCAACTTAAAGCTGAGCATGAGCACAGATACTTTGCTGGCTCACGGCACTAAAGCAGCTGTGCTAAATATTCCTGGTCCTGAGCCAAATTCAATTAGAAAAGCTTGCCCATTTCAATAGCCATTGGCTTGGATTCCAAAAATAATCCCTGTTAAAGCTAAGTGGCCATAAAAACATTTTCCGTGTGGTATTTAGCTGCAGCATACATCATACAGCATGGCTGAGGGATCGCTGAGTTGATGAGTATCTCCTCCTCCCTTTCAGGTTCCTGTGGTTGCCTCATCATGATTCTCTTCTCCTCAGAGGTGAAGATCCACCACCTTTCAGAGAAAATTGCTAATTTCAAAGAGGGAACTTTTACATTCAAGACTCACAGTGAACAGTTTGCAAACTCCTTCTGGACCATCCTGGTGTGCTCCCTGGTGCATTTCCTCAATGCCCTGCTAATCCGATTTGCTGGATTTGAATTTCCCTTTTCAAAACCAAAAGATTCAGGGACAACCACAGGAGCGGTTGACCTGATGTATTAAAGTTACGGGATTTAAGAACATTTCAAGTAAAGAAATGTGTCTTACATCAACAACCACCAGATGTACCAACTTGTGAATGATTAACTTTAGAGAAGGTAAAAAAACGGATGTTTCAAGTAAGTGTCAATATGGCGTATGCAGCGAACAAAGGAAGATGTGCTGTATGGTAATGTCTGGATGGAAAAGCCCTCTTTCTTGGGGTAAGACCTTATTGAGACTTTTTTCCTGTAAACTGTTTGAAAAGTGGCTGATATGAAGAAAAACAGGAATCTCAGTAGCACTACACTGAATCTGGGCTGCAGTAGAAACACACACTCACCAGCAGCAGCTTTGCTCTTCAGCCCTGGTGAAGGCAAGGACATAGCTGTGACCATGTCAGAGCAGCAGGGCCCAAGGACACCCAGTAAGTTACAGACACCCAACAAGGGACAGGGCAACACACAGGCTCTGCCCCAACACCCCTCAGACTCCAGCTTGCATTTGTGGTGCTCAGAGGGCAAAACCCAAACACCTTCCCTTTGATCTGGTTTCACATGCATGGCAACAGCATTTCTCTCCATAAAACTCTCTAGGATTTTTCTTTTAACAAACCAAACTGTGCTCCAAACCCAGAGTCCTGGGAGCCCTCATTTCCCCAGCAGTTGCAGCAGCTTGGTGACAAAGCTGACACAGATGCCACGTGCTCCTGCTTGTCCAAGGGAGGCAGCCAGGCTTGGCCTTGCTGAACAAATCCTCTGCAGCTCATCAGGCAAAGAGCATTTCCCAGGGCAGAGCAACGGGAGTGAGCCCAGCCAGAGAACAGCCCTGCAAGTTCTCATCAACACCGCCAATAAACCACGTCAGAACCTCTGGCAAAGGTCAGCAATAACACGACAGACAGGCTCCTGTGCAGGCTGCAGCTCAGCAGGGACTGAGGAATGAACACACGAGGGTTTGGTGCAGGAAGCCAGAACAGAAAGATGCTTCAGCCCTCACCTCACTAAATGCCCCAAAAGTCAGCTAAAGCAACAGATGCTTCCCCAGGCAGAGCCAGCCCAGCTACGGACAGGCAGAGCATCGCGCCACAAAGCACGGCCTCTGCAGGGTTACCTGGCTGCCTTGGAGATGAGGTGCTCCTCACAGGACACGGAAACAGCCCTCAGAACAAACATGGGCCGAGAGCCCCTGCCCCATTTATCTGGAGGGGCTGCCCCAGCTGGGGGTGGGGAGCAGCCCCACCAGCTGGAGGTGAGGAGCAATCCACCCAGCATCTACCAAGTCCCCGGCTACAGGTCAGGCCCAGGCACCAGATATCAGAGCTCTCCGTACTTCAGGATCTACCAGCCCACGAGGCCTTATTGACTTTGATGTCATTTTTTACACTTTTATTGTGAAAGGCAGAACACTGCTGGGTTATTGTAAAGGTTTGTCAGCTGTATCCTTTCCCAAGGTAGATCTGCCCCTGCATCTCCCTGGAGTGTGGAAGGGTTTCTGCAAATCAGCACAACTCCCAACTTTTTTCATAATTTTCTTCTTATTCTATATACATATTCTTTCTAATGGTAATATATGTTCTTAAAACATAATTTGTATTACATCTCATGGTATTGTTTACTACACAGCAAACTCAAACCCATTCCTTTGCTGTGCAGAAAAGAGCAGCCCCAACCTGGGGTCTGAGTGTCCTCACAGGGGTCACTGTGTTCAAAGCATGGCTCGACCACCCCCACATCCCACCCTGCACCTGAGCATCAGCCCAGCTATTCCTGAGGCAAGCAAAAACTTCTTACCAGCAAAATAAAATTAAGACAGTGTTTGTGTGTTTGACCGGCTGAAAGAGCAGGTGTGGTCCGCCCAGTGCAAACCATGAGGGAGCCCCAGCACAGACCCTGAGGGAACCCCAGAAAAGACCTCGGGGAACCCCAGCATGGACCCCGGACCTCCTTTCATCCGTGAAAATGCCCCTGCTCCCGCCCCACTTTGGAAACACCCTCGCTCCTGCTCCATGCTGGAAAATGCCCCTGCTCTGCCCCGCATTCCTGCCAGCCCCCCCCGCGCTGCCGTCACCCCGCTCCGCTCCGCTGGCATTAAACATTGATGCTGCCGGCAGCGCGGGCTGCCCCGGCTCTCCCGCAGCTCCATCACCGTGTGACGGGGGCTGCCCGCCGGCCCCGGGCACGGGCAGGGAGGTCGGTGCCTCTCAGCAGCGCGGGTCAGGGAGCTGCTCCCCCAGCAGCTCCAGTGGCCGGAGCATCACCGGAGCATCGCCCGAAAGGAGCGCGATGGGTGACCGGGGGGCTGAGCACGCTGCGCCGACAGAGCTGGAGGAGATCACCAGCAGAATCTCTGATCTGACCAAATGGAGAGAAATATTTAGCTTCCATGGGTAAGACTTTTATTCTGCTTCTTTAACACAATTTTAATTCCAGGCGGTTATTTAATGTAATTTTTACAGTTATGTTTTATTACAAAACTTACGTGGCAATGACAAAAGGTCTTCATGTACTCAGTAACATAAATGCTACAGCTCTTACTCCTCCTTTGTTCTGGAGTTCTCTTCCGGTTGGACTCCGGTTTCTCCACATGCTAGCAATACCTCTGTTGGGTGTTTTAATTTGTACTTTATTTTACGTTTTCAGCTCGGAAGTCAACAGCACAACTCATCAGGTAACTCCTTTTCTAAAGGTAACCTTTTCTGTTTGTCTGGTGAGTTTTGGGCTGTCCTTGGTTGTCACACTGAGGAGGTCACACATCCATACCTGCAGCCAGGTACAGCCAGTGCAGCCAGGTATCTATGGAGATTCATTCCTCATGCTGCTCCTTTGAGAAACAGATGTTTTCTTCAGATATTTTGAAATCAAAGGGGCAGACCAGTCCAACACTTGATTAACCTTTCTGTGAAAAACTAATGGTTTTCACGGTGAGTTTTAGAATACATGAAAGAGGAAAAGAAGCTAAGATCTCCAAAATGTAAGTACTTGGAAAACCTGCTGTGCCCTTAGGTTGGGAGACACTGAAGGGTATTCCCTGTAATTCAGACAAACACAGCGCTATTACCTGCTCCAGTCATTAGCTCGTAGGGATGTGTTGGGAATGTCTGAGAACAGCTGGAAGCCAAGGGCACCCATGTTCCAGGGCAGTCGTGCCCCCCCCCGCCCTTGTCAGCCAACAGCCAGGCGCCGTGCCCTCCTGGGCGTGCTGGGGGGACACTCGGCGCATGGAGGCAGCAGCCCCGGGGTGATGCGCTGTCTGCTCCTCTCTCTGCAGCAAGGACGGACCAGTGCTGGCAACGGACCACCCGGAGCAGGCGAGTCCCCAGGGTCGCAGCCCCCCTCCACCGTCCCCCAGCCCCTCCTGCTCCCTCAGGGTGTGGGTGGCCTCCCCATCTCCCTGGACACGGCAATGGTGAGCTGCCTGCTGAATTAAGTATGAGCTGTAATTGAATCTCCTGAAGGGAAAGAGACTGGGGAGCCTTTCCCGGTGTTCTGTCAGCTGAACAGGGTGTGGAATGGGGATGGATTATTTAGGAGACTCTTAACAAACATGGTTGGAATGCAACCTTAAAGCTGATACGCAATCATTCTCAGGAGAGGACCAGTCAAATGACAATAGGCAACATTTTCCTGCACTTTTGGACTTCCCTGACAAACAGCCTCAGGACAGGAGGCAGGATCATGGAATCATAGAATTGTTTGGCTTGGAGAGGGCCTTTGACACCATCAGTGAGGGATTTCAGCTCCTGTTGAGTGCCTGGCCCCAAAAGCACTGCTGCCAGGTGCTGTTGTCCAGAACTTGGCAGTTCTGCGGGCAATGGCAGGATGGGCTGAAGTGCAGTCTTCCCCAAAATGTGCACTGTGCCCAAATGTAAGCTATTACACACTACAACCAAGCTTCACCAGAGTGGCTGAGTGCTGAGTGAAGTGCCTGCATTGAGTTCAAAACATTCCCTTTGCTCTGAAGCTGTGAGGCCTGGCTCCAGGCAGGTAGCGTGACACTGCTCTGGCTGTGGGCACACACGCTGCACCCCGAGAGCCCCTGATGTTACAGACCCTTCATGCTGGGGTGAGAGATCTGACCTGGCCCCTCTGCCTCCTCCTCCACAGAGGCTGCAGAAGCTGCTGTTCAGGAACATGACCCCCCTCTTTAGCTGTGAGTGGGCAGCAGCACACTTCAGGTTCCACCCGGCACACTCCGACCTGGCCTACGCACTGGAGGCAGGAAAGGTAAAAGTGACACACAGCAACTGGCACCAGCTGCTCGGTGTCTCAGACACTTGTGGGAGCTGGCAGCCAGTGTGGGGGGCCTCAGCAGCACACACACCTGCACCCCACACACCTGCACCCCGCACTCTGCCCACCTGCCAGGCTGAGCTTTCCCCACCAGGCAGGCTGCCGGGGTTCCAGCTGCAGCCCCTCCACAGCTGTCCTTGCACAGGAGCTGCTGGCCCGAAGCTGGAGTGGGATGGATGGCTTGGAGCCAGCAGCTGGCTGCAGGCATGGACTGTGATACTCTGGTGTGAGACGCTCCTGGGGAGGTCTCAGGAGAGACACAGCAAGGTGCAAAAAGCCTGTTTCTTTTCTGAGAATTAGACTTACCTAATTCTTCCTGCCCCACTTGGTCATCCAACAAGTCAAATCACCTAGACTATCATTTTCTGAGAGGGAGGTTTTCTTCTTCCTTATTTACCATCACAACACTGCACCCAAAAAAGCAGAAGGCCAAGATACACACTCCAATTGTAAATCCCCTAAACTTGTCTGGAGGCTGAAACGCTAAGTACAGCCATGGGTGCCACTCCCTGCATTCCGAAGTGCTGTGCCTACAGAGGGACCACAGCCCTGATGTGTGTGTCAGAACGGTGGGGAGCGGGCACGGGCACTCCCATGCGTAGCCTCACATCACCCCTGGGCTGCCTCAGGACCTCTGTCCCTTGGCTGCGAGGCTGGAGGGGACACAAAACAAACCATGGGGCTTCCAAGCACACCTGGCACCTGGAGCTGGGGGCTGTTCCCTGGGATAGAGTGCTGCAATTGAGGGAGGGAGGACACCCACCCACAGGAACCCTGCTGCCCCCAGCATGCGGCCAGGGCTACCCTGCAACTTCTGCTCCATAAGGGCTTCTTGTTGTCCCACTGGGCAGGGACTGCTGGGAGTGACGTGTGCTCATTCAGACTCCTCAGATGGCACGGGCTGTTCTTCTGTTCTTAGGGAGGAACAAGAGCCATTCTGGTGGCTGTACAAGCACATATCATCTCATACCTGCTCTTCACAAGAGAGACAGAATGTACTCACCTGGAAAGGTAAGTTGCTGGGCCTCATGGGACACATGAATATTATTTCCATGCATTGCTTGGTCAGCACCAGCCTCTGGGTTCAGGGAAACCAGATCCAGGTTCATGTGTGCAGCTACAGGTAGGGATATGCACTGGGAAAGAAGCCTTGGCTGATCCCCAGGCAAGGCTTCTTCCCACCAAATCCTCTGATTTCGGGACAGTGGCATGTGCCTCCCACCTCCCTGGTGTCACGGTCACAGTCCCTGGTTTCCCCATGGCACAGGCTGTGCCGGCTGGGGCGGCGGGAGCAGGGGCAGGCACTGGCCATGGCTCTGGCAGAGACCCTCTGGGCAGCGGGAGGAGGAGGCAGAGCCGTCGTCTGCCTCATCACTGCCCCTGTCACCATGATGCCACGTGAAGGCTACAGAGCCAACAGCTTCTCGGAGAGAGTGAGTATGGAACCGTCTTCTGCCAACGGGATTTTCCTTAAAGACACCTTTGGCCTGAAACATAGAATCTCCTACACCTGCTCCCTAACTTACGTTGCACCATAAGCAGTGATCACCCCAGGCCCAGGTCTTGGCGCAGCCCGTGATACATCCACCTCCCCTTCACCAAAGGCCCATCTTTCTTCTCCTGCAAAAAGGAGAATCCTGTTAACAGAAAGCTTCTCCCCCGAACCCCTGCAGAGAGCCAGAGCCCACAGCTGGGGAAGGGGCAGAGCAAACCCTTGCATTGTTCTTTCACTTGACTAACGGAACCATAGGATTCAAAAGCTCAGCTTTTTGGTATAATTCACATCGCCTTAACACCACCCTTCCGGTGCTCATGCCCAACAGATCCAGCTGTTTGAGTTCTCGGAGAAAGCCGCTGCTCAGGGGTTCATCTCTGATCACATAAACTGTGTAAGTCGGGATAACTGCTTTATCCAAGTTATGTTCTTGCTAAATTACATCTTATTTCCCATTCAAATTGGGCATTTTGGACACAACAGTGTCATCATCATCAGGACATTCACACAGTTAATGTACAGTTAGTTCATGGATCATTTCCAGCCTTTCCAATGGGAAGGGATCCTGCTCCCACATAAATCCCTGTGACTTTACCCATTATTCCAGCTCTATCAGCCCACAAACACTGGGTAAACAGGGCAGCATTTTGTACATCATTCAAAGATGTGATTCCTTGCAGCCTCAGCAAAAATATGGGGAAAATTGTACAAAACCCATTTAGCCAATAAGTGGAAGTTTCTTCTTTCTTTTTTTACCTGATCCTATTCAACAAAATCAGTTACAAAATCTTCCTGGAATAACACCTTCCTCATCTAACTCAACATGTTCAGCTAAGGCTGTATTGAAGCAGAGGCATTGTTTTAATTAAATATTATTTACTGGCCATAATTCCTCCCCTGTGATCCCTTATTTCTTTTTCCAGTTCAAAGGTGAAGGAAGCCATGGAGTGATCCTCTTCTTATACAGTTTACTTTTCTCTAGGACACTTAAAAGGTAAACATTAAACATTTTCCTGCAATCTGGTTACATCTTCTGAAATGGCTTTTCCTTTCCTCCCATTCCTGTTGGTCAGGCAGGGAGGTACAGTGCTGCCTCTGGCACAGGCCTAGTGCTTCCCCGATGATCTGTGCTTGGCCATACAGGGTCCAAAAGGATTTGGGTGAGACAGCTCCTCTGTTGAACGTCAGTTCTGGAAATGTCACCTGTACAGAGGTAGGATCAGCCACATGTCTCAATCTTTCTGGTTTTATTATTCCCGCATCTGATTTAGGAAAAAATTATCCCTTTTTAATTAATCCAAAGACAAAAGAAGCATAAGGTCATAAAAAAATATTTTGCCATTTTAATCATGACTATGCACTTAAAAAACAGATGATGATGATGATGATAGTTAACAATAATTTTTAAAAAGCCACTGGCAGCCTGGCATTCCCCTACTTGTGACAGACACGGCAGAGCTGGGAGCAGGACATCACCCACAAAGGGTGTTTGCTCCGTGTCCCCACGGTGTGACCGTGGGCTGTTTCCCCGCAGGCCGTGCTCAGCCTGCTCCTGACAGGACGAGCGAGCCCACGGGAGCTCGGCGGCAGCCGGGAGGCGGAGTCTGGCACTGGGGATGGGGATGGTGAGGATCGGAGGCAGCGGGGCCCCGTGGGCTTCCTGCGCTGGGAGCGGGCGCCGGCGGAGCGGCAGGTGAGCCCCGGGGCAGCCCCAGGGACAGCGGGACCCACGCTGATCCCCGGGCCTGGCACAGCCCAGGCTCCTGGCAAGGGTCCCTCTGCCCAGGTGAGCCCCGCGCTGCGGACGCCTCGGCTGCCTGTGTGGCTGTGCAGCATCTCGGGCAGGCACAGCGTGCTTTTCGGCACCGACAGCCGGCTGCTCTCCGACTGGAGATCCGAGAGAATTTTCCACCTGTACTTCTACAGTGGGCAGCAGGAGCAGACCCAAACAGCCCACCTGACGATAGGTACGGACCCAGGTTTACCAGGGACTGAGGTATGCACGTCACAGACAACTGTCGTTCCTGTGTTAAATACGCAATACAAAGTTTAAACACACCAGGAAGCAGGACTGTTTCATTATTAAATCAAAATTTATAATAACCTTCTCTCCAACTGCTGTGGTTTTACCCCATCCAGCCCTCGAGCCCCACACAGCCGCTCACTCGCTCCCCCACCAGCAGGATCAGGGAGAAAACTGGAAGGGTAGAAGCCAAAGAACTTGTGGGTTGAGATAAAGACAGTTTAACAGGAAAAGCAGAAGCCACACACACAAGAAAAGGAAAACAAAAAATTAATTCACTGCTTCCCATAGACAGGCAGGTGTTCAGCCTCCTCCAGGAGAGCAGGGCCCCATCACACACAACAGTGACTGGGGAAGACAAACACCATACTCAAAAATCCCCCCTGCCCTTTCTCTTTCTTCCCCCCACTTTATACATTGAGCATGATGTCATACAGTCTGGAATATCCCTTTGATCATTTTGGGTCCTCTGTCCTGGCTGTGTCTCCTCCCAGCCTCCTATGCACTCCTAACTTCCTCACCAGTGTGGCAGTAGGAGGAACAGAAAAGGCCTTGGCTCTGTATAAGCACTGCTCAGCAATAACAAAAACATCTCTATATTATCACCTGTGTTCAGCACAAATCCAAAACACAGCTCCATACCAGACATTGGGAAGACAATGAATTCTACCCCAGACAAAACCTGCACACCAACGCAGCGAGGCTGTGGCACAGAGGGGGCCACCTGCCTGGCTGACTGAAGCTGAAGTCTGTCTTCCTGCTCAGCACCAGGTGCCACCGTGGCCCTCGTGCTCCCCACCAAGTTTCACATCCCCCCAGGAGGGATAAAGTGCTCCTGTAGCAACACTGGGTTGTGAACCAGGTTTCATGCTTGGGCTGCAAGATTCTTGTATCTCTGCCGCTGTGCGTCACTTGCCTTCCTCACCGGGTGCCTCCTTCCTTGCTCTCCTTTCACTGCAGCATTTAAAGTGAAGTCAGAACCTTGAAGCTAAAGGGTAACTCTGCAGGGAAGCAGAGTGATTCAAGATCAACAGTCATGACACCTGGTGTGGCCACAGATACTATCTGAGCATCTGCTCAGAAAAGCAATATGCAAACACCGTGCAAGGAGGCTAGAGCTGCATTTAGAGCAGCGGGATTTCCGGGGGGGGG
>VZRO01000190.1:348371-360844 GCA_013397915.1 Daphoenositta chrysoptera | reverse complement strand
AGCCCCGGCCCCCCGAGGAGGGCACAGACCACCCGGCAGAGGCACCCCCGGCCGGTCCGCAGCCGACCCTTGCGGGCCTGCCCACCCTCCTGGCCTACAGCTCTGAGTCCTCACGGGCAAACGTACACCAAGAGGTCGGTTGGGGGTGGGCGCTCCCCGCCGCTTCATTCACACGGTTCCATGTAGAAAACGTGGAACCAACTCCCTTTGGCGAGCCCGCAAAGGAGCCCCTTCATGACAGGTTTTTCTTCTGTGAGGCTGTTGAAACAGCGCTGGCTGTGCACACCTGGGCAGCAAGCAGCTGTGCAGCCTCTCCCCACTGTTTGCATCCTCTCTTGAGAATTTCCCAGCAGAATATTTTGGCCTCTGTCTAAATCAGATACAAAATGTATATAAGTACAGTACAGTCACAGAATACAAGCAGGGCACAGAGTTCCCTGTAACCCTTAGCACAGAAAAGTCACCAAACAGTTAATCCGAGGCACGAGGTGGGGAGCAAGGGAATTTTGTTTCAGCATACTCAGTACCCATCCTCAAAACGCACCCTGCGGCCAACCTGATTTGCATCTGGTCAGATGTGACCAGCTCTGTTTCACCAAATCTGCTGGTGCTTCCTCAGAAACTCCCACAACTGCAGACATGAGGAGCTTTTTCTCTCTGTAACACATTCAAATCCTCAGCTACAGTGTTCTGTGCTCTCAGCTTTCTGGGGAAGGAGTAGGGCTCATGAATACCCTTTCATTTGGGGCATTTATTGATTTATTTACAATAGATCTGGTTTTCTTTTTGGTGGATTCCTAAATCGTTCCAAGATATCCCAGACATGGATCTGTCATGAGTGCCCTTCGGTGCTTTGTCACATTTGTTGCATCTTGAGCAGAGCCGTCTTTCCCCACGTTAACCCGGAGATCTGGGTGCTGGTACCTCACGTCCTTCCTCCCTGCTCTCCCCGCCATCGCTGCAGGCAGAGGAGGATGCTGAGCCAACGTGCGAGTACTGTGGCAACCTGCTGAGGCCGTTCCCCTTCTCCGAGGATGTCCCTTTTTCCGAGGAAAAGGAAGACGTAAGGTGGCGGGAAGGACAAGCAGGGGTTTGCTGTGGAACGGCCACACTCACGGCTCTGCTCTCCTGCCTTCTAGAGATTCTGCTGCGAGCGCCGCCGAGACCTCTATGAGCTCATCATGAAGGAGAAGAGGCTGGAGGATGCCAGCAGCCTTCCTGGAGCTGTCAGCACCCATGAATCCCTCGGCTGTGAAGTCAACCAGCTGCTGTCAAAGGAGCAAGAGAACCAGAGGTACTGGGAGAACTGGGGATCAGGTCTGTGTAATGAACAACAGGGAGCTCTGAGGGGAAAAGGAGTATTGAGAAACTGCAGGGAGAGGAATGAAAGAAGAAAAATCGTTGCTTTAGGCACCAGATGTTCAGATTCTCTCTGGTCCCTCCTGGTTCCTCTATTGCCAGGCTGCGCAAGGTGATGAGGCACATGCTGAATGAAATGTTAATTCCAGTACTGACAAACGAACTATCTAGAGACAGGTAGAGCAAAAAAACCCCACAGCTGTGGGAAGGGACAGTATTTGTGTGTAGCTTTTACGTCTGGCACTGAAACAAAGCTGG
This sequence comes from Daphoenositta chrysoptera, assembly GCA_013397915.1. NCBI lineage: Eukaryota > Metazoa > Chordata > Aves > Passeriformes > Daphoenositta > Daphoenositta chrysoptera. The sequence continues at coordinate 359,227 of VZRO01000190.1, read as the reverse complement.
AGTTTGTATTTCTGTTTTGCTCCATAAACTGTGACATGTTTGGATTATAGTTTCCAGAGTGACGCACAAGAACTCTGCAAGTTCTCAGGCTGTTTAGCAGGAGACCCAAAACTTGTGCAAGAGCCTAAGCCTCTGGGGCAGGTCTAAGCCACAGGGAAAAGGAAAAGTTAACCAGTACACCTGGAAGTAAACTGTTGGTCTCCTTGAAAATCCTTCGCAGTCTGAGGGTGCAAGTGCCTCCTACTATGTACAGAGCACACACCAAACCACGGTCCCACTGTCAGATTTACAGAAAGCTACACAAGAATAGTGAAAATATTCTTGGAGATTAACTGTTTTCTTGATCTTGTGGGCATCTGTCCTTCTTTTTCACATAAAATCCGAATCCAAACCCCATTACAATATTCAGCTCTCCTGCCAGCCTAGCTGATGCCACTGCAATGGCAGTCTGTTCACTGGAATTTGTGTGGGCACAATTCCTTTCTGCTGAGATATGAGTATTTTGGTGACACTCTTCTGCCTGTTACTTGGAATTGTGAGCAGAGAGAAAAACAGATTCAGAAAGTTGTGTTCCTAAGGCAGGGATATCCACTACTTGCAGCTTTCCAAATATGATACATGAGATGTCTATCAGGAACACTTCTATTTTCCAGGCAGCAGAAGAGACACTTGGCCCGAGAGTTGGCTGACCAGTCTTTCGAGTTGAGTGCCACTGAAGGTGAGTTTGTATTTCCTTATGGATCTATTTGTCCATTTATCTCAACAATGCATTCAGTGGAATTGCTGGTTTCTAACTGAACAGGAGAATTTTATACAGCAACGTGTTCATTCATTGTCAGATATGCAATCTCATTAAATTAGATACAGATACAGCCATAGTAAATCATCCCTCACAGATGAACACAAGGGCGGGCACATCCCCTTTGCACAGAGAGGCTGTTTGTCATGATTTTCAGTATGTATATGTGAAGTTTCCAGCTGAGATGCACAGAACCTGATCTGAGAGGACAAGCTGGCAAAGCCAAGCACTTGGGAAGTAGGAACTGCCAGAATGAGGGTCACCCATATTTTGCCTGGTCAGGTGGATACTCCACCAGTTCCTAGCCCAGGCTGTGGATAACTGAGCAGTCTTTGGGTCTAGCTGTAGATGAGGAGTTTTGACAGGTGAACCAGATTTACAATATGGTCATGTTTTCACAGAGGATGGCAGGGCACTGAGGCTTCTGCAGCACCAGGGATCTCAAATGGTCATTTCCAGTGTGTGGAGCCAAATGTTATCCCAAAAAGTTACTCTTTACACAGATGTGTGTATATACATAACTGAGAAAATGCTATCTTTTATCACAATCCTGTGCTCTGAAATAGCTGAGCACTTTGGACTGCCCTTGTGAGAAAATACCCCGAGACAGACTGTCAGGATGGAGTGTTTCAGCCAGGAATTCCCACTCCCCCAGTTACAGCAGAGGTATCCGGGCAGCCCCGCGGTGGGCACTACCAACCCTCCCCGCTGCACAGAACCCCTCCCTCTGCTCTCCAGGTTCACAGCAATCTGGATCCGCTGCCTACGAGCTTTCCCGGGAACCCGCATGTCTCAAAGGCGGGACACCAGTGCCTGTTGGGAGTGCAGCCGAGCCGGAGCCCCAGCCCGAGGAGCAGCCCCGGCCCGAGGAGCAGCCCGGGCCCGAGAAAGAGCCCCGGCCCGAGGAGCAGCCCGAGACCGAGAAAGAGCCCCGGCCCGAGGAGCAGCCCGAGACCGAGAAAGAGCCCCGGCCCGAGGAGCAGCCCGGGCCCGAGAAAGAGCCCCGGCCCGAGGAGCAGCCCGGGCCCGAGAAAGAGCCCCGGCCCGAGGAGCAGCCCGAGCCGGAGCCCCGGCCCGAGGAGCAGCCCGAGACCGAGAAAGAGCCCCGGCCCGAGGCCGAGCGCAACGAGGAGCCTGTGTCCCGCGACGCCATCGGCTACGATTTCGGTCTCCTGGGGAAGAAGGCAGGTATCTGCGGCCGGCGGCGACGGGAGCACCTTGGATGTCTCAGCGCTCCGAGCGGTCGGAGCCCGGCACTGCCCATTTTCACAGGGCAGCTGTGCCAGCCTGGTCTCATCTGTTTTATCCTTCCAATCGTAGGTGGTGAAGGGTAAATTGATGCAGAAGTACTACAAACACGGAAAGAAATTCCTTACCATGCTCCCAGATGGAACCTCGCAGTTATTGTATCCTTTACGGGGTTCACTTGCCCGCATTAGTCCAAGGCTGTTACTGATTTTAAGTGTGTCCCAGTCCACTTTATCTCAACAATCCGGCTCCTCACTCTCACTCGCTCTGAGGAGCCGCAGCAGTGACACTTGACACAGCTCCTGGGCAGAGGTTTCGAAGAGCAGCCAGCAGCTCCAGTGAGGGACAAGCACTAGCTTCCAACACCCAGCCCCAAGAGAGCAGCACATCTTTAACACAGTGCTCGGGGCAATATATCAGTTTTTACACCCCAAAGTAGTACCCTGAAGTATTTAGCGTGTAATAACTGACCAACCAAGCAAAGCAAGGGGTTACAAACACCTTACCTGGCAGCAGCTATCCATCTGGAAACCTGGCCATCATCGTTACACGAGAGAGAGACCAGCTGATTTGCATAGTACAGGATGATGAGCCGAGGACAGCCAAAATCCGAGCACTGTTTCAGCCTGATGGCAGGAGCACATGCTATTATCCGAACGGAGATGAGTGGTGTGTTCAGCAGCTTTGCTCTCTCCTCTGTGCATTGACATTTCAAAGGCCATAAAGGGTATTTTTAATAGCATCCAAAAATAGACAAATTCAGCAGCTCATGGGCCCTGCTTCGGGTGCCCCCAGAGCAGCAAGGCAACCCAGCTGTGCCTTGAGAGGTGGGGGACAGACCCTGCCCCTGCTGTGCCTCTGTCCCATCCCTAAGGGGAATGAGAGACATTCTGCCACAGAAGCTATAGGGTTCAGAGCTTCCATTTCCCTTCCTTTTAGGATAAATATGAGTATCCAGGGTGGGCAGTATTTGGACCAAGCAGGCAACAGGGTAAGAAGGTGGATGTGGCCGAACTTGTCACCAGGACCCCACGTCCCACTGAGCCCCATTTTCATCTCCCTGAACCGCCACGTGGGGGTCAGGATCCTGGCCCAGGACAAGATCTTCGTCTCCTTCCTCGCCATGGGGCGACAAGCAAAATTCAACATGGGAACCAAAGTGCAGGTATTTTTCCTGTGCCAGGCCACTCCCCACAGCAGGAGTGGGGCAGCTAGGGAAGCTCCCATCTGTGCTTATTCCGTGGTGGATGCTCCCTATGTTGCCCCACACTCCTTCCCCAAAAAGCAAGGCATGGAGGTGTGTGTATTCCTGCCACTCCCATAGAGATGGGGCACTTGCAGCCCCAGCTCTCTGCGAGGGGCCACAGTGTGGGACTCCACTCCCAGGCAGGTCCCTGGCTACATCCCCAAGGGTCACCCTGGCTCTGCCACAGGGTGAAGGGCTATGATCCATGTAGGCAGGGTGCATGGCAGCTCCTTTCCTCGGCAGGCTCCTGTCACAGGGGCAGAATTGTCTGCTGGGAGCCACAAGCCCTGTCCCAGGCTCTGGTGGCTCTGCCAACACATTGCCTCTGTTCTGCAGGCCAGCGCTGCCAGCCAGCTGCCTCCTCCAACCCAGCTGGGTGAGGATGAGCTCCTGCTGCTTGCCTTCCGGGTGAGGATCCTGCAGCTCTTTGACAGGATGCGGAGATGCCTGAACTTCCCTTCCAGTGAACACTGGAACAAAATTCAGCCTCCCACGTACCTCATGACCCAGGCTGTGAAGATCCTGGAGCTCTGCATGGCTGCTGACATAAGTGATGAGCTGCGCAGCTCCATCAGTGCCATAGTAAATGCACAGCAGCTCTGACCGGCGTGTGTGTGGTGTAAGGCAAAATGCGCCAGAGACACTCCCTGATGCTGTGGCACCTGCACGTGCTCAGCAAGGTTTCACCTTTGGCCCTGCCCTGCCCTGGTGCAGAGCAAAGGGCACTCCAGGGCTGATCCAGAGCGCCCCAAATGGGTCTTGCTCAGGGCAGGCAGTACCAGCTCGCACTATGACACCTTGGTCACGGAGGCAAGAGAGGGCTTTGCTCGGGTCAAGTAATCCCGTGCTCCAGACCAGGGCACTGCTCCTGAGCAGCCTCCCTTCTGTCTTCAGCCCCGGTTGAGCAGTCACTTCAGCCCTTGGGTAAGGCTCAAGGTAAAAACAAAGAGCACAGCTGAGCCAGGGCCTGGGGCAGGTACACAGGCAGGTGTTTGCTCAAGTCACCCACACGGGTACTGCTCTGCCATTCCTGACAAGGTAGCACCAGCAGGATGCCCCAGGCGTTCCTGGTGCCCGCACCCACGGCAGCTCAGCTGCCTGCAGGTACAAGACAAAGTGGTTCCCTGTGCAGAGAGCGAAAAAGTGCCCTCAGAGCGCCCAGAGCAATCACCTACGCTTGGCTCCAGGGAGCACCAGCTGCAGCCTGGGACAGGCTCTGGTTCAAGCACTGCAAACACAGCTGTCATGGGTGTTGGGAGGCCCGTGGTGCTGCAGTCAGCAGTGAGGAACCTCCCAGCCTCTCAGAGCTGCCTTTGAAACTTGGGGTTCACCTGGCCAGTTTCCCCGAGGGAGGCCACACCTGAACTGTAGGAAGTGCCTGAAGGACAAGGCCAAGCCCTGGAGGTTCTCGGGGGCTAACACATGACAAATACAAGCTCAGTAACTTTAGGAAGTTGGCTTTTTATGCAGTTTTTCAATTGTAGTTCCAAGAATGTCCATCAGTGACAAACAAGGTACTTCACACAGGAAATGGGAACTCTTTATTTCAATTAATGTTCTTGGGTTCTATTCAGGACAGCAGAAGGCCCAGCTCATCTCTCAAATGGCCGAGAAAAAACTGCTGGAGCTGGCCCACATGATTAAAGAGTAGCTGATCTTAATTTTCACTGAAGTCACCAAATGATATAACTATTCTGCATATAATTTTGCTTATAAATTCAGTATATAATGCACTGTTCGACTCTGCCATAGATTTTGAGAAATATACAAACCTGTTTTAAGCACATTAGAGAGATCTGAGAGACAGCTATCAATTACTCAACAGTTTAGGACAATATCAGACACTCCTATAACTTCATTTTAAACTACAAAAAGAACATAAATTCATATAAAATACAACATATTAAACAAACTTCTCTTTTTCCAAGGAAAAATTAGGTATCAACTCAATCTGCCATTGTGTGAAACATGAATATAAAATAAGTTACCATTAGTAATGCCTGCATTGCTGATCTATGAACTGGTCGAATGAAGTCTTAAAAAAACTATACAGTATTATTGCACTCGTGGCTGTGCAGTGTGGACCGGCCAGCACTGAAACAGGGCCCATTGAGTGTTTGTCCAGGAGGCACAACGTGGCTACAAGAGAGGCATCCAGCCTGCACCAACAGCATCTGTCTTCAGTGCAGGCCTTCATGGGTCTGCACCACGTGGCCCAGGAACCACCACCCAATGCCTGTGGAGAGACACCGGGGTTACAATCAGCAACACCCTCGCACCACAGCAGCACACCCGCACTGAGCCTGGGACACACCTGCCCTGAGCGTGCTGCACACCTCCATTGAGCCAGCCCCAAGATGGGGAACTGTAAGCTATGCATTTTGAAAGCCACAGGTGACATAGGAATGTGGAAGTGGTTACAGGATGAGAACCCTGTGCTACCAAAAGCTGTGGGGCTTTTGGAGAGGGGCAAGGCAGTACAACAACAGGAGCATGACCGTGTTTTGCTCTCCAGGATTATGGAAGGAACAGGACAGCATCCTGTTCTCCAAGGTTGTGCAATTCAATTGGGTTAAAAGCCAGGGAGACCTTAATCCCTTGCACAGAGGCTGTTCTAAGGCACATTAACGCAGTGTGTTTCTGATCTCTGCACCACACACCTCACTGACATTATGCCTTCTGCATGCAGTAACACACCTTCTCCTGCCTCATGGAATGCCAGCTTCCTGCTCTGAGGCAGGAAGAATTGAGCCACATCCCACAGCCTCCCACCCAAACAGCCTCTGTGACACCACACATGGCAGTTTAACATCATGGGAGCTGGTTCTCCAGAAAAACATTTACCTGAACAAATACACAATCCTAAAATCCAGTCTCTAGTGTGCCCGTCTCACGTGGGCAAATGCACTGGTGACTGGAGGAGACTTACGAGAAGTTTCAGTGCTGATCAATGGGGCTATGATCGATGATGGGGCATTGACTCCATGTGCACATTGAGCTTCATCTCGTTATCCAGGATCTGTACAAGCTGCTGCATGGAAGGGAGGTGGCCAGACTCCAGCTTAGACCACACTGGGACATCTAGCGCAGAACACACAGAGGGAAGAAAAACACTGTTATACTGGAAGCATCAGAAAACAGGCAGAGCTGATGGAACTGAGAAGCTCTAAGAAGCTCTGTGACTTGGTAGTGATCTATGTTGAGGAAAACATCTGAATCAACAATGCTTCCAACCTCCAGCTATGCTGAACCCCAGCCCAACTAGAAGTGTCTAATGCTACCATTCAGAAGTGTATCATATGGATGGAGAGGTGCAAAATATCTCGTGATGATCCTCTCAGCCTGAAAAATCAGTACTGTTGTCCACCGGTACTGATAATCTGGTAGTAATAACAGATTCTTTAGGATTCCAACACTAAAACATGCTGCAGAACAGACAGAGAAGGCATCTAATTGGAGAGTACATGCCCCCAGCTGATGGTTTCTTATTTAATGCACATCAAACACAAAGAAAGAACATAACACAGTTACTCCAAGGGACCAAATATCCCTCTGAGTAAGTTTTTACAGCACATTTGGGACACAAATTTCCTGACACCATCCCTCATTCTCCCCACCCCACAGCTCTCACATGTGTACATGTGAAACCCCTCAAACAAGGTCTCAGCTCACCATTCAAAGTGATTTCAAAAGCCCCAGTGGACATGCACTGGTTCTCAATCATGTTGCTCAGGAAGAAGACCATCATGCAGGCATACACCTGGAAGGGAACAGAGATCCACACAGACCTCAGCTATATCCACCACACCTGCTCTTGTTCACTCTCAGTGAGCACTGGATGTTTACGGGTGTCTGAACTCCCTCTGTGATTGCTCAAGGAATGTTCCCATCTACAGACACCTCCCTTTCCTCCTTTTACACAAACTGTGTACCTTGCCTTCCCCAGAAAAGCACCAAACCAGCTCTGAACCCCCCTGACTTGCAGCCCTCCGCACACCTCTGGACCGAACACAGCCAGCTGCAGGGGGGCTGGCACTTTGACATGGGAACACAACTCTTCCCAGACACAGCCTGTCACTGTCACAGCAATCTCCAGATCACAGAGCCAAGGGCCGAGCCACAAACAGCACTGCAAGGCAAGTCACATGTGCATAGGAACCACCGACCCTCCTGCACACCTCCGAGCTCTTCATCTGGAATTTTCTCTGTGCGTGGGTGACTCAGGAGGAAAGGACAGCATCTTCAGCAGTGCAGCTCCTCCCTCCCTGCCAGCACCTAATTTCCTTTCTCTGTTCACACGCACATTCACACAGGTCACTGCAACACCACACAACCTGACACACAGACAGTAGCTACACACCGCAGCCAGCCCAGCCGGGCACGGAGTTGGCCCATTTAATTCAACTGGAAATATTACAGCTTCTGGGCATTCAAACTGGCCAGTGAAAGGCCCAGGGCACTGGGCAGCTCAATGAATGTCTGTAAATTACTTTAGTTTACTGGAATAAATCTGGAATAAGGTTACTCTAAATCAGAGCACAACACCCTGAATCTGCTGGCATCATCAGTACTGACTCGGGATATTCTCCCACAATGTCATGTCAGTCTCTGCAAAAACACCCACGAGATTTCAACTTCATTTTTCTAACCCCCATCTAATTGCTGCCGAATCTATCAGGAGTCTGATGGAAGCATCAACTGCAAAACAGTTATGAGACAACAGAGAAGGGAAGCTGTAGTTTTAACATCAACAATACTGGCTTGAAATGCTACTCTTGAGCCCAAAAAAATAAAACGCTCTTTTATCATCTTTGTCAGCATGTTAACCTCAGCTGCCCATCTGCAGTAGCAGCAGCTTGTAAGGAGATCACAGAACCAACCTGGGTTTGTCAAAAGCATAAAGCACAACTGGTAAGAATTATTCTACTGTAAGGCTGTAGCATATGAAGGGTAAATCAGTCAGAACTGAGGGACTCACACAGCACCCTCATGAAGTAAGTTTGAAGCTGCTTTTTCCAACTAAAAGAAGTACATCCCTTACCTTGTTTTCTTGGCCCCACTGCCAGATGCTTGGAGCTTGCATGCCAAAGAAAGCAAACGGGTCCTTGCCAACAATGATTAAGCCAATTAATACTAATTTGAAGACAGACAGGAAGGATGCTATGTGCCTGTTGGAGACAATACACACCAATGATTGAAAGGTTCAGTTCCTACTTCACCATACACAACTGTAGTTCACCTCACTAGGAGAATTTCGACAGTGTACAATCAAATGTTTCAAGGGAAGTAAAAAACTTTCCAAGAAGGTTTATCTCACCGTAAAAAAACCCCAAACCAAATCAAACCAACAAAACACACATTAACAACACCCCCAATAGGGCCCTACTTTCACACAGCACCCCAGACAGACTCTTTCTTGTATACCACAGACAGATTCTTTCTTTCCTCAGCAGACCTCAAATGGGACTTTCAACTTACACATGCCTGAACTGGGTAACAGATTCCGTTTCTAAAGAAGTTGTTCCATATTACAGACAGGTATAACTGATGGGCATCACTTCTTGTGGAGCATTTCCCAGCGATGCAGAACTCCCCACAGCCAGCCCACACCGAGGCACTGCGCCCTGCAGCCTCCCACCACTGCAACCCTGTCAGAAATCGGGCCAACGAGTGTTCCAGGAGCCACCCGGTAACTATGGCATCGCTCTCTGGCGTGGGCACACTGCTTTAAGTAACAGGAATAACACTATTTTGTCTTTTTCTGAATTTCTCTGGACCTTCCTCCCACAGCTGCAGCAAAAGCCACCCCGGCAGCCTCTCCCCTGAGGTGAGCTCTCCCTGATTCAGATGTCAAAAATGAACTTTCCCTTCCTCTGTGTCCTTAATCCATTATAGGGATTTGTCACTAAGTGCATAAGCCTGAGCAACAAATTGAATTTATGTCCAGATACAGCATGAAGAAAAGCTGGGAAAATCCACTGTGACAAAAAAAAGTTACTTAATTTATTTTAGGTTGGATATGACAGGCCTCATCATAGAGATCTCCAGACAGTGATGCTTGCATGGAAAACTAAGCTACCTGGAAGGCAGAAAATCATGCTTGTGTGTAATTGCAACAAAAAATCCCCTTAAGTTTACATTTTCAGCATTATTTCAGTGTAAATGCATGTGTTTACCACTGGAAAGCAGACAGACAGTACACAGCACGAGGTGACATGCTCACCTATAGATAGGTTGAGGAAGGTAGTTCTCCCCTTCAATTCGGATGTCTGGGTACCGCTGGCTGATGACCCGCATGTACTCCTCAAACACCCGCCTGTAGCCTCAGGAGACACTGAACACAGACAGGATTGTCACCACAGCTCGAGGGCTGCACAGTACAGTCACTGCTGAGCAGCACTCACCTTGTTCATAACCTCTTCAAATTAAAATAGAACTAAAATTTTTTATGGCACAGAGAAAAACTGATCTGCAGTGAAATTACACATCACAAACCCAAAGAGGTAAGCCCTGGGTGTGACACAGGTTTGCTCCGCATCCCAGCACAGACACAAGAGCTCTGGAAACACCCACGGGGCATCAAATCACTCGCTTTCCCTGGAAAAATCTGTTAAATTAGGATTAATTTAGGAAGTCGGTGTAAGCAACCCCTTGCACTCTGCCAAAAAAAGAAAATCTTTACGCAGAGCCGCCCTGTGTAGGACTGCCCAGACAGGTAATGTCGCTCCCAGCCACCCCTGTGTCAGCACGACACGGGAACTGCAGGAGTTAAATATTCCTGAGCTGTCCTCTACCTCGCGTTTTAGCAGCCGCCTCTATAAAAACTGCGGTAAACCGCCAAAGACCCCAAACCCAGCACTCTCCTCTGAGCACTTCTGCAGTGCCTCGCAGACCCGCAGGGCCCGACCCAGGCTCTGCTCCGGCCGCCGCCCGGCCCGGCCCTGGCCACCCCTGGGAACCGCGACGACGAGCGCTCCGGGCCTGTTGAGGTTTTTTTCTCCCCGCAAAAAGGCTCCGTGCGCCAGAGCTGCCTCAGCCCTGCTCGGAGCTGCTGACACCATCGGCAACACGCCCGGAATGGTGCAAAGGTGCCCGAGCACCCCGACTGCAACACGGGCACTGCACCAAAACAAACACAAAATTACAGCCATTGCTAAGACATCGATTCCTCCCAAACGTTAGTCCAGCACCAGCACAAAGCCAGACATGGCATTAAGGGGCCCGAAAAGCGCAGTTTTATGGCGGGTGGCTGTAAAGTGGGCCCCACTGAGAGAGCCGCCCCCCGTGGGCCGGTGCCACCTCCCACGCCCCAACAGGGCCGGGCACCCCGAGAGGTCGCCCGGGGCGGGGCAGCCCCCGGCCCTGAGGGTGGCCCCTCCACGGACGACAAGAGCGAACGAGGCCGCCGCAGCGCTGAGGGAAAGGAAGAAAAACGAGAGAGAGGCGACAGCCCAGCGGACGCCGCCATTTTGGCCGTCGCCATCTTGGCGGGCGCCTCTCACCAGATCTGGAATTTGAGCAGCGGCCCGGTGGCGTAGGCCATGCGCAGCTTCTTCGCCGGCA
>VZRO01000190.1:336132-348356 GCA_013397915.1 Daphoenositta chrysoptera | reverse complement strand
CCGCCGCTCGCATCTCGCCGCCGCAGCCGCCGCTGAGGCACCGCGCGCGCGCCGCCTCGCCAAGGTCACGCGCACGCCGGGGGCGGGGCCTGGGCGGCATCACGTGGCCGGACGCCCCGCCCCCCAGTGGTGACACACAACTCTGACATTCGCTATTATTAAATGCTCTTTATTTTTATCTACAGTCCTTTATTGCATAAAGATCGCATCTTTTTAAATATAATAAAGCTATCAAATGTTTTTATCGCCTTCCCTTCTCCCAGCCCGATAACGAAAAACAATCTGGTTTAGGCAATATGTTCTCAGAAAAGGAGCACATTTCTCGTTGGAACAGTGGCAGAACTGGCTGATGGATACTCATTACTTGCTTACAGCTTCAACATGTGCACGAATCTTTAGGAAAACTCTTTGTTAAAGGCAAATGAGCAGCACATCTGTGGACTTTCACACCCTTGGTCGTTTGCTGAAATGTTTAACAAACTATATTTTCCGTGAACTTTGTGTTAGCACCACACTAGAGCTCAAGGAAGTCTTAAACACCCAGTTCTAGGTCTTCCAGTTCCTTAAGGAGAGCAGCTTCTTTCTGAATCTTCTCCACCTAGAACAGAAAAGCATAAAATGTCACAGAGGTAGCTTATTATAAAATGAACCTGAAATAAACTGTACAGGTTTCAACCATACCTGATTCTTCTCCAGCTGTTTGCCAACAGCTGCCTGTTCTTTCAGCTGCTCAATTGCCTTTAGTTTCTGCAAAAAAAAAAAAATACAAAAAGCCACTCTAACACAAAAATATTGGTGAAACAAGAATAGAAAAAAAAATCTTAGCAGTTGCTGCACTTGCAGTTGCCCGATGCATCTGGACGCAGGTCTCTGTGGAAGGCACAATCCCTTCAGCATTGACAGATGCTCAGTGTCCAGGATTTCCCACCCATAACAGACATTTATTTCAAGAACGAAACCTAGAGAACAGCAGTACTTCTTCATCTCTGAAACAAACACTGGTCTCACTGAAGGGCTATATCCAAACTTGGAAATTACTCCATCACTATCCCTCTTCACCACACATTTTCCTCAGAAAGCCTGGAACGTTAATCCAGAAACGATGAACAGCAGGAGGCAGCTAAGTGAAATGGCCTCTAGCCAGAACTAAACAATTTCTGGAATTATTTAATCCAAGAATTCTCAAGACTGGCAGTAAACTTTGCACTCATGCCATAAGACAAATCACAAGGCGCTGTTCCTTGCCTGGTCCCAACAACCACAGAATCCACAGAGCTCCTGTCTGGGCACCAACACCTGCCAGTGCTCCCCTGATCCCCAGCTGGGGGACTGGCTGCACCTCCACAGCATTCCTGGTCAGAGCCTGAGAGTTAGTTTCAACAACTCCTCCCTGTACTGCCACCTCTGATGGGACCTTCAGGAACCCTGGCAAATGATGGCCTCCACTGCTGCCACAGGGTGGGAGGGCAAAGGGAGGTGGGTACAAATTCAGGACACTACTGTGAATGTATGTGCATCCTCCTGAACTCAGCTCACCTCACACTCACACTAGGTCTTACAGACCAGCCCTTGGAGAAATCTATTGTCCATTAGAAAAACAATCCCTTCACACCTTTTTCAAATTCTTTATCTTCTTGTCCACTTCAGGATCTCCCGTGGTCATGGCAGGCACAGCGTTCTGCAGGGCATTCTGTGGGGTTTTGAGCTGGACAGGGCCTCGGTTTGCATCAGCTTTGGCCTCCTGTAGATGCATAAACACAAGCTAGAAAATACCATTGATTGCAAAGAGAATGAAAAATGTCTAATCACTTTAAGAGGACCATTTAATATTTCTTCCTTCCCCACTTCGCTGGTGTATTCCAAAATCTGGGCATGATTTGCTCTGGGGTGCTGCATTATCTATTGATCTGCTTTCCACGGACAATGGCTTATCTGGAACAGCTCACATGCTGTTTCTTGTTTAGTTTCTACTTCCTCAAGATCCCAACCACACACAGCACAGGGAAACATCAGTTTAAGGGTGATATGACAAACACATACACAAATATTTTACAAAGCAGACTGGGTCATTGTCTCTGAAGCAAAAGAAAGGGCTCAAAACCAGTGCTAGAATTTTTTAAAAATAGCATTTAAAGAAACTATTGCTTCAGAGGTTTGTAGAAATTGGAAGGCTAATACCAAAAGCTGGCTTTTATCTACCTAGTCAAAGAATATTAAGTCCAGGAGTGACAGACAGGCTGTCTCTGGTCTGCCCTAAAAACACACCTCAGCCCTGACCTGCTGGGAACACATCGCACCCAGCCTGTTCTTCCCTTCCACCTGAAACTAAAACACACCCTGCAGAATGTGAAAAGTCAGAATCACTTTGTCTCCACACTGATTTTAGCTAACATTCACAGCCAAACTCACCAAAGCTGTTACTTTTAAATCACCCTTTTGTACCTGCTTTACTCTGGTTAAACTCTGCTGCCCATCCCACACTGTTGCTCAGGTGACACGTGTGGAGGGCTCTCAGTGCACAAGTCACTGCTCCGAGACTGACTGCTGCCCTTTGGGAAAACTAATCTACATTATCCTTGCAAGAATTACTTTTGGAGTACCTGTTTAGCAGCTTTCTTTGCTTCATGTTTTCTCTGATTTTTGAGAGCTGTTTTAGACAGCGGCTTATCACTGCCTCCCAGATGGGGTTTCATGTTCTGGGGTGGCTCATCCTCATGCTGCAGGATATGCAAAATGGTTAAAATCCCGTTTTCTATGTTGGCACAGAAACCCCAAAATCTACCTAAGACAACATCATATGCAAAGAGGAACCAGAAAGAAAAAGGAAAAAAGAGAGAAAGGAAGTGGGGGGGGGAAAGTATGCACTCCTTGGAACAGCCAAAGGGTGACAAGGGTTTCAGACTCATCTACTCGAGTCTGCATGGGACTACCCTGTATGCCCTAATGATCTCATAGATTTCTGATAAAATAATAAAATCATTATGTTTTCTGTCTCAGGAAGGAAATAAAATCCAAGAGGAATAATATAGCACAAAATGGCTGAAACCTGGCATTTTGCTGTTGTTGACAGCTTTTTAACTCAAACTCCTGATGATCAGAGAGGAAGGCTGAGTGCTGGGAGGGGAAATGGGGGGTTCTTGGAGGGCAGTGGGGGCTGAGAAGGGGGGTTATTCAGTGTTTTTAAGTTAACTCTCACCTGTGGCACTGTATTGTTTTAATGCATGTGACAAGATTTTTTGCCCATGTAAGTAAACAGCATTATTTTACTGAATGTATCTTTTCCCTACTCCCTCTGCTCACAGATGGTTTGCAAGAGTAGCCGTCAGCATGGCTAACAGACTGCTCACAGGCTGAGTCTCCTGCAAAAGCACCAGGCTCAAAATCAAAGTTCCCCGGGACCCAAAGATTAAGGGTGCAGCTGTTAAGGGGAATTAGTTGCTACTCAGCCTACTTTGAAAACTTGCAAAAAGAAACTAATTATACAAGTAGGTCACTGTACTGAATGTGTTTAAGCTGCAGCTGACTTGCTAATGATCCAATCTCTTTCTAATAAGTAAATTTACCTTATTAAAAAAACAAAACCAAAACCAACCAAACAAGAAAGAATGGCTGTTGGGAGGCCAGTCAAGCCCCAGGCTGGCTGGCTTCAGGACTGGTAAATCAAGTCACCCATATCAGAGGCTTCTGTCCTAACCAGAGCACTCAAGTTCACCACCACAAGCCACACCTGGAGTTTAAGTGTTTCAGTGCACGTTGCAAACAGTATTACAAAAGTTTACAAATGCTTTGTGAAAGGACAGTATTTGGGCCAAAGAGATGAGAGCTTTCTAGAATACATTCTTGCAAACTGTGAGCAAAGTGCCAAAGAAGATTACCAAAATCCCTCCAAACCCCCACAGTGCTGTCAACCTGGTTACTCTTCTCATGTTCCTCCTCAAAAACACACACATATGTGAGGCCAAGCTCCAAACAGACATGAGACAACAGGTCAGTTCCCACAGGACACTGCTACTACTCACAAGCTTGGAGCTTGTCACGGGTTTGTTCCTCAGGGCAGGAGGTCTGTACGCCTGCGCAGGCCTCGGCTCAGCACTGGGCAACTCGCTGGGAACTGCCTGGTATTTCACCGCTTTCTCCGGGAACACCCCATCCAGGGAGGGCTGCCAGAACACTTGCCACATTTCCTCGTCAGATGGGACCTCATAGGAGTGCAACACAGAGCCCGTGTAGTGCCATATCTTGTATCCGTTGCTGACCCGCAGCCGGGGAGCACACGTGGCTGTCACAATGTGCTCCCCGTCGGGACACCAAGCAAAGTATGTGGAATCCGAGGCCACTGGTTTGGAAATGAGTTTGTAGTTTTTAACGTCCCACACTTCCATCTGTCCCCTGAGGTTTCCAAACCCTGCCAGCACTAGGATGTGTCCATGGGGGCTATAGTAGGCAGCATTGCGAGGCCCGGTGCCAAAATCAAACACAGGGTCACATTTCAAGTTAAAAACTGTGGCTTTGGCAGGCATGAAACCATACACAGCACAGAACTCGACAGAATTGGGACTCCAGGCAACATCGTAAATAGGGCCATTTTTTGCTAAAGGAAAAGGAAAAACATGCAGTTGTTGGGAGATTGCGTTTTTTCAGAGCAAGCCAAAATAAAATCCATAGCAATTCTTCATCCTTTGCTAAAATGCTATATTCTAATTACTGACAGTGAAAATTAATTCTGATAACAACAGAGGGAAAAATAACCTTGTATTTTCTGATAACTTCAGTTACAGTTTGCAACAATAACTGCAGCCATTCCAAATTACCTCTGCAGGGTCAGCATCAACACTTTAACAGTAAGCATAGCTTGACATGTAAAAAAAATCTGTTATTTTTTTTCCTCAAGTATGACCTCAGGGACCTTTCCAAATTGTCCCACTGGAAACCTGCGAAAACGGGAGTTTTATACCAGCTGGATAATAGTTTCTCTTCTTTTAATGTAAGAAATATTGTGTACTTCAGCTTTGTAGAGGTAAGCAATAGTGACCTGAGTTATCTTTGGACCATGCCCATGCACAATATTTTATAAGTCAGATTCTAATGTGATTGAGCACACAAAAATGGCTTTACACATAATGATCAAAACTTGGTACTGTTAGAAGCTATTCTGGGGGTTGGAACATTAGGAGATACCGAAGAACGATGAAATAGTGACAAAAACTCAGGTAGGGCCTGCAGGGGCCGTAGGAGCCGCAGGGGCGGTAGGAGCCGCAGGGGCGGTAGGGGCCGCAGGGGCGGTAGGGGCCGCAGGGGCGGTAGGAGCCGCAGGGGCCGCAGGGGCGGTAGGAGCCGCAGGGGCCGCAGGGGCTGCAGGAGCCGCAGGGGCGGCAGCGCTGCGGTACTCACGGAGCTGCACGACGGCGCTCTCCCCGTTGGCCGCCAGGTAGTGCAGCGTCTGCTCGCCGTAGTACGACGCCCCGGTCTTGTCCACCTCGGTGCTGGCGATCACCAGCACGGCCGTGGCTGTGAACAGACAGGCTTAGTGCAGCACAGCATCAGCCACTGCACAAAACACCACAGACAAAGCGAAACCAGCCCCGCTATGAATTCCTACTGGTTGCTTGTGTAATAGTGCTGGTATCATTCCTCTTTTGAATTGAGTTTTTCCTAAATGCTAACCCAAAAGGACAGAATACCTTCCTTTCTCAGATGGACAATGTAAGCTCAGTCTATTCATCCACTGTTAGATCACAAGCAAATGAACATCCTTTGCAGTTATTAAAAAGATATTAAACTACGGCAGAAACCAAACATCCTGATCAGCCCTTGAATAAAACGTTTCATCAATAACTTCTGTATGCACATCTGCTATCTAAAGCTGTGTCCCTGCTGGGGGGTGCAGGGCACTGTCTCACCAGGGCAAGGCCCAACCTGCCCCTTCCCCCAGACACATGCACCCCAAAACGTCTTGAGACGTCAGTCTTTCCCATCTCTCACAGTCCCCGTGCATGCTTTCTACATGTGTGTAACACCCTCCTTGTATTCCAAACTATATGGGTTGAAGTAAAATGATTTGTACAAAATAATTCTGAAACAGCTCACTGCTAGCAAACAGCAAAGCACAGAGGCCTGTCAGCTCACCCCAGTTGTGATATGTATGCATACAGATAATTCTACAGATTAAGATTATACCATCACATGAACTGTTCCTATGTTTGCAATAGAAATATATCATCGACACAGAATGAAAAATTATATAGGAATTTGCTATTCAACTGCAAAATTTACCAGCATGTATATAATATTTTCAATTACAACATACAAAATCACGGAAGTCACAGGACAGTGCTGAGCACTCCAGGGTGTGCAGAAATGCACCTCAGCAAGGCATTAATGGCTGCCCTCAGGATTTATCTGCATATGTAAATTAAACACAAATCCCACAGAGTAAACAAAGCAAGTCAATCCAAAATGAGCACAATATAAAAGTTTCAGCACACAGCTGTTGTACCTTTTTTGTTCCATAGCATTGTCACCTTGTCAGCTTTAAAGAAGCTTTTGTTGGCTAGTGCTGACTGCGGGCCCCCGAAGTTTGGGTACTGGTAGAGCCTGACAAAGGACGGAGCACCTTTGCTGCCTGGGACATACACAGCAACCTGAAACAGCCACGAGATTTCACTGCAGGTTAAAGCTTTGGTAGGCTTTAACAGGGCATTGTTACTACCAGTACATTGTACTATAATCACAGTCTTTTTTTTTTTTTTTAAGAAAACCAAGAAAAAGATTGGAAGCTGGATTAGAAGTACCTTGGTTGGCTGAGCTCCTGGGGACAACACGAAATCACTGACCTTCTGCAAATGCAGCTTATTTGCAATGGTATCTGCCAAGGAAAAGGCCTCAGATGTGTGATGTTAATTACAAACCATGTTACCTGGATGACCTAACCACACCCTTCTATGGGGCTGTATCCTGGATAACACAGACCAGTAAAGACAATCATAAGGGATCTCTTTTTCTAGGCAACCATTATTTTCCCATTTCACCACATCATTTTACCTACAAAACCAACTTCAATCAACCCTATATCTGACACCCAGCATTTAGTATTTGGAAGTTCAAAAAGCAAAGGAAGCCTCTGAACCCGAGGTGAACACAGCTTGTGTTTGAAGCAGATATTCTTCACCTTATCTGTGCTGGATTCAGTCACATTCAGGTGCCATTACACAGAGGCAGGGGCTCTCCCCTCACACCTTCATGGGAAAACTCTTCCCAACGGGAAGCACTCAAGAGGCCTGCTCTGGGATCAACACTGCCCCTTCCCTCGAACAACTAATGGGAACAGTATCACCCCACAGCTCCACCGAGCCAGGAATGTGCACTGCCAGCAGATGTCTTGCCGAGACTGACATTCCATGCTTCCCACAGCTTGGTTAACATCAGCAGGGCTAATTCTCAGGAAACTGAATCTCTCGTAGCCTTAATTCTTGTATCAACTTTATATTTAAAACACAACAAATAATGCAAAACTAAACCCACACACTGCTGTTGTCCCCTCAGTTTTCTTTAATTCCCTTACATTTTTGTTCAAAATAATTTTTATCTTTCTGCATTTTTCTTTCCCTTTCCCTTTTCAACATCTATTGACTCCAGATATTCTACCACCAACAGTAAATCTCCTTGGTAAAAATCTTCAGGCTTCAATATTTCATTTTTGCCATCAATTTTTTAAACACCCATTTTTAACAGTCTATTGACAGAATATGCACAACGCAAGGAAGTTGGGAACAGATCACGTTTTCTAACGAAAATTTCCTGGATTTCTTTAAATGAGAAACAATATAGAATCAGGCCTCTTTAATTGAGAATCAGATGCATTTCATACCATGTAAGTCAGTCAAGAGATAAATAAGAAAGCGAAAACACAATTCATTAAAGCATAACGATTCTGGATTCAAAACTGAAATAGATTGTAGGCAAAAGAAGAAACAAAGAAAAACCTGAAAACAAAAACTACCCCTCAAAAGAAGCAGCATTAATAGAAGGAATTAAATGTAGAGAAATACTCCCATACTGAAGTTGTTGTTTTCAAAGAAATGCACTTCATTGTTCACATTCCTGGCACAAATGCTTTCATCATCTGCCCAGCAAGGACACCTGCATATTAAGGGAAAAGTCAGAAACATGAAATGATGCTCATCATTATCACTCCAGGACTGTTTTCCCCCACTTTTAAAGCCAGTAAGTTCAAGCATGATACATTTAATATGGATAAATGACATCTGCATAGCAAAAAATATATAAATGGACTTAGTTATTGTCTGCCCAGCTTTTCTCTGTGCTGCAAAGTGAGAGTGAATTTACAATGAACTTACATACAGACACTCACAAGCACAGACATTGGCTTTCAGTTAGCAGCAGGCACTGGTTTGAAAGCCAACATCACATTAACAGCTCCATTTACCTGGATCAGATTTTGAAAACCACATTTCTTTTTAAACAATTAGCATCTGGAAGGCTTATTTACCAGTTCTGCATCTTTTTCTGCGTAAAAGACTTTAAGCATTTTCCAGTTCTCAGATCATGGAGCTGCAGGTTGGGTACTCCTGCTGTGCCATCCTTAGCAGCTGCAAAAAACCACAGTAGTCTGTGAGGATTACATCTGCTTCACCCTGACATCCCACCTCACGGTTCTGCTAGCACACAAACTTCTGGGAAGCATGCAACTTTTGTCACTGAGGGACCAACCCGATGAGTGCCAATTGCTGTACCTATTAACCTCAGTCTGTTTGCAGAAGGAACTCACATTTGGAGGCACAGAGTTTCTACTCCCCACGGCAAGGCTGCAACCACCAACACCTGCACAGCTTTTTAATCCAAACCAAAAACCACCCTCCTGGAAAACAACGGAGGCAGGTTCTCCACTCCAATGTTTTGCTCTCACAGGAATGAGGCGATTTTGTCCATTCCACCGCAGTCACAGCTCTCTCCGCAAGCCATGCAAAGTGGTTCTGCTGCTTTTAAACTGTCTGTACTCTCCTCCCTGCCCTGGATAGCACAGCCTGCCTATTGCTGTCAGTGATTTATGGCAGACCCAAAACAGCTCACTAATAGCCTACAGCTTGTGCTGCCTTCTCTTATACTACAGCCTGTCCTGCTTCCCAGTTTCCCTACAGCCTGGCCAGTTCCCACGGCCCAGCCTTGGCCAGCTCTTCCCTCCCAAGGCAGCATTTACACCATCTGTGGCTCAGACAGGACTGCAGCTCTCAGAATCAGGAACTTGAACCCCTCCAGGGAGGCAAAGGAGGGAATAAAGCTCTGGACATAAAGAACACTCCAGTGCATGGGGCCCAGGGGACAACACAACTACTCCAAGAAAGCATACAATCACCCCTGCCTACGCAAGAACACAAGCTGCCTGCACAGTGCACAGCACCAAGACCACTTCCCAAAGCTTAGAAAGCACATGACTGGCTGACAGAGTAACTATGAGCACATGCACTCTGACAGAGTGTTTGTAAGGATGGCCAACACCAGCTGCCCTCGGACAACGGCATCCCTCCCTCATCCACTGCCCACAGAACCTTCTGTACCCTTTCTGTACTGCTCATTTAGCCAATAAATGCACTACAGAGACCAGTCGGGTACTAATGCAGACACGGGTTAACTCGTGCACAAACCCTGTGCTTCCCCAGCTGGTACAATACTCACTTGCATAGACCTGCCACGTTGCCAGAACATTATTCTTTGGCGAGAATTCAAGGCAAACTGTCTTTGGGAGATCAAAGGAATGCAGTAACTCAGCTCTGGTGACATTAACAACATTTACTCTGGAACCAAAAGATGTTATTTCAATAAAACACGCTTACAGTAGTTAATTAATAGCTAAGAGAATTGCTGAAATATTTGATTCTTCTAGATCTGGCCCAAATTTGGCCAATGTAACAAAGTTAGAAGAGCTTTTTTTCCCCTCTTGTTTTTATTAAATTTTTCCAAGAGCACGTTTTAAAACCAGACACCCAAGCATGACAGAAACCAAAAGTGACCACTGGTCAAAACATAACCCCTATTTTTGTCTGCAACACATAAGCTCTAAACAAGAGAGTGAACTCCACAATGCACCTGATCTATAAAAAAGAAATCTTGTAATGTTTACAAAGTGTATAGACTCATTATCTTCTGTGGACTTTACTAATAGATTAATCCCAGAGATCAGGTACTGTGAGCCATGAATAAAACACAACTAAACCAAGAAAGCATATCCAGATTGCATGGGAATGGATGCATTATAAATAGGAGAAGAACAGCAAATATTTCATCTGATAGTCAAGAAACAAAACCACTAATGTAACAATAAACTGCTTTTAAAGTGTACATACAAACAGTTGCATTAACAGCAATCACCTTTACACAGACAAGAGTAAACAAGGCATAACAAATCCTGTTTATTTCATACAAGCTAAAAATTAAGATGATAAAATGCACCCACTTTTCTCCATTGCACCAGGCAAAGAGGGAGCCGTCCTTGCTAAAAGCAACAGCTTTGCAATTTTTTCCAGAATCCCTAGAGAAATAAGAAATGCACATGAGTATTCAACAGTGCCACAGTTAAGGCTTTTTTAACAAAAACAAACACAACAACTTTCCTGCTGTGCTCCTGAGTAGCCTTGTGCCATAGTGCAGTCCCTGCTGCCCCTGCTCAGGGTCTATCATCTGCACCTGGCAGTGCTCAGGCAAGTGCGAAGCCTTCCAAACCATCCATTTTCTGAATTCACTTACATTCACACGTTTTTCAATTCCAGAGTCTACCTTTCTTTTCAGAAAACTATTTATTTTGTGCCAGCAACACCAGTACCTTTGGAACGCAGCGCTCTCTGTGAAGCTGGGGGGCCCATTCACCATATACAGCCCTTCGGACCCTCTCACTGCAAGAGCAAACAAAGAACTCATTTCAAACGCAGAAAATTGTCCAAAGAAGACGTTTTTCTGATTGTGAACCCTGAGACATGCACACACTTTCCCATGCTTGCTATAAGGGAATTCCAAGATATAACTGAGAGACGGCCCAGAGCTCCCATCCCCACCCTCCTTCACCAACGCCCTCTGTAGGAGCGTGCCCGGCCAGGGGGCAAGGAACCCCCAGGATGGGGACCCAGAGCCCCTGCACAGCCTACACCCTAGTCTCAGAGTAAAACAGTTCTTCTCGTAACTAAATGCAATTTCCCAGGCTTCATGTACACCACAGCCCCGAGAGACCCTAAGGGAACCTTTCAACACACCTTAAATGTGACCCACGAGCGGCACAGCCCTGCCTGGAACGTGTTCTCCAGCTCTTCCGTCAGGGTCCCCATTAAGATCCAAATTTACTACAGAGAGTAGTGAGCAGCCCAAAACCTACCCTGAACACCTGTAGCCCCCACAGACCCGAGTGAGGAGAAACAGGCTGATGTTTAAAGCTCACAGACGCAGAAAAGGAAAATACACATCCCTTATGTTAGGGACACTTTAAACAGTGAGATACTGGAAAGGAACATGACTTGTGAAAGGAGCTTCACAAACTGCAGTACAAAGCCCACAGACCGGACACGTCGGTGGGCTCCGAGCTCCCGGAGCTCCTGCCCTCGGGTCGGCCCCGGTGTCCTGCGGCGCCCGGGACGGTGGGACGGGGCTGCCGCGCCTTCCCCACGCACCGAGCCCGCCCCGCGAACGCTCCCGGGTACCCCGCGAGTAAAACACCCGCGGCCGAACAACGAACCCCACACGCGGCCTCGAGAGCTCCCGTGGGGCGCGGGGGAGCTGCTCGGGCGAGGGGCCGGGGTGAGCAGCGGCACCACAGAGGAGGTTTTGGCCGCGCCCCGGCCCCGGCCCCGGGCCGAGCGAGCACAGGGCCCAGAGAGCCCTGACCAGTGCCGGGAGCGGCACCACCAAGAACTCCAGGACCGGGGCCGGACTCGGGCACGCCGCGGCAGCGCACGCTGGGGAGGGGACGCGCGGCGGACGCCGAAGGGCACCGGAGGGGCGCCAGAGAGGCACCCCAGGCCAACTCCGCACTCGCCTCCCGCGCACCGGCACCGACTTCAACGCCGCCCGGGTCCGACGCACCTGCGAGCAGCGGCGTGGGCGGCGCCATCTTGGGGCGGCCGGTGGAGCGCTGTTTCCGGTTCCGGGTCAGCGGCGGCGCGGCGGCCGCAGCACGCGCCACGTTACCGGGCGGGGCGGGGCGCGGGGCGCGTGCGCGGGTT
>VZRO01000190.1:306110-335944 GCA_013397915.1 Daphoenositta chrysoptera | reverse complement strand
CCGGAGGCGGCTCGGGCCCGGCGCTGCCCCTCGGGGCCCCGGCGGCACTCGGGTCCGCTGAGCTCGCTGCGGGCGCTGCCCGGCGAGCGCTCGGCTCTCCGCTCTCTTGCAGCCATCTTCCAGATCATCCAGAGCATCCGGATGGGCATGTGAGGGGCCGGAGCCGGGCCATGGCCCCCCGGCCCCGGCCGCCGCGGCAGCTGCCGAGGAGAGCCGCGGCACCGGCCGTGTCGCATTCCAGGTCCCTTCACGAGTCATTCCGAGTTTTCTAGCCCGTGCCACAGTGCCTTGAACAGCACCACATGTATAAAGCAATAAAAGTCTATTGTTGATCTACAATCGTGGACCTACTTATTCGCTGAAGATCCAGCCTGGTCTCTGTAATACGTGGAGCTATACGCGACGTAGGTCCGTAGGAACTGACATCTGTTGTAACCACCGGTCCCAGATCAGTGTCACCCTCTGCTGTATAGCTGGAAATGGTTCTATTTGACGCTGGAACCCAGGATTCTTGTAGTGGCTGGAGCCCGACTGTGCAGCATGTTCCCGAGGAGTCTCTCCGCAGTCCCCGCCGTGCATCCTCCGTGTGTGCGTAGGCTAGTTCCACTGCAGCATGGCCGCACTCGTCCTCACACCACCGCACCGCCTGTAGCTTTGTCCTAATCCACGCAAAATGCTTGTCTGTGTAGGGGTAGCGGGGTAGTGAGGAACTGGCATGGCCGGGCAGCAGCTGCTCCTGGCAGGACCCAGTGCTGGAGCTTCACGGACTGTGGGAGCACCGTGGCCAGACCTGCGGCTCCCCACGCCTCTCCCGGCCGTGCCTGTGCTGTAAATACTTCTTGGACAACTTTCAAAACTTTCAACAAGTGGTGATAGTTTTAAATTTGACGATGTTGTGTGGGAATATTTGGGGTCGGGGGGGACAACGTGCTGCCCCCCTGCCCACCGTTCTGCTTCTCTATGTGCAGCGCCTGCAGAGTGTGGTGTGTCTTGCAATATATATTTAATCCTATTTAAGGTAAAACCTGCTTTCAACTCGATTTCTTTTAACAGTGGATCCAGTACTTAACTGCTTCCTTACTGGTGATCACAGTTCCTTCTTCTGTAGACGACTGTAACTTGAGATCACATGGAAAATGCTGCTATTGATCATATTTCCCTGCTGATGGCCCTGACTCCTGCTGGCTCTCGCTGTCTGCGTGGTGACAAAGGTGGTGGGAATTGCTCTGCTGGTGCACACAGTTGCTAAAAGGAAGATTTCTTTTTTTCAGATTTCTTAGTAGAAGACCAATATTAAGTCTGGTTACACTAGAAAGAATAGAAAACTAAATCGGTTGAGGTTAACGAAATGCCTGTTAGCTGTGAAGGAGCAGATCTTTTGTACGCGTTGTATTTCCATATGGAATCCTTGGGACTGGTGTAAGCCAGCACAGCCCTGAGCGCGCCCAGCGCGGAGCCGCCCGAGGGCACGGGGACCTTGTGCTGGGACACTCGTCTGCTGTGAGTGGTGGCGGGGGAAGTCTGTATAATCGCTGATTTTAAATAAAGTTCTTTTCAAACGCAAGTTGTGTTCACTCTGACGTGGGCAAAGCAGGGCTCTGCTGGGTGTTGAAACTCGGCCATTCACACCAAGCAGGGATTTGTTGGCTGTTCCCTGAGAGGAGCCGCCGTGCCATGGGGCACCCCCATGTGCAGCTGTCTGGGTGCTGGGCCAGGCTGGGGCCACGGGGCCTGAGCCGGGGCTGCCAAGGCTCTGGACACACCCAGCTACTGCTCCCCTTCCCTCTGGGGACCAGCTGTCCCCCCACAGGGGTTCAGCAGGTGCTTTCTCCTCACCTCTTTTCTCTCTGGCCCCTGGCGATGCCACAGAGGCCCCAGGGGTCTGACCAGTTCCTGCTGTTGCTGCAGGAGTCATTGGCTGTGACAGCACAGCAGCTGCTCGAGGGCTGTGGGCACTGGAACGTTCAGGGTGGTTTGTACGAGTTGGTTCTTCAAAGTTCAGTAGATTCTTGCTGTGGTGCAAGCTGGCCACAGCGGTGTGTGCAGCGCTGTGCCCTGCAGTGGCACCAGTGTCAGGGGTCATGGGCAGCTGCAGTGCCAGAGCTGGGGCTGGGTGGGGGCATCTCCGGAGGGGCCTGCTGGCCCCAGCTGTGCTCTGGCTCCACACATCCGAGTACAAAAGCTGCAAAACGACACTTGTTTCTTTTCAAAAACCTAACGGCAATACCCAAGCTTATTTCCCCTCGTGAGATGCAGCTTCTCTTTTCCAGGCGCTGACAGCTGGCATGTTCTGACGTGCTGGCTGTGCCCCCGTGCCACAGCTGCGGATGGTCGGGGTCCTCAGCGGAACTGAGCTTGCTGAGGTGACATCATTAACCACCCGCAACACGCTTGTATCTCAAATCTCTTCTTTTTTCACTCCTGTGAAGCCTTCTCAAGGCTGGCTGCAGGACTGCGCTTCCGTAACACATCAGGAGGGGCACATGGTTTGCTTCCCAAGGCGAGAGGTCCCTGCTCTCCTGCCAGGCCTTTCACAGCTGCTGGAACCGCACAAAGGGCTGCAGCCACGTCCCCCGCGCCGTGCCCGCGTCCCGCCCATCCGCGCACACTCAGCACACGAGGGGACCCGGCGGCGACAGGAGCCGCACGTTCTCCCAGAACAGGCGCGCGGGGATCAACAGCCTCGTGGAGAGGGAAAAACCCCCTAAGCCGAGGTGGGAGGCCGGGACAGGTGGCGGCAGCGTCGCTGGCAGGGAGGGCGCGAGGGCCCGAGCGACAGGGAACCGGTCCCGGGCAGCGGCGGCGGATCCGGGGCTGCGGGAACGGGACCGGGACCGGGAACGGGACCGGGAACGGGCGGGGACAGCCGCGCCCCGCCCCACAGCGCCGCCCCGCGGCCGNCGGCCGCGGCTGGGGAAGGGTCCCCGCTCCAGGCACGGCCCCGCGCCGGCCGCGGCTGGGGAAGGGTCCCCGCTCCAGGCACGGCCCCGCGCCGGCCGCGGCTGGGGAAGGGTCCCCGCTCCAGGCACGGCCCCGCGCCGGCCGCGGCTGGGGAAGGGCCGCTCTGTGCTCACCTCACCCGGCACCTGCTCCAGAGCCGCCTCACTACTGTGCCAGCCTCCTGCACGCGCTCTCCTCCGAGCCAGGACCGCGGCCTTGAAGCTCTCGTCAGTAAGCATTTCCTCTGCATCCTCCACTGTTCGCGTAGCTTTTCCCCACACCTTCTGTCACATCCTCTCTGAGATGCCGGGCCTAACTCAGAGCCACCACTGCCCAGCTTCACTGCATTCAGAGCATTCTGTGACACCACGAATGCAGCCCACTCTCAACCCGTGCTAAAGCACACGCTGCCGTGAACGCAGCAGCTGAATCCCTTCTCATTATATCAAAGCTATGGAATAATGTCGAAGACACGTGTTACAGCACCAGCATCTGGTCTGGAGAGCCAGCTCCCACCCGCAGCTCCCCCAGCCGGCCAGACCCCAAGCGTGGGGATCCCCCTGCAGCCCCGTGTGTCGGGAGCACCGGCAGGAGCCGTGACACGCAGGACAAGGAGGAGTCACGGCAGTGCAGCGGGCAGCACCGGGGCGCTCTGACAGCAGCAGGCGCTCTCTGCCATCTGCAGTCACACATCTACTGCCACCGAGGGGATCTCACTGCGAGAGCTGCTGTTCCCTCTCCTCGGGCTTCCTCTCGAGAGGAGCCCGCAGCGTTCCCACACCCTTTCTGCCATTTCAGCGCCCTCACAAGCCAAGCTGCTGTCCAGAGCTGAATACAACTTACCTCAAGAAGAAAACTAAACACAAAGTCCCATTGCAAACCTGACAAGAGCAGAGCAAAGGCCTTCTAACAGTATCAGTTTAATCTTTGTTTCATCCCCTCTTTTTCAGATTTACTAAATGCTTTTTGCTTTCAGAGAAAGCGCCTCTGCAGCACCCTGGTGTGAGGGATCTGCCTGTCGCTCTGCGGCACAGCTCGCACAGACACCTCACACACAGGGGAGCAGGCATTCTGAGAGGAGCAGAGCTGCCCGGGACTCTCCTCATGGGCTCAGTCCCCCTCTGCTCCCAGCCAAAAAAGTGAGCACCTGAATCATGGTTCAGATGTCTCTGTTCGGTTTTACTCAGCAGTGAACTGACAGGTACAATGTACCCTCCATAAAAGTTTTAATCAACTACTCACCTGAGGGACTCTTGTTCCCAGAAGTCCCCGATTTGTCCCTTTTTTCTTACTTTACCAGCATCACCCTCACTGTACAGCTGGAGTGAGCCACTGATTGCACTAGAGAGGAAGCACAGAAAGCTACTGGAATATTTTATTTTCTAATCTGTGTGCAATGCCCTCATTGCACTGAGGTCTCCCAGCAGTGCTCACAGCACTGGAGTGCAGCAGGCAGAAAACACCAACCCACACCTACCTCTCCTAATGGGGAAATCATTTTGGTGCTATTTCAGCAGTAACTTTTTAATAAGCACACAACACACAGTTTGTTTGAACTGTGCTGAGCTGATGCTTACCGGGAAGAGGAGATGCTTCTCAGTTTCTGGGACATGGACACTTCTTTGAGATCTGAAGACACCAAAACTTGCAGTTTTCAATGTTTCTTCTGTTTTACCTTAGACATAAACCTGAGGGAAGTTAGACGTGCTCTGGGCTCAGGTACCGAAGCAGACATTCACAGCAGTGACTCAGCAGGCCCGGGCCCCGACATTAATTTGAGCTATCAGTGCAAACCCAAACCCCTAGGAGGGCCACTGACAGCATCAGAAGATGCTTCTCCTAGAAGAGAAGAAACCAGTCTGTTGCATGAGAAGAAGTGGTAACCCTGGCATGGGTCTCTGTTACTGCCTCACTGACACTGCATTTCTCCCTTTGGTTCAGAAAGAGCTACTGAATTTAATTATACTGCAACAACATCTACAGCCAAAAAATTCAACAAAACTTGTTTAATTTCAGAAAATGTGTTAAAATATATATATTTGTACATCAATTTGACACACTGCATTAGTTTACACAAATGATGGTCTTTCTTGAAACTGTATTTATGAAATGTACATTCTTAATTTAAATACTCAGTATACACTGCATTTAATCTGCATGTTGCATTTATTAAATACATTAAATCTGCAATGTAACAAAACGTTTTCTGCATACGAAATTCAAAACACCATTTTAAATGAACAAAAGATGGCTCACTTCATTTATTTGTTTTAACAACTAGTGCCTAGCACACTAGCTTAGCTCCACCAACACCAGCTGTTCTTTCTCTTTATTGACATTGTTCACAGACTAGTACATATTACACTAAGAGTGCTGGATAAAAACATGAGGTACGGAAGTGGTTCAAAGATTACAGGTCATGCAGATCATGCGAGACAGCAAAGAAAGTTGTGAATGAGAAAATACTAAATAAAAAATACATAAAGAATGTGCATTATAAAATTAAAAAAAAAAAAAAACAAAACAAAAAACCAACAACCAACTCAATTACACAGCTTTGCTTCTTTGGTTACAAAGTAGGTTGAACAATTTCACAGCTTTTTATTCCCACCCAAAAAACCAAACCAAAAACGAAATGTCAAAAAACAGAGGAATCATGGCCCCTTTCTCTCTATTAGAAAGTAGAAACAGAAATGAGCAAAGTTTTCTTCATCAAAATAGCCCATCACTTATTTATTATATCACAAGGACTGGTGACTACCTGTACAGATGCACTATGGTCTTCATACTTACACTCTATACAAAATTTACATTCAAGCTGGATCTTTACTACCGTAAATAAATACCAAAGGTCAATTGCCATTAGTGTTAGAAATATGCCAGGATTCTTTGTTCAATTATTGCCTAGACATTGTATCTATTAACGCAATCCCATCTATCATTTTACCCATACAGACATTTATTTAAAAAAAATTCAAAAGTTCTGTGACATTGTTCATGTACATTATGAAAATAGCAGCCCTGTAATAAATAAAACAAATAAATGAAACTAACATAGGCAAATGTTACTTATATGAAAAGAACAGTGGCTCTGAAGAGGAATTGTTGCTCCTTACCAGACAGCAAGGCTCAAAGCAACCCTCGAGCAATGGGAACCTCGGAGAGCCACCCAAGCTCTGACAGGCCTCCCTCCTGAAGCCCAGGGAAATGATCCGGGCCCAGGGACTCCCTCTGCGAGCTCCCGTGTGCACCGAGGATGTAGGGACACCTCCCACACTGCAGCCACAGAGGGGGGGACAGCTCTGGGAGGATGATTGTCTAATACTGAAAAGGCCAAACACACAGGAGAAGCACGGCTGCTGGCTCTCGGCGGTGGAGACGCGGTGGCACACGGGGACGAGCGGGCTCAGGCGGAGGAGACGTTGGGCGGCTGCGGCGGCGGCGCGGGCGGGGGCTGCGCCTGCGAGCTGCTGCCGGGGGCGGCCTGCTGGGCTGAGAGCTGCGATAACTGATCGTTGTTGGAGAGGGATTTTAACAGTGCATTTTCTCGTTCAAGTAAAGAGTTCCTTTCAACTAATTCTTTTATTTGTTCCTTCAGGACTTCCACTTCTTCTCTCACTGCATACATCAAATGGCTTTTCACTAGATCCTGCAAAGAACAAGCGGAGAGTTACGGCACAGGAAAGAACAGTTTCCTTCATCCCAGCCTCAGGATTTACTGTTGCTGCTTTCACTGCGGGAAGCCTGGAGAAACAAAGCACTCATCACTAAAATTTTATGAATAAATTAGCCTTTGAGCACAAACAACCCAGCCCTTTTGTGAAGTGGGCCTGATATCAAAAGCTTTGTCTGAAGCACTCCAGTCATTTCAGTTACTTGGAAGCCAAGGATGAGAATGATGTCCCAGCTTCTCAGAAGGAAAGCACCAGCTCTGATGCTGTGACCTGGGAGTACGGCTCTGTGGTACACAAGCCCAGGCACTGAGGTGTATGAGAACCAAAACATAAGAAAGCTTTTACATCATCAGAAGTAAAAATCCAACAGCTGTAACTGAAGCTGAGCAGCATGTTAAGGATGGCACACCTGACCCTTCTTCAGAAAAACTAATAACGAACTTGGCTAAAGTAACAGACTGAAATATGCACTATATTTTCAGCACTCCTTTAAGTTCAATCACCTTGTTCACAGTAATTTGTAAGAAAATTAACTGAAAAACATTTCTGGGCCAACACTAAAACCAATGATGGTTTGTGGTCGTTCATAGTTGATACAGAAAATCCTTTTTTCAACTGATGTTCTCAGTCTGACCAACCTGGAGGGATATCACAGCCTCACAGAAACACAACACAGCGGAAACTTATGCTCAGTGATGAACCACATTAATCCTATTAGAAATAACTTACATTTTACTTACCATTGCCT
Organism: Daphoenositta chrysoptera; assembly: GCA_013397915.1. Classification (NCBI taxonomy): domain Eukaryota; kingdom Metazoa; phylum Chordata; class Aves; order Passeriformes; genus Daphoenositta; species Daphoenositta chrysoptera. The sequence goes on along the minus strand of VZRO01000190.1, from coordinate 328,582 downwards.
GTTCTATTTTGTTGTCAATGGCAACAACACTTGCCCCCGACGCACTGTAAATACAAAGAGAAAACTCAGTCAGTGTTACTGTATCACTCAGGTAAAACTATGTACCCGCAGGACTCCTGGATCATGCTGTCACTGGAAGGCTGAAGCTTAGAGTCAAGAATTCAGTATACACTCATAGGGCGGTGTCTCCCACCCTCCACCCCCACCCAGTTGCCCAGTACAGCCAGAACTCTCAAGAGACACTGCTCCTTCAGTTTATACCTTCTCACACTGGGCTTATGACACCCATAACCATAAAAAATGCATTAGAATAAACACTAAATCAACTGCTTTGATTCCTGGCCTCATGTTCCAGCTTTCTTAACTGGGGAAAACAAGAATTCATGGGATATTCACGGAATTCTTACCACTAGTATTATTTCTTTCACACCGTTGTTACAAAGCAATGAAGAAAAAAGCCAGCTATAATACTTTTTCTCTGGATTCACTTGAGTCCACCTTCCAGATAAGGAGCTCCTGGCTCAGCACTGCCAGCAACCAGCAGGAGGGTGAGACATGACCAGAGCTCTGAGCCCTGTGGCCACTTCGTTGCTCCTGGTGAGTTCTCTCTGGATCCTGTCTGACACCTGACAAACGCATGGCCGTCGGTCACAGCTAAGGTCAGGCTTGTTCCACAGACACACTGCTGTAGAATGTCCACCAGCACACCTCAGTACGCTGTGAGGATGTGCATTTACTGTGCCAACAAGATCCCAAACTGCATCTCTGAATCCTGCGTGATGGAAATCCAGCCCTTTATAGCTAGGGTCTGTTTCCAAGTCACACCACAGGCACAGGCACACAAGCCAGTCCCTCACTCGCAGCTCTGGAGCTGGGATTTCAGAGCAGGGGGTGTCCCTGTTCTCTCACAGACTCTGGTCTCCATTCAAAGAGGAGCCGTAGCTCTGCCCAGGTTACACAAGGCTGCAGCAGCCACCTCTCCACCCACCCTGGCCCCATACCCTCCACATTACTCTCCTATCCTGGGTCTCAGGGGTCCCATTTTCTGCCCAGCTCCAGTCTAACACAGACAGTAGCTCCTGGGCAGCAACAGCCCCAGCAGTGAGAGCTGCTGATAACACTCCCAGCCATGGACATGGCTATCATCAGTGTGCAGCCACGTTCAGTAGAGTTAACAAGGGGAAAATGCAAGGGTTGCAGTCATGCTGGAAAACTTGCCTCTACAGAATTATGCAGCTCACCAAAACCAACTGTTAAGCAAAAAAAAACACTCAAGGCTTTTTACAAGGAGTATGGCAATTAGCTCAGCAGTACTAGCCACAGACGTGAAACACGGCGCAGCTCCTGAAGAGTGATACCGGGCAGAGAAATTAATTTTAAGAGGAACCACAGAACCATCATACCAGCACTGGAATTTATAAGCAGAGGGCATCAGGTTTGCAGACTGAGGGAGTAACAGCCTTTATTTCTACTGAACCAAGCTTGAAACCCAAACCAAAAGTGCTGAACATCCATTTCAGAAGAAAACTGTTCCAAGTTTCTTACTGTCTTCTAAGCCTCTTTCAAACCCTATCTATGGTAACACTTCTCAGAATAAAAACTATTAAAACTCATGCCAAGGGAAGTATTCCTTTCCATGTTCAATTAACATGCATCAGACTCATCTGGCACTGTCAAAAGTACCCATGTTCATGAACCACAAAATCCCCAAGACTCCATGTCCTCTCAAAGCCCTTCAAGGACACCACTCTACGGGTCAGATGGGGCAGCTCTAAAGAGGTAACAAGAGGAGGACAATTAAAGCAAACACCACACTTGGCAGTGGGATCTACTTCTCCATCTTTGCAGCACAATCGTACACCTTTCGTCAACAGCCCTCTAGTTGAACTTGTGATCAGAACTTTGTTCTTCTATCCCTGATTCAGCTATTTTGCAGTGTTATTATTTAAAAAATAAACCCCACTACACCACTCCAAGTTAAGGCATTCAAGCAGTTCCAAGAGAAAAACAGGCAGCCTTCCCTCAGCCTCCCAGAAGAGCTGTACCTCTGTGGCGCACTGCAGAGGCACCTTTCATGTGATATACCTTGTGCTCTGAGCTCCCCTCTGCCTGTTGGGTGGGTGCAGTGCTCACCATGAGGGTGTAGGAATTGTCCCTCCCTGCAGTGTGATTGGAATGAGCCAGGAAACCACACACACCCCACACTTAACATGACATCAGTAGTGCTGAAAGCTGTAAGTAGCTTTCTACGCTACTTTGTAATGTTCTTGCTACACTTACCCCAGAGCAGCTGTGCTAAGACTGAAATGCCAAGTCTGGATTCCAACCCTGCTCCCTGTACACATCCCAGCATCCATCGTAACTTCAGCAGGCAGAGGCTGGGACCAACCAGACCCCCACTCACCCACCCACCCAGGAGAAGCTCCACACTGATGGGGGGTGCCCCAGTTTGCCATCAGGATAAAACCATCTGACTATACTTCATGTCACTTTCTAAAAGCAGATGAGAATTAGATGTTATGGTAGCACAATTCCCACATGATTTTGTTCTTTGTTCATCTGGCAGCGCTCCCCACACCAAGCAACTCCTGTGGGACATTCACGAGCAGAGCCCTCCAGTGACAGCAACTCTCATGGGAAACTCCGAATGTGCTGCCAAATCTTAGAATTGTGTACTTTTCTCAAATCCTAAACTCTTGATATCAAATTTCAGTTTGCATAATAATATTTTATCCCATGGCTGTAGAATGACATTTATAAATACAATCCAGTCCTTATGAGAAGGCCAGAAAGAAACCCAAAAATATCTCTTAAATAAGTCTTTTTAGATGACTGAATGGAGAGAGTCTGACATATTCTGTGAGTGCACCACCCACTGTAGAGCCAATGCCTCAACTTGCAAATCCTGGAATTAGAAGAGGAAAGACACCATTTAGCTCTTGTACAAAAAGACCAATTACTGATTGTTCCAAGAGCTACAGAAGTCTGACAATTATTGTCAAAACTGTAAAAAAAATCCATATCAAGTACCACAGGGCAGATGAAGGGGTGCATTAGGCACATAACATTTGTTTTTAACAGCAAAAGCCCCACCCCACACTGAGCTTCTGCAGCCCACGAAGTATCAGACACACTGAACAGCGCACAGTTCATTTTGACTTGGACCTCCCAGTTAAGGTCACGTCAAGGAAGGCTCTACCCAAAAAGAGGTTACATTGGTACACCAAGTTCACACTGAAGCCCACAAGGTACACAGCAAGATTTACAGTCAGCAAAAACATCAAAGACCCCCCCAAGCACAGTTTGTCATTCCCAGAGATGGATGGTAAACCCAATGTTTTCCTACCTCAAACACCAGGTAGTCAAAACAGTATTTTGTCAGAGAAATCCTCATTTTGATGGTATAAAAAAATCTCAGTGGCTTTTGCTTTACCTATTAAATTGTCTTTATCTCAACTGACAAGTTCTCTCACTTTTCCTCTTCTGGGAGGAGGGGGAGTTGAGTGAGTGGCTGCATGGGGCTCAGTGCCAGCAGGATTAAACCATGACAGACCTTTTTGGCACCCAACATGGGGTAAAGGTTTGACGTAAGGGCAGATTTGACTGGGATGTTCTAGATTGAATGGATAGCTGTTCCTTCTGCGCACCTATTGCCTGGAAGCTCCTGTGCTTGCCATGGACTTGCTTGCCTGACTCTGTTAGAGTCCATTGCTTGCTAGTGGACACTTTTTGCTCTCACTGCTGCCACACTGCTCTTATCACCTCACTGCTGTGCCTGGAACACTTGATAACAGCCACTACCATGTGCCTGGGCTGGCAGGTGTCCAGGGCAGTGCTGCCACACTGGGCAGGATTGAGCTCCAGCCAAAAGGATTGTGACCTGTGGGTGGATGAGTTGATGGGGCAGCAGAGTCCGAGCTGCAGCCCATGGAGAACCCCAACACTGGAGCAGCTGGGTGCCCAAAGGAGGCCGTGATGCTCTGGAAGTCTACGCCGAACAGGCTCCTGGCAGAACCTGCAGCCCAATGGAAAGAGGAGCCTGCACTGGAGCAGGTTTGTCGGAAGGATCTGAAGCTGCCCGTTCCTGAAGGACTGACCCTGTGGAAAGGACCCAGTGGTGCAGCAGTTCATGAAGAGCTGCAGCCCATGGGAAAGACCCACATTGGAGAAGTTCAAGGAGGACCGTCTCTGGGTGGGATCCTATGCTAGAGATGGGGAGAGTGCGAGACTGACCTGCAGTGTGTGGTGAAGACCACAGTGAGGAAGGCTGCAGGACCCAACCTGACTCAGCTTTGGTGTCCAATACTCCCTGTACCACACTACCTCATCTCCTGTCCTGAGTGACCACCATGAGAGATGGAGCCCAAAATCGCAGACTAAACGATCTCAGTGGACATCTGTGGACAATCTGCAGGCCTGGTGCACAGACTACAGGAATGACACCTATTAGGGCAAAGGATGGGAAGGGGGGGTGGTGGTTAAGGAGGCTGTACTGGATAGTGTGCAACCTGAGCATGATGTAAACGGTATGGAATAAAGGGCAGATAATGCACAGGTTTGGGCTGGGGTAGAGTTAATTTTCTCCATAGTAGGTGGTATGGGGCTGTGCTTTGGATTTGCACTGAAAATGGTGTCAATAATATGAGTGGTTTTCTTATTGCTGAGAAGTGCTTGCTTGCACAACACCAAGGCCTCTTCTGCTTCTCATACAAAAAAGGTTAATGTCTTAATGTTGACTTGCTAATGGCTGCAGAAAAATTTAACCTTCAACATCACCTCATATCCATGGGCACCAGGATTGATTTCAATTATTAATCCAACAAGTGCTACTGTACTCAGTTTGGTGTTTTCACCATTAATGTGTTTAGATACAACTATCATCCTTCTGACACACATTCTGAACTTCAAAATTCACCTCAAAATCTAGGTTAAAAGACTAAGAATCAAACTTCAAAGGTATTTGCAGCTTAATTCATTCTGTATGCTTCAAAAAGCACAGTAGTTTGTTTTTAGATATTCCACAGACCTCAGTAATACATGTATTTTATGCCAATGCTGGATACATTAGGAATGAGTTATACAGAGCCTACTTTGGCACAGTCAAGCACTAGACTAGGTAATAGTGTTTCACTGAAATGAGACTGAAATCCTACTGACTGGATGATGTAAGCTAATTCTGAAGCTTTTCAGTCAGTAACAAAAAACATATTCTGTGTTCAGCTGTATTAATGATTATCTGTATACTACTATGCCGAGGAATTTCTTGTCACCAAGTTACCCCCCAAAAGACTCCCAGAATGCAGGAGTTTTCTTGCTTTTTAGATACATGAACTCTATCACACGTCAGAGCTCATCCTGCAGAGCAGAGCACATGGGACAACGCTGCTCTGTCCAACAGCCTCTGCAAGACAAATCGTCCTTGAAAGCACCAGATGTGCTTCAATTTAAGTCACTTCAAGTGGGAAAGGTGTTACCAATGATCTGATGGGCATCCCCAAGCCAAGTGACCACCTCCAGCTCTCCTCTCCCTTTTGCTATCACTGCTTTGAATCAAAGTATCAAACGACATTTCAGTACACACCAATAGGGCACCCGGGAGTGTTGCCACTTGTTTTGCTTACAAGTGAACTACAAACTAAAGCCCTATGGTCGTTTATTCTTTCCCCTCATTGTTTACTCATTTATGAGCTACTGTCTTACCACTGGTTGAACTATTCTATCTATCCAGAGAAATCTTTTCTATTCTTGAAAGAGTTAAGGCCTATTTAATCAGCCTCCATCCCATGCAGAGACTTTATAATGATAGCATACCAATGCAATCACCCATCCAGCCTGGAAAGAGGATCTGTGTGAGTACTGCAGACTTCCACTATTTTTCTTTGTCAAAGCCATGTGAGAATGTGTGACAACCTGAGGCAGTGAATTCACCACCTCAGGAGTTCCCACACACATTTTATGACTTAATTTATACTGTGAAGGTTTAATGCTTCACGAATAAATGCAATGGAAGCATAAATCCTACTGCTTTAAATTAAAGTTTACCAATAATGTCTGTGTTTTAGGCAGACCCACCTAAAGCTGCTATGGCACCTTTACTGTGCAAAGACAACCTAGGCCCAGAAGAGCAGTCACCCAGACTCACATGAATATGGCAAGCAGCCACTATTCCCCTTCTTAAACCACATTGGTTGAAAAGACCAACACATGAGACATGTGCCTTCAGCAACACCTATGTGTGCACTGCAAGAAGACATCCCTACTAACGTGGCAGCAGCAACCAGAGTCTCCCTAACACTTACTGGTTTGAGTGTCACCAGCACTCTTCCTTCCACGGTGTGTTGGGGAAAAATAAAATAGTTTCTATTCACTGGAGCAGTTCAGCAATCTCTTGTTCTCTATTGCAGTATCATGTGGCTAGCTCTGCTGACTTCAACAGGCCCCCAGAGACAGCTACTCATAGGAGAATAATCCATATTTGCTAGAAAAAAATTACACAGAAAGATTTTTTATTTACACCAAAGTCTCCTAAGTCAAGCCCCTCAGGTTCACACACTACTTCCTAAAGAGCTGCAAAATGTAATTAAGAGTTCACTGGCAGCAGACTCATGGTCCTGGTGCTCTGCAGTGTGCCAACCCCCACATTTTGTGACGGGCAAACAAAGGGATCCTGAGGAAGTCACACGAGCTTAGTTTTCACAGCAGCAATTTTTCTTTCCCAAAGCAGAGACGACAAAAAGAAGCCCCACACCATGTTCTTGTTACAGCCCCACTGTGGCCTGCCCACACAGACCTCCCCAGCTCCACCCTGCCAGGGCCCCCACAACCAGCTACACTGCTCACTGATGCCCCTGACGTCCCCTCCACTAGCTTTCACTGGAAGTTTATAGCTGAAAGCTTTTCAGTTTCAGCCATCCCATGAAGGAATGCTGCCTAATGTGACCTTAAAATCCAATAACTGGGGCATAAATGCAAAACCTGCAAAATCCTGTCAAAGACTTTGGAATTTGAATGGATTATAAGTTTAAAACATGCATCAATCCTGATGAATTTCATTCTGTGTTCTCACAAACACTTGTTTTTACCACTAAGTGTTCACCAGCAAAGATGCAAGGTTATTTTGAAGGCAGCCATTAATTTTCTTCTACCTGAATTTAATGTTCTCCTATATCCCACACTTCCATCATTTCCTTCAGGCATTGTACATAAACCTCAGATTTGTGAGGCCTCCATCTTAATCATTCATTATTTGATTTTAGGGTTTTTTGAATTAGCTTCCTCATCTTAAGACTTATTTTGAGGCATGAAAATAGAGAAACAGCTAAAGTCTAGACCACAAAATGACCTTTTGGTCTACAAACCAAATGTGTATTCTAAGCCCTGAAGTTTGTTTCAGTGAAATAACGAAGTCCTTGAAACCTAAATACCAACTCTGTTCCATAAATACAGGGAAGTGGCATCATCCAGAGCTTAAAGCAAAACCGTAAATTTGTCCAACTTTCTGCTGAAAAAGGAAGATGTGCTTTGAAACTGAGCTTAATGCCACCACCCCAGCAATACAAAATTTTTTTAGAAAGAGCAGGACACTTAGCATTACTTATAACCTTCATCATTGTGCAGTATACAAACTGTTGCCAAGCAAACTTTAAAGGATTCAGTTGAGCTGTGCAAGTTGAGAAGCCTTTCAAGTCAAATACAGCCAGTACAGTGACGAAATGGTTATCAATACTTCAACAGCCAAACAAAATTTACATTCTACACAGCTTGTTAAGCAGAAGTTTTGACAAGCCAGAGCAGCACAAGGCATTAAATCACATAATCACTAGGACTTTGACTTAATGCTGACAAAAAAATTCCCTCAAAATCATTAAAGCACAGGAAAGAAACAGTTTGCAGCTACTGATGAATTAGTAATGCACAAGTCCTATCCATGCCAGATAAGACTCTGTTGCACTTCACTGCAGTTTCTCACCATGAGTTCAATGCTAACTTTGGAGATTTACTTTGTCCTTGTCACAGTTCACCTGTGTTCCCTTACTTCAGCAGAATTTAAGTAAGGCCAGAAAGCCTCATTTTCTGGTTTTAAGATAAAAATATTTTAACTTCACCAAAATTGTATTTAAACATAATATTTTCACAATGTGTTTTCTGATACAGGACTTAATGCCAAGAAGTTTCCTCTTTTGGAAAAGGAAACTGTAAATATTTTGGTGAAGGTCAGCTAGGAGCTGACTAGCATTAAACTCTGAGGTTACACATCATGTATGATACATGCATAATGGAAGGAGGAAAAAAAAAGTCATGTCATATTTTAGAGTTTAGTTCCATGTTTCAGAACAAATACTTCACTTCCATGACTGCTTTCACCTCTTCAAACTGCAGAAGCCCAATATGGAGTTCTGAACACAGGCAGCAGTTCTGTGCAAACAAAAACAATGAGAAACTTGCAGAGAGCAGAGCAGTTCATGCATACCTCAGCATGTATGCATCCCATACTCAAGCATCCATACCTATCCCAGGTGGTCTTTGACTCGTGTAACTTGTTGAAATGGAACGCTTGGTAGAATGCAGCTGACGGATTCCTATGAGATCCAAGAATCAGACAGACATATTGAAAATGGGTACGTAATAAAAATACCAACCCTTTTAATTCAACCTGCATTACAAAGTGAATTAGCTGTCCAGACAGGTTAAACTAATGTCTGAAAGGCCCTACTGTTTCTAAGGGTTTGCATCAAGGACACAAGGATCCAAAACAAAATAGTAATTCTCCAGCCCTATGGATTTTTCAGGCTATATCAAGCTGCTCCTGTACAAAGATTAATGTAAGGCCAACAACGAGACATCTCCTGTCCTGCTGGCAATGCTGTATAGCTTAGCTGTACACCACCCTAATGCCAAACATACCTAAACCCAAGAGACACCTTTCACATTTTTAGTATGTCTCAAACTACCTCGGCACACAGTACCCAGTGTTCCCATCCTACTTAACCCCCTGCTTTATACTCAAAACAGATGAGTCCTCCAAGGAGACCTGGAAGTCAGAGCACAATATGCCACATTCAAACTATGACAGATCAAGTTACAACTCTAAAACAGATCCAGTTAGAAACAAAAAATGGAATGTAAACTATCTTTGTAAGCACCTCTCAATCACATTCCCACTTGCCCTTCCCGAGGTGCAACAGGGCAAGGGCTGATGAAGGCCTTTGGCGATGCACTCATCAGAGAGCTCCCACAACCACAAGGGCAGAGCACAGTAACCTTGCTGAAAACCATACACTATGGCCACATTCCAACACCAGTGACAAAGCCCTGGCAGCCTGACCCTCCAGCCTCAGCCCCACCATGACAACTATACTGACAGCACAATTAGAAAATCTTACTTCTCCGAAGTCACATCTGAACGTTTGTTGCAAACTATATTATGGACGAAGCACACAGTTCCCTGCTGCCAGTGGCTGCAGCAGTGTTATACTGAGGCTTAGAAGCTCCTTTACTCCAACTGCTCATCCTCATGTGGGCAGAGCTACACCAGCCCTAGAGACGAATGCAACAACCTTGCTGAAAAATCTTCAGAAATGCAAGCACGACTTCAAATTCCTTTTAGGATCAGTTTTAAAATGAGAAGTTTATATCAACATTAGAAGCACGTTTATCAATCTCTTTTCTAAGTTTATGGCAAGAATATTTCTTAAAACTGTCTTCAAGTTACTTAATTATTTCAATTTAAGTACAATTACTGCATAGTAAAAATCACATAAAATAAAACAAAAACAACACAGAAGCAGCACCATAGCAAAACACCACTAGAAGCAATTTGGTTCTCATGGCAGGTGTATAACAAAAACCTTGCAAGGATAATGGTATTTGTGCATCAGCAATGATCAGAAAGTGTCTGAGTTTTAAGTGTCTGTCACTCCTTTTCTCACTTTCAGCACTGTACCCTTAAAAAAAAAATTCATATGAGTCTGGAATTTAGCTTAAAACCTGTTACAGAAGTTGCTTGATCCAATCTGATAAACACCATCCTCTTATGCTGGTAAGATTCACGTTTTCCTAAGAAGCGCTGCACACAGCTCAACAAGTAATTACAAAAAGAGCAACACCACAGCTAAAGGACACTTGTGTAATAGGACTTCACATGTGGAAGACAATTGGCATCTGCAGATCAAGAGAGCATTCCTTTGCTGAAAGGAAGGCCCAGGCCCAGGCTCTTCTTTCTAATGCAGCTGTCAGGAGTATGTAAAGTCCCTTCCTCCGAATGAGGCTGTAAATAGAAAGTCATTTAACTTTCAAGTCAAATTTACTTGCAGCATATAAAGCCCTGTTGCTATTGCTGGGTATAAAAACTGGTTTATAACCAGGCAGCATGTATTCCATATAGTCTATTTTTATACTGATACACTATATGCTCTATATTTTTGTACAATTCTTAAGCAAGCATCTGAAAAGATACAGAAGAATTTTCCTTATTAGATTCTCATTTGTAACCCCTACTGTTGAAATTGCTTTTGCATTACTTGAGACAAGTAAGAGAATCTTTTCTACTCCACAGCTATATATTTTAAAAATCATTAATGGAGGTGTGTGTACCTTAACAGGAAAAGCAAATCCACAGAGGCAGCATGAATGATGCCTCACATGCAGATCTGAACTAGTATGACTGAGTTTCAGACTGCTGAGGCATCTAGAGTTAACCATAAGAGACAGTGAAAGGTTAGAGAATGCCTAAAAATGCCTTTCTGTTTGCAGAAACAACTGAGAAAACAGCTCACAGGATCAGTAAAACCTGGTCTGCTGCTGCTGTGCCACAGTTGAAGCACCGCAAGTCCTCCTGACACTGTCCTAAGTGAATGCAAGGACAGCCTGGACCAGAAAAGCAGATTGCCCAGGTCTCCTTCCTGGCAGACTGCCAGGTCTGAGGTCAAGACTCAGTCCCAGTCCCTGGCAGATTGACAGAGTGGAACCAAGAGCCAGACAGGACAGGAATGTCCCAGATGCTGACCCAGAGAAAAAGCAACCACCTACCCTTCCACAGAAGGTACTCCGGAGCTTCTCTTCCTCCACCTCTGTAGAGACAGACCAGGTATCCCCAAGGGTACACAATTTCAGTCCCAGACGATGACAGACAACTACCTTAGTACACTTAAACATTCAAAGTGTATCTCAAGTGGCCAAAAATGCCTCCATGTCTATATAAACAAGTCCTACAATACATACTGCATTTATGTCTTTTAAAAGCTCATGAATGCCAATATTCACAACTTACTCCCGTGCTCTGGTTTCTAATAAGAGTTTTCATGTAATAGAAAACTTGATCCAAATTTAAAGAAGGAGAACTTACTCAGTTCTCTGAATGCCCAGGACATCAAGCTGTCCCCCTTTAAAAGGGAACCCTAGACCTCATCCCAAGTCTCACGTCACAATTGGAAGTGTATCCTCCCACTGACGTTCATTGGGACAATACGTCAAATACAAACTTCATCCTTGAGAGCTCTTTTCACTAGAAACCATGCCTGTGAAAGCTGGCAGATCATCAAGTATACAGATAAATGCCTTTTGGTTCAAGTAATGATACTGTCTTTGGACTGGGTATTAGCCCAACACACAGCAGTTGCTGCACAGATGCCTTTTTCCCAGCTACTTCCTTTGATAGAAATAGTAACATCATTGCTCATGAAAAAGTTTCAACCTTCAAACTACTGATCAGCCTCAGCAATTGAGGGTAACAACAAGAACACATGAAAAATAGCACTTTTTCCCCCCAAAAAAATTCATACCACCTCAGACAGTTCTCTCTCAATATCACTGACTTATTTTCGTTAGGTGTGAGAACAGGAATGATGCAGAACATTCAAAAGGCCTAAGCACCTGTCTTCGAAGAACACGAAAACAACAGGTCAGACAATCCATGCTCAATACCTCTAAGGAAAACCAAAGATCACAAGCACGTATTTATTACCCAACAGCAGCAAGCACGTATGGATGACCTTTACAAAAGCTCACTTCAGCCAAAATTCCTTCTGAGAACAATTAACAAGTCTCATATAGAAAGCCACAGGAGATGTGACCATGCCATAAAATGAGTTGAGCTTTTAACAGCACCTTGCATGACATTTTTGTTGGTAAGAGCTCGGCTAATACAAACCGAGTCCACCATTGGCAACTACTCTGTGCACGTGGCTCTCCAAGAGTTCAGTGGAAGGATCATTCATCAGTGCTCTCCCGGGGTTTCCTCCAAGTGTGTTACGGGATACTTTAATCCATTACTTGGGCAGTGGAGTACAGACTATCTCTACACCTGCAGATGATCTGCAAGCACTCTGGACAGCAGGAATAGAGTTCAGGAAGATCTTGCCCAATTGGAGCAATAGTCTGAAATAAAAAGGATGCAATTCAATAAGGATAAGGGGGAAGCAGTAAGCTCTGGTAGCAATAATCAGCTGCACAAGTACAAAACATGAGTAGCTGACTGCAATTCCACAGAAAAGAATCTAAACAGAATTTTAAAAACAAAAGCCTTGCAAAGGTGTAAAACCTCTATACAAGACATACACAGAGTAACTGAAATCTTGCTTTATTTGCCCTTAGCTTCAGGTTCATGGCCAGGTTTGGATACCAGCCCTCCAGAAGGATATACGCCTACCTATTCTCATAACCCTGATCCTAGAAGAAAGGCCATTAATCATGCACTAATGCATCAGTAGGATTGGGAAGTCCATAGCAATCTTCCATTTCCCATCCTGTACACAGAGATATAGGAGCTGGGCATTTTGCCCAAAAAAAGTGTTACTCGGTCACATTTATCAAAGGAAGCACACTAGTGTGGAGCTTTGTGCGTCTGTGTTACTGCTACAGAGCCAGAAGTGAACCAGGCACTTTGAGAAAGAAGTGATTCAAAGATGCCTTGAAGAGGAAATCAGCAAACAAACATATTCAACCTTTTTTAACATCAGAATTACTACTGAATAGGTAAGAGACTCAATAGTAAGGTAAGCACACAGTCTGAGCTCAAGAGAACTGTTACCATACACAGATGTGTTTGTGCACTAAAGAATAACAAATGAATCTCTCCTTAGTGTCTGAAGTTTATAGAAGATTGGATGTACTTTTAGCCAGAAGCATTTCAAACCCAGGGTAGTTTTCAGTTGTGTCTCAATGCTCCCCCAAAAAAGGCTGTTTACTGGGGTACTGATTATGACCTGCAGTGGGGACTGACTACAGCTGGTCTCAAAATTACAGCACTTGGCAGGGTTCATCTGGGATCTGGACCAGGGATTTGATAATCACTTGATCACAGCTTATCAGGAAATTCACAGCACACTTTACGGCATTTTGAGATGATGTTTACAATAGTAACAGAATTCCTTCTCCTTTTAAAAGATGTTTCACTTTAATTTTAGCATCTTCTATTTAAAGCAGCTGTAACTTTGAATCAGCTTTCTTTCGTAAGACTCAATCTACAAAACAGTAACTGGAGCACAAAGCTTTGCAGGAGAAAACTGACAGGGGCTAAATGTGGGGGAGTCAATGCAAAATTAAGGTAAATAACATCTCAAGCTCTGAAGTGGTGTGTTTAATTAATTGCATATTCTGTTCACGCAGTTCCTTAAAGCCATTATATTCGCTATACATACCCTAAAAACCCCAGCAAGAATTAGAAGCTGTAACACTCAGTTTTAGGTGTGTTCTAGCTACAAATGAGAGGAAGGGCTGACTCAATGACCAGCCCACGTGACAGTTTTTGGGACAGTGGCTCTCAAACACCACGATCGATTTAAAGGGATTTCACAGGCTACTACAAAATAAAAATATTTTAACAGCATAGAGAAAGCACACTGCACGAACTGATCTTCACTGGAAAAATCAAAAGCAGTAGCCCGTACCTCTTCACCTTGCTCTCAAAAGAAGATTTTGGCAAATAATTTCCTGCAGTGACTAGAAGTCTCTAAGGAGAAGGAAATGCAGGCAACTGTCTCAGATGCATAGGGTATGAAGTCTGGCAGAGGTGTTTCACTGATCACTTCCCTGCTCTGTTGAAATGTTGGCATCAGCCTTCCCCTGCTCTGGGTGGGCTTGGGTATTTACAAACAACACCAGGAATATTTTTCAACCCCTACCAATGGATACAAAAGCTTCAGATACTTCACTGAAAGCAGTATCTCATCTCCTATCCAATGTACACTTCTCCACTGCAAGCTCACACCCCTGCAATGCTCATCCCCTCCCAGACAGAAGCGGATCAGGACTCTGCCCTCACTGCAAAGGGGTGAATGGCATCCTGGGCTGCACAAGGCAAAGTCCGGCAGGTGGAGGGAGGGGATCCCTCCCCTCCACTCAGCACTGCTGAGGCCACACCTGCAGGGCCGTGCCCAGATCCCCGTTCCAGTTTGTAACCTTTAGTGTGTACCACACAAACCCGCCAGCTGTCAGTGCGACAGACAGCTGACACCTCTCCAGGGCACTAATTAGTATTTCCACCTTATCTCTGCACTGACAAAAGCACTCAAGCAAGCTGTCACAATCCAAATGCATCCTTCATAGCTTCAGAGGGAGAACAGACATACACACTCTTGGACTAATTTTGCTTTACTTGACAAAGAAAATTAAGACAAGCATCCAGCTGTCCTTCATGTGGCCAAGTAATTCACCTGCCCTGCCTGAGTAAAAATAGATTATCCCGTAATGCAAAGATTTCCTGGCACTCAAGACACATTTGTATTTATGAAGTGTGAAGTTTAAAGATAGAATAATTTTCAAGAGTGAAGAGAGTACAACCTTACTCTGCACTTCAAGTGACCTCTTATGTCTGGAGAATCTTCTCAGAAGACAGTGGCTTTAGTAGTTGCTATAAATACTTTTATCTTTACACTTTGTCAAATACAGGAATAAAAGCAGACACCTGTGCCTGACAATCTAGATTTACTGAACACAACCATCCAGATGTACTTTAGCAGGAGGAGTCTCACAGAAGTTTCTTAAGGAATCACTGCTGACACATAAAGCATGAACAAGGTTTGCACTTTTCCTGAGCAAGAGAATCTGCTCATCACCAGCTTTAAAGAGGGAAAATTAATGTACAGCCTCAACACGCAACAGGCTGATAACTCAAATGTCCAGTACAGTAAGAGGGAGCAACTCCTCTTTACAACAGGGTCACCTGAAGTCATAAAAAACTACCAGCACTTCCCATAAAAATGCAGCCTCAGAGAACTTTCAGCCCTTCTGGAGTCTGAGAGCAGTTTGGTAGTCCTGCCTTCTCAAAACATCCAAATATTTGAATATTCAGCTTTTAAAAAGAGGTTTAAAATACCTTCCATAAAACATGTGCTGTTATTTCTGCCATACAGACAGCATTCAGAAATCAGCTATGGAACATTTGCACTCTTCTACAGGAGAACAGGAAAAATTAACCCCCAGCAGCTGAGCAGAACACTCAGGAGTCTGAGATACAGGGAACCTCTCCTGTCAGAGCTGGTCACTACAATCTTTCAAACAAACTGAACAGCATCACTGTGAATTTCTTTCAACTGTTTTCCCCATTTCCTCATTTTAATAACTCTCTCATCTGAAACACTTGTACCCCATTGATTCTAAGAATGTACTGACTCCTCCTTAACAAAGGCATTTGAATGTTTAAACTGGGAAACAGCACTGTCAAACGAGCAACCAGTTTTGTTTAGCTATCTTGCACCACTCCAAAACTGACTGCAGAGAACAACAGGCTTTCTACCACCCAGAAACTCATGTAGTGCTGCAGTAACCTTTGGTAATTTTTGTTACAGAAAGCACAGCAAGCACTGAACACAACCAACTAGAGTTTATTTGCACTAACCATCGTTTGCTGCCACCAACTGCAAAGGTCACCCCAGAAGTCCTGGCTTAGTTTCCAAACCGTCCATCAAACTGAAGGCTCTCCAGGCTCTGTAGAGTGTCTGTCCAAGTTTCATTCTCACCTGCTTTCACACACACTTGCAAACACAGGCCTTCAGGAGGTGAACTGAGAACAAGTTTGCAGCTGCAGGAGAGCTCAAACCTCTAAAAAGTTTATGAGCAAGGTGAAGATAGGGATAATATTACGGCAATGCAAGTATCAGGTACTGGTATGTACTTGCAGAATACTTACTTTTTTCTTTAGGAGCACAATAAAATACGCATCTAGGGCAATACCTAAGTGATCCCATGCCCAGTTTTGTCCTTATATGATGAACATGGTCTCAAGAGCACAGTTCTACCAGCAGTTAGTGCTCCATACAAATATGCGATTTAGCTGAGCTCAGAGACGCTGCAGAGAGCCCTGCACAATCGGGTTCTCAACAGCTCAGCTGCCTTAGCTGACAGTTCACAATTGCAGCCATTCATTAGTGTTCCTGGAATACAGCCGGAACAGTTCAAGCCGGTCAGTTATCTCTGGAAAATGATCTATACTCTGCTCCTTTTCCAACAGCCCTAGTAATGTTTTGCCCCAAAAGTCTGCCAAACATGTAGGAGGTTTGAACAAGCTTTCTCAGTAACATTCTTTTAAGAGAAGCAACATATTTCTTTTCCCCCAAAAGCCAAAATAAAGTTATTAAGCCAGATGAAATATTCTGCTTGTCGATTACACATTTGTGTCTACATGGGCATCAGGGTGAGCAGAGAACCTGAGAGACACTGATACCAAAATCCTCTCAGGTGCTCTAACTGCCCTCCCTCCAAAATAATTAGTACCGGTGCTTAAGTCCAATAAAAGAAGAGTCAGAGCAATTTTGAGAACCTTCTAATTGTGTTTTTACAGTATGTTTCAGGCTCCCTGTTGGAGGGAGCAATACCCACATGTACCTCAGCAACAAACAGTACTAGTTCCTCCATCCTTTAATACTGCTGCAGTTTATTTTACTTGCAACCACATTTAAAGAGGAAAATAATACTATGTTATGCTGTAAATATTTCATAACTTTCACACAACAATTTTTCCTTTTTAAGAGCTTAGCAATTTGGATACATCAACTGAAAAAATGGCTTTGCTTTTCAAGGAAGGTATGACATCCCAAAGGCTTTTTTCTTTTTCATTCTTTTGGACTACCTATCCACCCTGTCTTCCCCCCAGACAAGATCTTCCAATTAATTGATTTTTCACTATTCATCAGGTCAATGCAAGAAACCACAGTTTTTTATAGACTGCTGTCAAAATGTACTGGGCTATGGGAACAGGAAATTAGGAGTCTTTGGGCAATGGCTTGGAAGAAAGTAACCTATAAACATAGTTCTCTCTACATCAGGCTAGATAACCCTACACCTTAACCCCTAATAACCTTAGATGTTGTTTGATTTACAACAGCAGACTATAAGACAGGAGTAATGTAAAAAAATTTTTTTCAGAAATACATGAACCGACTAACTTTTTACATCATGTTTACTGTGTTCCTGACATGCTGTTCTCAAAGAATTTCCAACTTAACTATTTTACCTTTAACACCATTCCTCTTCATATTTGGAATGGTGAGTGACTTCCCAGACAAATCCAGGGTACTGAGAGCTATACACTACTCCCTGATGAGTCACTGTTTTAGAAGATAGGAGAATAATCTATGCAAGTCTGTGAAGCCTCAAGTACATGCAAGTACTGAAGTATAACTGAAGGTGCCAGAAGAAATGTAGATACCTGCCTACACACTGAGCCCCATTTCTGGGGATGTTACACATTAATAGTAAGAAAGACAAAAGAGAAAAATGCTTTCCCCAGATTTATACCTTCTATGACCACCAAGTAACCTCTCCAAACTGAGCTGTGTGTTAACTTCCTGGACCTGCCAGCACAAACCATGACTCATGATGTATCAACTCCCGTTGCGCCTTAATAGCTTTATCAGTGTCAACCCCCAGCCTATTAATGACACTTGAAGGTCTTCATTAACTATTTCAGCACTGATTCCAGTAGATAAGGCATCTAGGCAAAGCCCATGGGAGTAGTGGCATAATTTAAATGGCTGGAAAGAGGAAAAAACGAGGAGACATTTTTACAGTAAAGCCTATTCAGAGAGTAGAGCAAATAAAAACCAAGCAGTAAAACAGCCTTAACAAGCTGCTAAGTTTTCATTCTCACCTCTGTCTGAAGCCAGTGGAAGTCAGGCTACTGCTTGAGGGGAGCAAAGAATAAACTTAGATCAACTGTCTCCGCATCTATCTCCTATGTCGTGTTGAGGTCTAGGCCAATTTAAGGTGAGCTTTCACGGCTTACGATGATCACCCTCCCAGCTGGTAAAGACTCACACCAATTCGTGTGCTCCTAGCTTTCTGACCACACAGCACAGGGCACAGTTTTATCACCCAAGGCAGAAGCTGACAAACGAGACATATGCACTCCTTCACTGATAACCAGACATTCATTTCTCTACTGAACACCACAGCATGGCCTGTCAAAAAGAGCACACTGCATTCAGACTCCATTTCCATTTCTTACTCATAGTTCTCATGCCAAAGTGTCTGAAAGAGTCTCTTTAGACAAGAACAGCATGTAAAGCACTACTGCAAGGTGGCAAGTTCAAAGACTAAACTAGAAAAATAACTTAAAAAATCACTGTTCTGGGTAAGAGCGCCAAGAACTGACTCACTGGAGTGCCACACAAAGTTAGAAGCCCCTAGTTTGAATAAGCAGGACAAGTTTTTCCCTGTCTTTACAGAGAAGTGATTCACTTGTCACAGATAATCATGTTCATTACCACAATTTATATTAAGTATTGGAAGCTATGAAAAACAAATGCAAAATGTATTCCTTTTTTTCTGATTCCTGAATCAACAGAATGATTAAACACCAGACAAATCATCTTCTCATAAAACACTGAGCTATGAAAAGAACACACCAGCTTGAAATCTAACCTTACTTGCACCAAGGCAGTTTGTCAGCCAGGTTAGCAATCCTCTTAAGGCAGGCAAACTGCGAGAAAATTTTAACTGTTTAACTTTTTCTTGTCAGTACTTTACCATTTTAATCTGAACCAGCACACCTTTCCAAACCACAGCTTTTTCTTGCAGAAAAGCACAGCAGTTACTTTCTCAGACACGGCGTCAGCCAATGTTCCAGCAAGCACAGGCCTGCATGAAATCTGCAGCCTGAACTCTCCAAACATCCACTTTGAGGTGTTCTTTCCATCCACTGCACCCCAACCCCACAGACACAGCTGCTTTACTAAAACACGCTCCAAGCAACACTGACAATATTATCTTAACGTCTGGTGCTGTCCCAAGGTGATGGAAGACTTACAGAGAAATTCACTACAAGACCTGCTCATAATGGCCTAACGCCCGTTTTTAAAAACAAGTAACACATGTGTATTCCCTTCCTCCAAACTGCAGCAATCCTGACAGTAAATGCTGGGACTTAAATTCAGTGCTCAAACACCGCTTGATTCTTCTCTCCCTCAAAGAAGCCAACCTAGTAGTTTTGGCCTTCAAAGCAGTCTGACGTGTCTCTGGGAACAGCAGCCACCCACCCACTCCCTATCTCAGGCCCTCTTACCATTCTGCTCACACCACACCCTTCTGTTACAACTCATTGCTCCAAATTACTTTCCAATAAAAAAAAACTCACTGTAAGGTTGTATTTCCCACAGCGTCCACATCTTTGCCCAAGTAGTGTCTGTTTTCTCAATACAAAGGACCATTTTCTGTAGAGCTTTCCCTGCATATGGATTTGCACACAAATCCACATCCAAGTGCAAGTACTTTCCTTACTAACTGACACTATAAAGTGTTAACTCCACAGCAGGATAAAAATCAAGAATCTGTGTTAAAAGCCTCAAGTTTCCCAAGATACCCCATCTGATGGACCTGATATAGCACCACACAGATTTAACACTACAATAGAGTGTCATTTTAACCCAACTGTCATTTATGTGTTTTATAATGCATTCAGGAAAAAGGAGAGAACAGGCCTTCTCACATCCTGAGCTACTGGCTACAGCAAGACAGCTTTCAGTCTTTGATTTTGAAGGGGTCATATTTTTTGTGCATTAAGCAGCTTTCAGGCTACTTTGTACCCCATTTTGTGAGAAAAGTAATCACACTCACACCCTGGAAAGAACAAGTACAATTCACTAATTGCCTAAATACTTTGCTATGGTTTGTGCTCTTAAAATAAAAATATAGTCTAGGTGAACGTCAACGTGACTTTCTGAAAACATAAACTTACAAAAAACACTTGACAATAACTTGAAAGTTGATTTTTTTTCCCCCTAAAAATACAGTTCTTTCTTATGGCATTATAAAATAATTCATACCTGTCTTCATCACCATCAACAGGAATGGATATGCCAAAAACAGAGCTAGCAAGACTGTTCATTGGAGTACTTGCAGGTAACTGAAGAGGATTTGCTAGAGTGTCTGGAATGGGAGGCTTCACAAGAGGTTTATTTTCAGCTATAAGAGAGAGTGGTGGCTGAGGTAGGGGTTCCGATTTTCT
The DNA here is from genome assembly GCA_013397915.1 of Daphoenositta chrysoptera. NCBI lineage: Eukaryota > Metazoa > Chordata > Aves > Passeriformes > Daphoenositta > Daphoenositta chrysoptera. The sequence continues at coordinate 308,142 of VZRO01000190.1, read as the reverse complement.
TCTTGTATCATCAATCTGGGCCTGGGTCTGAAACTGTCCGAGGTTTGCCGGAGGCAGACTGGCGGATGCGCTGGGTGCACCTTGCATCATTGAGTGTCCGACGTGCTGGGACTGGACTGCGCCAGTGCTTCTGCTGACAGGAGGGTGGCTCGTCAGCTGGGACTGGGCCAGCGTAACAGGGACGTTTGGCATGGTAACAGAAGCGGTGGTGGACACACTAGGCACACTTGTACCGGGCACAGCCGCAGGCACGCTCTGAACTCCGGGGACCACAGCATGGGGAGCACCAGGCATTCCCGACACTTGACTGCTTCCCCCCACTGGATGCTGAGTCACAGATTTCTGCTGCACAACCCCCGTATGTCCAAGGCCTGGCTGCACCACACCTCCCGGCTGCGGGATGGCAGGCTGACTCGCTTGTGCCTGGCCACCCTGCAACAACCCCGATCCCTGTCCAACTGCTTCGCTGGGCTGTGCTGACACCATCACTGGCGCTCCCACAGGTGAGGGGTTTTGGCCCGTCACCTGCCCCACAGGAAGGCTGGAGGCCACAGTACTTGGAGCAGAGCTTGTAGTAGCCTGCTGAATAGCTCCTTGAGACTGCATAATTGTCATGTGCTGCATGTATTCAGGCTGCCCAGGAGGCTGCGTCGGCAGTAGATGCACTGGTGGAATCTGGGACTGAGAATAAGCAAATTGTTGAGGCTGAGTCACTGGTATGTTTGCCTGCTGCACCTGCTGCTGGGCCACAGGAATGCTCGACTGCCCTACTGTCACACTTGGAGGTGCCATGCCTTTCCCGTTGGGTCCAGCCTGTGAAACACCCTGTGGATTTACCTGTGGCTGCGGTTGCTGCGGCACTATCATTTGCTGACTTGCTCCCGAAGCCCCAGAAAACACAGGCTGAGCAGTACTCTGAGGCATGGCCCCACCTACGGGCTGTTGTGGCTGCTGTTGTTGCCCAATGACAAAATTAGGTTGCTGTAGAGAGGACTGGTTCATTTTCTCTGTCTGAAGCAGCTGTGACACAGCAGCCAGGGAGCTGTCAGCTATAGAATCGGGGCCATGGGCTGATGCTGGCACAGCCGAGATCACAAGAGAACCTCCTGTGGCACCGAGGCCACTGTCCCTCTCTTGAGCAGCCTGTTCGAAGGTGCTGCTGTGCCTAATGCAATCTCCAGTCCTGCCCAGAACACCACCACCATCTGAGTCCCGGTCATAGTACTCCATACACGTCCATCGGCCTCGCCTGTAGGGCTCCCCAGTACCGTGGTCCAGCTTGATCACCCTGAAGCGTGAGCTGCACGCAGCAGCTGCCGTCTGAGACATGGCCCCGGGGGCAGCGGGTGCAGAAGGCCCTGTGGAGGACAGGGTAGCCTGAGCACTGCTGCCTCCCCCCACAGCAGTGCCAGGGGCAGCAGCTGGCAGAGGCACAGCCGAACTTTTGGGCACAGCCCCCCCGTTGGGGGCTGCAGCCACCCCAGCAGCAGCCACAGCCAGCTGCCCGTCCAAAAGAAGATTGGGAGAGACGCTGCTGGGAGTTTCGGCCTCGCCCACGTTGTTGAGAGTCTCTTCGGAGGAGCTCCGCTCGCAGACATCCTCGGGGCCGTAGTCGGTGGCTCGGGAAACATCAAAGATTTCAGAAGACACGTCCTCGGTGCGGGACTCATCCGGGTCATCCAGGCTCTCGGTGTCCTCGGTGATGCTGCTGGCCACCTGCGCCGTGGTCACGCTGGTGATCTGGAAGCAGCTTTTCTTCTTGGCCGGCATCTTGGACATGTTTCCTCCGCAGGAAGGGGTTCGGCCGGCCGTGGCGAGGCGAGCGGGGTGCTGGGGCGGGCTGTCACGGCGTGCCGGCCGGGCCCCCGGCGCTACCGTACATCCTCCGGCGGCTTCCTGCGGCGGGCGGGGGGCGGCGGGGCTCCTCCTCTTCCTCCCTGTCCGCAGCCCTCTTCCCGCGGCCAGGCCTCCTTCTCCTCCTTGCCGCCGCTCCGAGCGCCCCGCGGCTTCCTGCGGGCCGCAGCAGCGGGCC
>VZRO01000190.1:236313-305727 GCA_013397915.1 Daphoenositta chrysoptera | reverse complement strand
CAGTGCCGGCGGCCCGCGCTGCGGCTGGACCCACGCTAAAGCCGGGAGCAGCACGGAGGCGCAGGATCACGGGATCGCAGAGTCATTTAGGCTGGAAAAGACCTCTGAGACCCAAGTGTGAGCAAACCTCACCTTGTCACTCAGCCCAGAGCACTGAGTGCCACATCCAGGCCTTCCTTCGACACCTTCAGGGATGGGCACTCCAAACCTCCCTGGGCAGCGCCTACCAAGGCCTGACCTCCCTTTCCATGGGAAAATTCCATGAACTCGGACTGCTAATGTCCACCCTGAGCCTCCCCTGGCCCAGCCTGAGGCCGTTCCCTCTCCTCCTGTCCCTGTTCCCTGGGAGCAGAGCCCTCCCCTCCTGTCAGGGAGTTGTGCAGAGCCACAAGGGCCCCCCTGAGCCTCCTTTTCTCCAGGCCGAGCCCCTTTCCCAGCTCCAGCAGCCGCTCCTGGGGCTCCAGACCCTTCCCAACTCTGTTCCCTTCCCTGGACACGCTCCAGCCCCTCAATGTCCTCTGTGCAGTGAGGGGCCAGAACTGGACACAGCACTCGAGGTGCCTCAGCAATGCCCAGCACAGGGGGACAATCCCTGCCCGGGGTCCTGCTGCCACCTATTCCTGACACAGGCCAGGACGCCACTGTAATGAGTGTAATGAGGAATGGGTTATTGTGACATTTAGTGTGGTCTAGCAAAGAAGAAAGGGAAAGTAATGAAAGGTAAAATAGTGAAAGGATAAGAGAAAAGAATGAACAAGGTGAACTGATTCACTAACAAATCAGAAAAGTTTCTGAAAAGTCAAGTATAAAAATTGCTACAGTCCATGGCCAGGTTAGCCAAGATCCACACAGTAAACCACACAATGGCCTTGTCAGCATTACACTGATAATATTTTTGCGATGTTGAATTAGTGCTGAACAATATTCCACTATGTTGTGCACAAACATACTGATATTTTTATTAAGTGTCAAGCATGTACATATTCCTTTTTTTTCCTTCAAGAAAAACATTTGCCACAGTTAGTTAAAAGGAATTCCCACTTGCCTTCTGTTCGTGTGTGTGGGAACGCCAGCACTGTGAGACCCTCCTGGTGTTCATGTGCCTGGTTTTTAAGACCTGGACAGGAGAGATGGAGCAGGCAGTGGAAGGCCAGCAGGCTCCTTCTCAGTGCTGCTGTGTCGCCTGACAGAGGTTTGGGTAATCCTTTCCCACTCTCTCTGTCACCTTCACCATTACACACTTCACTAGGAGGATCCCCATACAGGTTTCAATGGCAGTGAGACCACTTAGTGGCTTTCTTTGTGGTTCTCTTGTTCTCACTGCAGGTGATTTTATATATTTTACATATTTTGCCATTTAAAGATCATGCACCAGTCATGTGACAGATACATCTCTCACACAATCCCTCAGCCTTCAGACTGAGGGCAGAAATGCTCCCATAAGTAAGAGAAGACTAAAAAAGAAGCTCTTCTGGAGTGTGATACTTGTATGTATCCAGTGAAAATGGCACTACAATGTTCTGTATGTTTGTTTCTATAATTTTAAATTGTCAAAAGGTGGTGCTTCCCACTGATGGTGGGAAATGAAATCTGTGCGTCGCTAGCGTGCACTAAACCCCTGAATGCTCATAGAGTGTACACAGTCACACACGTGCTCACACCCAGAAATGAATGCATGTGTGTATAAAGATGTATATTAATACGTGTATATGTACATTTAAAATTTTGAAAAGCCCTGATGTACACATTAAAATTACAATGTTTTTTCAAAAGAAAGATGTAGGAATATTGGAGGGAATCAGTTGATTAGTATCTAGAGTGCATGGGTTCAGATCTCTCAGCCTTTAATAACATTAGGTGATTACTGTTGGAGACTAAAAGCTAGCCTGGGGATGCCACTGATCTAACAAGTGGGGCATCTACCCAAGTGTCAGGAGTCCAGACTGAAACTGTTTGTGGGGAAGTCAGAAGGAAAAGTTCAGGAGATTTTTTTTTAGCTTCAGTCTCACCCCCCAGTTGGTATTGATCTGCAGTATGACCTTGTACAAGTTATTTTTCATTCTTTGATCTTCATTTTTTTTCTCTCCCATCTATCATCTGCCTTATCTGCAGATACAGAGAACTGTTAAGAGCTCTACCTACCATTTCTTTGTGTGTTGCGTACTGAGACCTAAATTTTGGTCAGGCCATGTGATATTGTCTTAGCAATAGTAACATACTGGCACAGTAATGAACAAGTGATAAGCAGTTTATTTATCACTAGGATCTTTTCAAATTTGAACAGAGATTTAGGAGTTACTAAAAATTGGGTATTTTTAGGGTGCACTCAATTTCTGATGACTCTTGTATAAAATCCTGTATTAACATTTTAAATTTTAAAATAAACAGTAGTATCAGAAATTCCTTTTTTTTTTACTATAAACTGTACATTTTCCTTTTTATGAAACTCATGGTTCTAGACAGTAAGACATTTATACAAATTATGCTTGTTTTTAAAACTCTTCTAAATTACCCCAAATGATCTCAAACCAGACTGAGATGCAATTGTAATTTGAATTTCAAGTTCTTTTGAATTTCAAGCTGTAAGACACAAGACCTGGAAGACAAATACCAGGTTACAGACAGCTGGAGGGAAGAAGGACATAGAAAATGGCAAATTAGTTATTTGAATGTCTGAGTGGGATTTTTGTATTTATAAAGGCCACTAACTATCCAGAGAACCATGAATAGTATTCGCAGTATTTAGCTTCAGGCTCTTCTTGAAGTTTTATGTGACAAAGAGCACAGAATTTTCCTCTCCCCTGACTCTAAAAAAATTACTCTTTTTGTCTTTGTAGTGTTTGTAGTCTTCTACATGGAAAATTATAGGCACTAAATCCAACAACTAATGAAAAAAATTATAGGAATGACAACTGAGAACAAATGGGCACTGTTTCACACATTGAAACACATTGAAAGTGCAAGTAGAAATGAATAAATGTTATGAAATAGCATCAGCTGTTGTTAGCCTGATCCTGATCCCTTTCAAGTCAATGGAAAAACCCATCAAATGTCAGTGGCATCTGTGTTTTACTTCACTGAGAGATGTTAAAATCTAGGATGTACATTTGTACAGATCAACAGATAGGTCTTTAGCATATTATGCTCTTCTTCATGGTGGGCACCTTTACTTTTTCTGTAGATCTTGTGCTGCACCCAGTTGTGGTATTTGAATAGGAGCAGTTCCTCTAGTCAGAATAACGTGTCAAACACCACTGTGCGCACCTGAAGCACTCTGTAAACAATTGAGGGAAATGACAGCATTCTGTGGAACTGGAGACTGTTGTTTCACGAGGAGGGTCTGAGGTGGTCTGCTGGTAGATGAGTTCCTGCCCAGACCTTCTGGGCTGGATAAGCCCCTGTTTGGTTTTCATCTGTGTGATTTGGCTGTTCTTATTTACACAGTTGTTCTCAGCCTTGCTGTCTGCTGTATTTTGAACCATTTGTGGGTTAGAGGCAGAGGCAAGAGAAGTATGAACAAAACCTGAGCTGCAAATCTAGTTTGGGATTGTAGTATGCTCTTGATGCTGAAAAAGAACTGTGGATTTGGAAGTCACAAGGCAACTACCATGTTCTGGCACTAGTGATGAATTACTGCTGCTAGAATAAGGCTTTTAGGGAAGGCACAGAGCAGACTTGGGTTTGGGCCATATTTTAAAGCCAGGAAATCAATCCTGGCTTTAGGATAAATAAGTCAGGTTGGTCTGTCTTTTCTTTCTCAGTTTGAACGTGAAACAGTTTGTAAACTGTTGCTATTTAGCTAATACTCTGGAATGCAGTGAAATTCAAAGACATGCAATGTTTCTTCAATTTGATGTATAAATAGATTATGGCATTTTCAGCATTCCAGTCTTATGATCAAGTGGAATCCAGATCAGGTTTCATTTAACCTAGTAAAGAGAGAAATGTGAACGGTTTCAAATAGCTCATGTGGAGTTCAGCAGCATATTCTCTCATATATTTCAAACTCATATTGAGTAAAGACTGATATCAATATTGGAGAAAATCCACATCTGTTTCATATACTTGGTGTGTCTGAAATCTTTCTGTTTGGCATGGTTTTATTTTAATGGACCTTTCAATAATTCATTGCTGGATTTCCTAGAATCTAGGTTGCTCATTTTCTTGAAAACCTCTTCTTTGAACAGTAAGTAATCACTTTACTTTGTGTATAAAACGTTCTTCAGACTTTTTACCAGCTTTATCAATTACCTCTCAGTGTTAAAAGCATGAATAATGGCAGCCCATTTGTTTTTAGTTTGTTGTCTAAGCAAAAAGGGAACGTAGACAAGCTTCAGAGAGCTTGTCAGATACTTTAAATTAGTACTATGTGGCGCGACTTGATCTATAGTTATAGATCCATTTTCAGGACAGAGTTCCTGAAGTGTAAGGACTTATGTAATACTTGGGGTAGAAGACTAAGAGGAAGTGTGTAGAGGAAAGATGGTCTGTTTTTAAGATGAGAGAGCAGTTACAGAGTAGACATTAAAGCCATTGCAACTCCGTAATAATAATGTTTAGATGGCCTATTTTAATAGACTTTCCAGGGAATCCTGATTGTTTGGAGCAGTGGTATCTGTGTTAATTAGCTGAGACAACATCTGCTTGGTTCAAGTATGTGAGATCCTCAGGTTCAAAGGTGAATGTGTACCTGCACCCCTCACATTTCACTTCAGAAGTGCAATGCCCTTTCTTCCCCTTTTGCTGGCGAGGCAGGAATTCAAAGGCAGAGATCGGAGCTGGATAAATAAAGGTGTGGGGAAACTTGTACATATTTAGGTTCTGAGTAATTTTTGACAGATCTATTGCTACGACATCAGGTGGGATATGAGACAGTTATCAGCCAAAACTGGTTCCCAGGCCTTCTTTTCATAAACATGCTACATAAAACTTACAGTCTGGATTAGCTGTAACTTCTCTACAAAAGCACAAATGTGGGGTTTGTAGCAGATAGTGAATTGATGGATTCCCTGTCTTCACATGGAATCTGTATACAAAATATATACTAAAAAATAATACTTCTGTGGCTAATTTTTGCTTTTCTCATCCAGCTGTACAGCTTCTATCAATGTCTGTGACTGCATCTACTGAAACACTCATGCTGTCAAACACTAAAACGATGTGGTGAATATAAGCCTAAAGTCTGTTCACACAAGTCTCTACTTTTCTGCTGTTAATTTTGTGTTAAAACTTATATAAGTAGTTCTGCTGAAATCCACAGAAATAGAATCATCAGTGAAATGGAGAGCTTGCTGAGCAAAACTAATTGTTGGCGGTAGACAAACAGTAGCTGTTTATGAGGATCTGCATTTTAAATTATTATTATTATTTTATAAATGAGCACTTCCATTATAAACATGATTAAAAGAACAGGAACAACTTTTCTTGTTGTCCTTCCTTAATGCTGAAGAAGTGATCTCAGTGTGTGTCTGGGTTTGCAAATTCAAACCACTTTCAGAGGTCTGTATTTGGAGCCTGAGAAAAATGGGAAAGCAGAACATTTTGGGGAAGTGAATGTTCTGACATTTGTCAGAGTGAACTGGTGGAAGTGATACAAACTACTGGGTTAAATGAAAAATACCACAATACTTCAAATACACTACTAGGATTCCCATAGTAATTACCTGTTTCATGGTAAGCCCTAACAGATTCTCCGTGAGAAGTTTGATCAGTGGAATTGTCCTGTAGGCGTAAAATGGTGTGGGAACTCTTTAGTAATGCATTACAAAGAGGTGATATACCCAGCATTGTCATTTGGAGGAGGATTTTTTCCCTCAGTTACACTATAAATAATTCCATATGGATAAAAATTAGCTTGTAAATTCTGCAAGTTAAAACTAGGAATTTTCTCTTCAGGGGCTTCTAGTCTGTTAAGACATCTGAAAGTCATTAAAGGCTCTTGACATGGAGTTGTCTCCAAGAAGAGGAGCTGTGATCTCTGTGGGGACTAGTCAGGACACAGAGACTCCCTCCAAAAGAAGGAGAGGGGCATTGTTGGTTGTTTTTCCAACCACAGTCCCACTTGCTGTTGTTTGAATGAACCTGACAGCACCTGAAGGGAACTTGTGCATGTTCATCACCAGCGTTGCTCTGCAGCAAGTGTGGCGTGGCAGCTGCCAGGTCAGGGTAGGGAAGGATCTGCACAAAATGCAGTACATACAAACCAGACACAGGAACAGTAGAATTGGGCTTTGGCTTTATCTCAGGGGAGATCTCGTGGTGGTGTTACCATTAGTGGCACTGACCTGTGCAGTGCACAGCTGGCCACCCAGACACATCTGTACTGTCTCCCATGGCTGCAGCTGACCAAATGTCCCTGTGACATCAGTAGAGAGGCCTGGAAGTACAGACGGGCAGCGGTATCAGAATCAGGAGGTCGGTGTGACTGCACTGGCTTTGGCACACGGTGTGCACTGCTCAGGCAAAAGCGGGACTTCTTGAGCACCCAGGGCCAGGTAGCTTGCACCTGGGGGAGTCTGCCCTCTCTTGACATACCTGCCCTGCTGTTACTGCCACTGCTGCTGTTCCTTTTGTCTCTGATGCCGTAAAAAGCCTATTTCTGTTAGCTACTGCCATTCGCAGAACAGCAGCAGTGGATCTCAGACCACCTCAGTTAGATGGTCTCCTGTTGGAGAACTCATAACAGTCTTTTATCCAGAGCCCAATCAAAAGGTGAGCACAAAAGCACTGTCTGACACAGAGTTTATGGGTTTATCCCAGAAATCCGCAGTATTTCACCTTTACACTACCAGAACTGGATCCTAAGTTAGTTGCCTCTCAGTTCCCCCACTCATTAACACTTGTAGTTGTTCTAAAACAAGATTTATATTTAAAATGCTGGTTGGAGAAGTGTTAACTGGATTTTTTTGTAACTGACGTCACAAGATAGGTGCATGTGAGTCCATTTGACACTGGCTGTTGTGATCATCAGCAAGTACATTACATGGGAGAATGAAGAAAATGTTTGTCAGAAAGAATTATCTCTTCCCAGCTCATGAGAGTCATCCCAGTAAGAAAAGTGTGGAGTCACCTTCAGAGCTCGTTAGTGTCAGACCAAACTGTTCCTCTGCACAAAGGCAGACATCTCCTTTCAGTTGATTCTAACAAGCAACTGTTGTTTCCCCTTCTGCTTGACAGGGTTATATTTAGTCATGCAGTGAGTCTCAAGTACATCTGCTAATTCTATATCGTATTTATATCAATGGAATTTACCTTACATTAATGGTTGCAAAAAGTAAATAGCAATGTGCTAAGAACATGCAAAACAAAACTAGGTTTCTGGCTTCCCAAACCTCTCTCACTGAAAATATTTTTCCTTAGTGGTCGTCATTCTGTAGTACACAAAGTTAAGGGCTAGGCCATTTTATTAGTAACATTTCTATATTGATGCATAAAAAAATTAATTGCTGTCCTTCCTTTTCCAGAAAGGCAGTTGCTATTTTGCTGTAGCATGACATACAAAGCCACAAAAAGGAAACAAGTTTCGGCTAGGAAAAACTTTTATTGATGCTACAAAAAAAAGTAGTTCTGCAACATCAAAAAGTTCAATTCTCACGCGGTTTTTTAGTCTGTGATACAATTAGAACCACATTGTGACTTCTTTATTTGTGGATAAATTTACTGAGAAGTGCAAATATTATGTGGAATGCAGTCTTGATGTTGTATTGCTGTCTCTTAAAAAGGTATAGAGTTGGGTAACTGAAATTAGTACTGTCAGGCATACATGAGATGCAGGAATTGAGCTTGAAATTATTGTTTAAGCAGAATTCCCATCAAAATCCAGTTTCGAAATAGGTGTCAGCAAACACTTATCAAGTTTGAGCAATGTCTATTACCATGAGGAAGCTGTTTCTAACCACTTTCTACCTCGTAATGCATAGATCCATTAAAATGCCAGTCAAGTGCAGGCATTGTCAATGATTTAACTTAAACCTGGACTGGGGACAAAGCCTGTGAAATTCTCAAGCAGTTTCTAATTGGATCTGAAGTTAAGATGGACAAACAACCAGAGCATTAAAATATTACACACATAGGAACTGTTGCTGGAGCTGAAGTGGGAATCATGGATTCTGACTCTGTTCCCACGCTGTGGCATGTGCTGTGGCTTGATTCTGGCAGGGGATGGCACAGGGATTAAATATCACTCTCAATCTGCCTGGAGCTGCAGGCATCAGGTTGTTGTGACTGGTTCTTTTCGTAGTCAGACAGATATGAGGAAAATGTATCAGATATGTTTATACTGAAACTAAACACAGTTCAGAAAAGTAGTAGAAAATCCGGAGGTGAATCCCTCTCTAACTGCAGTGAACTGCAAGAGTACCTGTTACTTCTACACTGTGGTGACAAACCTGTGAAGAAAATCTGCATCCATTTAAAACTGGGCCACCCCAACAAAATGAGATACTTGGCATTTATTATGGAGTATATTATCAAATATCTGTAAGGAGATTTACTCTGTGAAAGTATATGAATTGTTTCTCTCTGAAGTAGTAAATCTTACATTTGTCTATTCACCTCTTTTTGTTCACCTTTTCTTCCCTGTTCTTTAGGAAAATAACAATTTTGAGTCACATAAATAAGCATAGCCCCCATCAGATTGCCTCTAAAATGCTTTTGGAATTGTTCTATCTCTTGAATAACCCTATTTCAGGTCAGCACAAATTTGAAGTCTATTTTTCACTTGTTTTATTTTTCAGTTTTTACACAATGTTTGAAAATGGAGAAAAAAACTCATCTGCTCTACTAAAGTATTAGTCAGACAAGATTTAATTATCGAACACCACAAGTGGTGTGGATTTCCCTCTGTGGACAATCGTGTTTGTCCTGGCTGATACTCACTCCATAGATAACTCACTCCAGCAGCACGTAGCAGTGGGCATTATGACTAATTCAACTGGTAAGCAGTTTTATTGTGGTCTCTCCACTATAGGAGGTTTTGGCATTTATTCAGTTTTAAGTCATAAACAATTTTTAAATTATTCAGTCATACGAAAAAAAGATCAGCTGAAGAAAAAGGGAAGAGGGTTTTTTGTGATTTTCCTGGTCTTTTGGTTGTGTTATGCTGCCCATACAAAAGCCACTCAGTTCCTCACCTTTTCCCCTCAGTGAGGTACTCAGAAGATTACAGATCTTACTATGAATTGAGCACTGTCTAGATCAAAGATGTCCTGGGTTTTTTAAGTTTCAGGACATTTCTCTATCTAATCAACTTGGAGCTGATTTTTTTCCATCTCATCTGGGGCCCATAACAAAGGGCACAGTCAATAAGTGAGGTCAACCTTGTCCTGTAACCGACTGGCAGGTGGCACAGTGCTGTACAGGGCATGGAACACATTTCTGAAAGCAGGTCTGCTGCAGTCCCCCACGTCTCAGATTCTGTGGTGGGGATGTTTGCCGGTGAGTTGTGTGTCCCATCCCCAGCAGCCCTCATTGTTAGCGAGCTGATTGCTGGTGTGTGTGAATCGATGCAAAACCAGCTGGGCACAAGCTGTGAGCTGTAAGTGGAAGTTTGCTCTGAGCATATATCACTGTCAGAGGTGGGCATGTTCCTGTTCTTCTCTACCTGTCTGAGGGGGACTGTGGCAAGCAGCTCCATCAACAAGACAGCCAGGGCCTAATTTGTGGTCTGATGGGGATACTGTGCCTCACTAAGTCAGAGGTGGTACTCAGGGTGAGCCTGCCCAGTCACAGCCCTCTCTGGCTGGCAGGGATCACATCAGTGAGGCCTTTAGGAGTATGCACAGGTCAGAACAAGCCAGAGGAAGAAAAATTATGTGGAAGCAGGGTTCTGAGATACAGAACAGTGTGATTTTATTCTATGTAGACCAATATCACTGTTAACCTGTGTAAATATTTCTGTGTTTACTTATGTGGTAAAATACTTTTATAGTGGTAAGTAAATACCTAATAGGATAAATTTAGCATGTGAGAAGGCTGACGGTGAGCTTTATAAGAATGTGAAGGTTAAGCAATACCAATGTACACACAAGTAGCAGAAAGGGGGTAGTTTTTTCTTAAAGTTAAATTTGTGCTGTTCAGACTAGCATGGCAGTACACACAGAATTTATTTGAAATTGCTCTTTTCAAGAACACTGACATATTTAAATATCTTTTCCTATAGCATGATGCCTAAAGAAATACCTGTTTTCTTCCAGTGTACTTCCCAGAACCAGGCCTTCAACACCATTACTCACCGCATTGTTAAAGGACGTATGCCAGCTCTTCTGTACCATGAACTGTTTCTGGAGTGCTGCTTCTGTAAAAGCTACACAGACACATCTCAGCTTCTGTTGAAATGTAACTAACAGGTGGATTTTAGGCAAATTTCATGGAAGTCCTCCAAGCTTTATAAATAATACCTCCTAATGTTTTTCAGGCAGTAAAACTTAAACCTAAAGTGGAAATTATTCACTCAAAGCTTCAGACCAAGTCAGTGCCCAAAGTAAAATCTAGGGTTTCTTGATCTCCTGCCTACTCCTGTGAACACTGAGCAGTGCACTGTGTAAGCTCTCTTGAGCATATTTTGGAGTGTATGATGCATGTTGCATTAGTCTGTTGTTTTTGCATCTCTGTTTTTGCAGATGAATTGGTGCCATGTAAGATATGGGGTGAAAAGTGATTCTGAGTGTTAAATGACTGAAGGATTTTTGAGCCTGTACTTCTTCATGTGTTCTCAGACAAGGGAACAAGGTTCTGTTCTGCATGTAGAAGAGATGATGCACAGCAGAAACTTGGAAAGCTGGAGCTGAAGTTGTGCAAGGAAAAGAGAGATGCTTTCAGTTCCCTCCCACATTTTCAGTTTGTATCTTTCCCTATCACATTTGCTTTCTCATTCTTGCTTCTCCCTTTGCATGCGTGCCAGCAGGAAGGAATGTGTTGGGTTCACAGCGTAAGACACTCTGTGGGTAGTCAGTGCTGCTGGCTGCCACAGAGCTGCAGTGGCTCCCCAGAGGTGGTGGTCATCAAAGCTCTCGAGCACAGCAGTTGGAGGACTGCGAGCCAGAGCCATACATTGGCAGGGGTTTGACATCAGAGTGTGCACTTAAGTCACATCAGCATAACCAAAACCAGTTTAGGTAGAACTGGGTAGATCTGGAATTTTGCTCCCAAAGACAAGCTGTGGGATGTGAAATAGAGGCAGTGACAGGAACTTGACAGGGACCTGCATTCTGTAAAAAGAACCCCAAGTGACAAGTCCATATGGCTTTTCCCTGTAGAATGTGGACCATGGATTGCTTCCTCCCATGACTCATAGACAGCTGCACACAGGTGTGATCCCTGTAACCCTGTTTTCACTTTGTAAATCATTAGACTTAACACTTTTCAGACTCCTCTTGCTGAAATACTAAAATGAAACCCACACCCTGGTAGTGTCTGCTGGCCCTTGTTTCACCTGGGCACACTGCTGCAGGAGTTACTGGCATTGGCCCACACGGCTGTGAAAGGAAAAGCTTTATGACAGGGTGCTTCTAGTAGGATCATGACTTCAGGACAATCCCTCTTTTTTGAAGTGATGTTTATAGGGAGCAGCACATGGTAAAGTAAGACATTTGGGTATCTGCAAATCCAGAGCAGACAAAGCTGGATACTGTATAGCACAGTGACGTTCTGGTCTATAAGAAATCACACCGGACAGTATGCTGGTTCACACACTAACAAAAGGGTTTAATGATTAAAGGGATCAGAATCTGATCCATAGCAATGTTACTTCAGGCCTTAACACCTGATTGGACTCAGGGTCTTCAGGAGGACAGTGAGGGAATAGAAGGGCAGAATGTGAGAGGAGCTACATGGTGAAAGAATGCACAGTGAGGGCTCTTTCCTGCAGCTGCTAAAGCCCTCTTTGCTCTCGTAACTGACATTCTTAAAAAAAAAAAAAAAACAAACTATGAGAGGTGGAGATTTATTGCCTAGTCATTTGATGCCATGGTCTGTTGAAGCATGGAGAATGGCCATAAGAAGTGGGTTTAGTGTTCTTTTGTGGTAGGTTACAAATGGCACCAGGAATGAGGAAATGTGTCTAATCCTTGTATGGACATCAATTGATTCAATGGTATCGAGTGAGTTTCTTCATCTTATTACTTCACAGTTACTCCATTTTTGAAACCAGGTTGATGATTATCAAGCATTGTTCATTGTTTGAGATCTGTAGTTACAAAATAGGAGCAGCATAGGCAGGGTCAGGATGACAGATGCCCCACACACAGTTTTGGGATCCTGGCCTGTGGCAGGAGCTGTGTGCTGCCCAGATGGGTTATCCAATAGCCCACAGCTGTTGCCAAGTAACCATTGGATATTATGAAAAAACTTATACTCGGAATTAAAAACTGTGGAAAGATTCAAGTTCACCACAAGACCTCTCCCAAAACTTCCTTAAATCCTTGTTTGGGGAACATTTTTAATTCATCACCAACATTATTGTTATGTTGCTAATTCCCAGAGTCCTATTCAAGTTTTATGCATCAAAAAGAATAATTGTGTTATTCAAGTAGGTCTTCACAAATTGACTTCTTTCTTTGTTACTCAATAGCTGCAGTCACTTGTAGGTGTTTGGGTTTGGCCATCAATATAAAAATCTGGTTATTATGTATTCAGCACTTTTCTAGGTACTATGTAGTTTACAGTGAGCAAAGGTGTTCAAGATGGAGTCTGATCCTTCAGATATTGCCCAATCAATAGCATTTAAAGTTATCCTTGACCCATGCCAATCCTGAGCAATTCCCATGCTTATGGAAATCTCTGTATGATATGACATTTGTTTTCTGTAATCCAGGATGTGCCTTTGTAACCATAACTTTGTTTTGCACACATATGTATGCCTCTAAAATTGTCTGGTTCTGTCTGACAGACGTACGAAATTTTCAGAATTATATTAATTTTGGGGACATGCACTTATACCTTGGACAAGACTAAACTTAAAAGCCTTGAGGGTATAAGGTATAGCTTTCATCCTAAATTTAGTTTTATTTTCAATTCTGTTGATAAATTCTCTGTACTGATTTCAAAGTTGTAGGGCATGTTAACTGGATGGCTAAAATTTCTAGAGAGAGGGGGTTGTGCACTTATAAGAATAACAGTAATATTCAGAGTGACATCAGTAAGGGTTATAAAAATAAATAAAAGACTTAAGTTTAAGAATTAATACATGACCACACAGAATAACAAATGAGGAGAAGGAAAATGCAATTCCTCTGTCATGCTGTCATCTCCCTCATGGCCTGGCAGGATCCATTACTTTAAATAGAATGAATACCTCTTCTCAGGTATTCCCCAGGTGGGCAGACACCAAGTGAGGATGGGCACTAAGATCTTGCAGTCCCTCATAAATACAGTCTGGTTTCACTAGGGAACATTTATATGTTTTTGGCGGTACATACTGTGAGCCTGGCTGTTTTCATGCTGTGGGAAAACCAGTGTGCTTGTTCTCCTCTGCATTCTTACCTGGAGATTGCTTGTGTCTGTTTGTTCCTTCCAGTTTGTTCTCCCAGGCAGTGCAGACAAGCCCTCGGTCCCTTCCTCCCAGAGCAGGAATGGTGTGTCGTCATGCCTTGTGGTGACTTTGCAATGTGGAGAAACTGGCGTGGGGATAAGATCACGCTTGTTCTGTTCTCTGACCTGAAGGAATGTAAACTTGCTGACCTCATATATCTGCAGATGTTGGCAGATGCTCTTACTCATACCACTTTGTAATTCAGCATTATGCTTATTCCTCACCCTGCACTGTGCTGTGCACAAGCTAACAACATCTTACGAGATGCCACCATTCCATGAAGAAGAAAAGCAAACTCCTCAGGTAGGCTGACTCTGATGTGAGAGATGGCCCAGAGTTGTCCCAGAGTCCCTCATTCCCTGGGCAGGCCCATGAGAAGGGACCTGGCTGCAGGAACAAATTCTCTTTCTTAGAAAGAGAGGCATAGAATTTTACAGGGAAATTGAAGGATTTAGTCTTGTTCCTGCTGCAAATGCTTGAAATGCATAAGACTGAATTGTCTAGGGAGCATGACAAAGGTCTGACAAAACCTGGCAGTTTTAATTAATGGCCTCTGTTCAGCTGTCAGAATGCAGTGGGTCTGCTGAAAGACAGAGTGACGACAGATCAACCTCCACTGACATCCTGTGTAGATGCCTTTAAAGTAGTAAAACATACATTTAAAAACATTTACTTAGGCGATTGCACAGAACTTGAATTCTTTCACAGGTGCTCAGATTTGTATCTCAATTATAGATTCCCTTCAGTGAAGCATGCAAATTAAATCCCTAAACCAAGTCAAACCTGATGCAAAAATGATTAATTATTGAACAAAAATGTATCATCATGACCATCTGTGGACAAAAAGAAGAGGGGAGTTTCACCACTGCAAAACCAAAATTTGCAGTTGGAAGATCTAGAGCAAGTTTGGAGCTTTTTTAATTAGCCAGAGGAATAATGGGTTTTGGAATCACTACAGTGACTTAACATGGCTTTGGGTGCTGATGTTTTGTTTTGCAGTGACAGAGACTTTTGCAGGAGAAAAATGTGAAATCCCAGCCTAAAATCTCCCATTGCAGACGTAATGTCTTTAACCTTATATGGAGCCAAGCCTGGCCCCCTCTTCGGGAATGCTGCTGAAATGCAGCCCTTTCACTGCAGGTGTGCCAACAGGGATTGCTGCTGGGGCTTTCTGAGGGGGAGCTCAGAGCTTCCTTTGGTAAGGAACCTCTCTGTTTCCTGTGAGATACATGCGTGGCATGTACAGGGGAATGATTCTGTCCGACCAGACTAAGCCCCGTGGTGTTAGGGTGTCCCAGAGTTAGCAGGTGAGTTGCCCTGGCTCTGTTCCTGTCCAGTGGGTGCACCTGAGAGCAGCAGCTCTGAGCTGTCTGTACCCCCACAGCATCCTTACTGCAGCTGCCTTCTCGCTTTGGAGGAGGCTTTTGTTCAGAGAAAGTTCCCTGAAAGACTTCTTCTTTGTAGGAGAAAAGAAATGCACTCAGGCCAGCCTGGGGACCTCATTTTGGGAGAGGCCTGAGAAAGGCTGTTTGGAAAACAGCCTTCACCTGTCTTCTGCAGACTGTGGATGAGAGTTTGCACGTGCCTCTGATGGTACACGGGGAGACGTGCACTAACACCCTTGGCAGTG
Source organism: Daphoenositta chrysoptera (assembly GCA_013397915.1). NCBI lineage: Eukaryota > Metazoa > Chordata > Aves > Passeriformes > Daphoenositta > Daphoenositta chrysoptera. Next base: position 290,569 of record VZRO01000190.1, on the reverse strand, counting down.
AAGCAAAGCAGAGAGCACTCCTAGCTTGCAGGATGCTGGGGCAGCCCAGCGGGCTGAGGGCACCAGGCTGGGCGTTCCCTCCTTGCTGGGGAGGTCTGATCTCCATGGCTTGCACAGCGACAGGGACCACACGTGACTTGCACCACAGCTGAGTATGTAGCCAGTGGGAAAAGCACTCCTGGCAGCAAAGAGAAAGCAAGAATGTGAAAAGTGACAGAAATAGGCCTTCAGGTTAGCATTTCAGTCTCCATATCATCCCTGAGAATGAATTCATATGCCCTCAGCCAATCCATTTTTGAGATCCTCAGGGTAAACTGGGTTTCCCTGTGCACACACCAGCCCTGGGTGAGCACATCTTGTGTGGCGGCTGGCAGATTTTGAAGGCTCTGAACCTATTACCAAAAATAGGTGGGTCTGGTTTCCCTAGTCATCGTGTTCAGTCTTACACATGCCATCATGATGAAACACTGTTAATCATGAGTCTGCTCACATTCACTGATAAACCAGTCATGCAAAAGGTTCCTTGGAGTAGGAATTCAGCAGAAGGCATTTCACATCTGTCAGAAATAATTCAAGGGTGTGGAGTGACTCACTGGGAACTGCATGAATAATCAAGACTTCATTTTCAGCAAGACAAAGCCATGATCTTCTGTCTGGCACATCAGTACGGAATATGTTCCCTTTGTTAAGGCCTGTGTTCTGGGGACTGATGCTAGCAAAAATACCAGAAGGAGAGATTTTTGTGATGGTCACAGAGTGGCCACTTTTAAAGTGCAGTTCTGTGTGCCAGCGTAGCTTGGGTGTGAGACTGCAGAGCTCAGAGTAGAAAATTGAGAGAGTGGGAAAGCCTTGCACTGGTGCGTGGTCAGAACAGTTTCTGCAGCAGTCAGGAGCAATATCACCTCTCCAGGTGTGTCAGTTTACTAAATGAAAACAGTATTGCAGGGAGCCAACAAAAGGAATCCACAGCCTCAAAGCAGGTGTGTGTTGGGATCAGCCCCAGAGAACAGCCCTTTCCTTCCACCAGGCCATCCTGCCCTCAAGAATACTGGCAGAGCCCCTGACCTGCACACCCTCACGCTGATGTCAACAGAGACTTCTCTTCCCAGAGCCCCTGACTACTGTGTGTTTCCATCCCTTTTCCTGGGCAGCTCTCCCAAATGAAGCTCTTTTGCACAGCACCTGAAGTAAAGCTGTCGGCAACATCTCTTTTGCAATGAACAAGTTCTTTATCTATACACCAACCTGCATGTTCAGAAAGGGGACTGGTGGAAACTGAGGGTAATCTGTGAGGCATCTTTCCCACCCAGAGTCTGGGGACACCTTGTCTACTGTACAGATTCACAAACACTTCTGAGATATCACTTCTTAGGGTTTTTTTTTTCAGACCATATTATAATTTTAATTGTTATCAGGTAACATGTTAGGTAAGCAGCTCATAAGTCTAGTTAAAGGACAGAGCTATTTGAGAAGCACTTGGTGCTATGTAAACCTTAAAAACAAAGACATAAAATTTGAGAGTAGAATTTAAAAAATGGAAAATGAAATCAGCCTGAGTTTTTTAATATTAAGCAAGGACTCAGATCTTTCCCTTGGCCAAGTCTAGAAATTTGCCAACCACTACTGGATCCCACTTGTGTGGAAATGAGGAGCTGGGTTTTCTTTTTTTTTTTTTTTCCTAGACTGCAGAGCAAGCAACAGTAGGAGTTGTGCTGGTCTGAGGTTTTGATTTGCTGTGCTATGTAAGAACAATGATGAGAAAGGGGGAAGGTGGGATCATTTTCCATCTGGCCTGTGCCAACTTCAGAGTCCAGGCACCCTCCAGGGTCAGGTGCTGGGGCTCTCAGCTTGTTCCATCAGAGCTCGCAGGTACTACATCCCTGCACAACAGAGCTGTCTGCCCCAGCAGCTCTGAGAGCTGTAAATACTGGCAGCACTCAGGGATTGGAGACTTGGCAAATGTGATAGATGGCAGGAAAAGCTTTAAAAGCTGAGCAGAGGCTGGGAGAAAGCTTGTGAGCTCTGGTCACAGGTTACAGAACAGACAAATGCATGTCAAGTGATGGACATTGCTGGATTTCTATGTGTACTGACGTCCAGAGATTGTCACTACAGATAAGGTATTTCCAGTACATTTTTTCTCTATGCAAGTTGTAAAATACTTCCCAACTTGTTAGGTGACAGGATCTGTTCTTTCAAGGACAGGGCTAAATCCACCATGACCACAATTTGCCAGCACTTCATATAACTTGATCCCATGTGAATCACACACTGAGTGTGAGCTCTGAGAGCTGAGTCCATGAACAAAGCATGTCTTGGAGCAGGGCGAGGAATGCAGAGGCGTGTGCTGGAAGGTGTGGCAGGTATGTGTGAGCTGTTAACGACCGTGCTGAAGAAATCCTGGTGATGCAGAGGTGAAGGAGCCCAAGAACTGGAGGAGTCCAGAACCCGTGCTGTAGGATCAGCTGCAGGACTGATCTGCATCCATAGCAGCTGGTGCAGGTTCCTGGCACAGAAATGCTGTTCAGCAGCAGCACTTCCAAATCGCACACGCTAGCAGCAGGTATGGGCCTGCATTGGTATTATCTTAATATTCAAAGACTTCATCATGCTTTTCAGACCCATCCTATCTTTCATTTGAGACCTCACTGGACAGGGCACTCCATGGCTACTACCACTCTCCCCTGAACCAGCGTCTCTGAAGGTGACCTCCTCCACTTAAAAGTGAGGAAAGGCAGAAAAATTAAGGTTTAATGGATGGAATTCTCGATGGAACATAGATAAACCAAATAAATTTAATAGATGAAAAGTGGCAAAACCACTGACTAGTATTTGTAAAGCTGAAATGCAAAAAGCTTAAGTCTGCAACTTGAAAAGTATGGGCTCTGTCTAGCTGTGAGTCAAAACTCACAGGATCTGACCCTGCCTGCTCAGCCCTGCGACTGAGGTTCTCTTTCTCCATGTTATGGGCTTCAGCTGCAGCACAGCAAAGGGACCTGCACCATCCTGATATGAACACTGCTCTGCCTGCCTGCACTGCCTCACTGCAAAGAGCGGCTCTGAATTATGGGTGGGCAACATTCACCAAAATTGATTCCCCCAGAAAGTTTGGTGCCATTCACCTTATCTGCTCCACGGGCTTTCTCAATCCCCTTGAGGTCCCTCGCCACTGGGGAGGGCTGTAACACCCCTGGAACAAGGTACACCTTGCTGGGGAAGTGACCTGTGGGCATAAGTGATCTTTCTTAACACCTGGCAGGTGTCCCACCCAGGCTTCACCTGTATCTCCTTCAGCCAAAGGAAGGACGGGGATCAGGCTGGTAGGTGAACAGCACGGTCCTGGCCCTGTGTCCAGCCAGCACGACATGACTAGGCATGCCACCAACAAATGTTCCCAGGAGTTCCAGGCAGGAGGCATGCCACGTCACACCTCATCTTGATTTTTGATATTTTTCCAACCTAAATACTTGGCTAGGTGATAGTTGTTTAGCTTTTTAAATTTTTCTGCGTGGTTACTGAAGATGTTTTCCTGATTTCCTGTTTTCCTGTTTACCAGGCAGGAGTTTTGTTTCCTTAAGAGCAGCAGCCTCAGCTCCTGGAAGCAGGCAGCTTCAGTGGCTGTACTGGGCATCTACTGACCTCAGGCCCTATTCTTATTCCCACCTTATTATTATTTGAAAGAATATAATGTTTTTCCCATCCCCTCATATTTCTTTCCTAAGTTATCTCAGTTATAATTCCATAATCACCCTAAAACAATTCTGTAAAATCTCTTTTAAAATATCTTTAAAAGCTTGCTACCAAAGAGTTTTGCCTATGATGCCTGGAGCTAACGCTGATGGCAGCACAAACAACAACAGCAATCCTCCTCCACAGAGCCTTTTCCTTGGAAAAAGCCCTTAATCTTACTGTGCTGTGCTAGCTCCTAGAGTGCTTGACTCCTCCTGTGGCCATGCACCAGGAGTGCTGAAAGCAGTGATCAAAACAGAACAAAGAGGAAGGAAATGTGGCTGATTACCATGAATATTAAGAATTTTTTTTCTAGCTGTTAAAAGAACCCCCAGGTTAATACAGAAAGGAACAGTTTGTTTCTGACCCATTTGCATGTCGTAAGATATTTTAATTCTATGCTGTTAAGTTGTGCTGAAGCTAGAGGTGGTTAATGGTGGGGTGAGGCAGCTGGGTGCTCACTGCAGGAGGCGGCCAGTGGAGCAGGGGCAGCTTGGGGCCCACCACCAGGCTTGGCCTTATCTCAGCTGTCACTGTGAACTCTTCAACCCCTGTGCTGAAGGGCTGAACATGTTCAACAACTTCACACTTGTCATCTCTGTCACAGACTTTCTCTTTCAAAAATTCTGACCGCATAAGGCCACAGCCAAGCTGGAAGCCCTCTGTCCCCTGGGAACTCTGGGTGGGGAGCGGGCGCTTCCATTCCCAGGGAGTTCCAGGCTGGGAGCAGGTGCCCTCTGTCCCCTGGGAGCTCCAGGCCCGCTGTGCTGGGCAGTGCTGGCACAGGTAGGGTTGGTGCTGGTGCAGCTGGGATCAGTGTCTGGACTCAGCAGACACTGACCGTGTTTGCCCAAGGATTGAGCAAGGTAAGCCTCTGGGCTTGATTCAGGGGACCCAATCACTTTACTTTTCTCTGTCCATGGGGTATTCAAAGGCCGGTATTTAAAGGCCCTGGTCACCCCAGGGGGACACCTTGGGCTGGAGGAACGTGCTGTGGTCACAAAGCCCCAAGCCACACTCCCCCCACTGAGCCCCTTGTGATGCTGCTCTGGGCAGGCATGGCTGCTGGCGTCTGGTGTCTGCTCAGCTTTACTTTGAGGTATTTAAACTTAACCAAGTGGCTTTTTTTTTTAGATCCATATGCATAGATCAAGTGGTCACCTGTGACAATATGTTTATTCACAGATCCTAGCTGCTTTCAGGGACCAGCCTTCTCTAAACATAATTAGAGCTATTTAAGTAGTTGCTCACAATTATTGCTTGGTGCACACAAAACACTATGAATTCCCTCAATGAGCAAAAACTCCAGGCAGCATGAAGGTGAAAAGCAACAAGGATCTTGCTGTTCAGTGCCTCAAATATTTCTATGATCCTATTGTAAATGGATGTTTACTTCTGAAGAGCTGCCCACCATGTCTACTCTGCCATTGTGCCAGTTTTCAGACCAGCAGCTTTACCGGGCTCTTTGACAGCTGTTCCCACCTGTCAGCCTCCCTTGCCCTGGCCCATAGTAATTAGGCTGGAGGTATATGCAGAAAAGCCTGATTTGGGGCTGGATGCGAACAGAAGCTCTTCAGCTTTTGTCCTTCTGCCTGCCTTAAAAAATGTAATTTCTGGGATTCCAACAAGGCCATCACACTGAATGTGTCTGTGTGAGTGTTGGTGAGCAGAGCTTGGCCCCACACCTGGCCCCAGCAGCTGCTGAACTATCAGGTCATCAGGAACATGAGTCTCATTTTCAGCACCGCACAATTTTCTCCACAGTGATGTTATCATTGCCATTGGCTACTGGCACGCAGCAGCTCACATATGCCATTAGCAGGTGGCAGAAGACATAAATGGAATTTTCTCTCAGAATGTTTCTTCCATTCTTCCTCTCAGACTGATGAAGTGCAAGTTCAAGCTAAAGGCATGTAGTGACTACAGCCTGTTCCCAAACAGGGCCATGAGGAATTAAAAGCAGGCTCCAGGAGAAACTCTTCCATCTTTCAGTCTCTCTGCCTTGGTTAGCTCATCAGCACACTGCCCTTAGAACATGAGGAGTGCAGTTCTGTGCGGCTGCACTCCTGATTCCCTCCTGGCAGCTCCTCAGCTCCTTCGGGATCAGCTGGCAACAAGCAGGAAGGCAGAGACGTGGGCGCAGTCTCTGTGGGAAGCTCAGGAACCTGTCCACGGTCTCAGCAAGTTGCTGGCAGCTTGGCAGAGCTCTGGGCACTGGTGTAGACCAAGATGAACACAGAAATTTAAGAATCAGGCAAACAAATTGCCAGAAGAGGCATGAATTCAGGAACAGGACGTGCACATTGTGTGGCCTCCGAAAGGACGAGGCAGAAGCCTGAGGAGCTCTGCATCATCCCACGTTTATGCTACGTGAGCTCGAGTTGACCTGCCCTCCAGCAGAGCCACAGTCAGAGGAGCCTGGGAGCTGCTGCTGGACCTGTGTGCCTGAGTGCACTCCTGGCTCACCATTCACTTTTGTATCTGGAGGTCTTATACAGGAAAATAAGTGGCTTTTTGAAAAATCTTATTCAGGGTTCTTCTTTTCTTTTTAATACGATTTTTTTTTTCTGTCTCCCTCAACTGCAGCAAATCCTGCTCAAAGTTGCTCCTGAACTTGATGAAAAAGAAACATATTAAAGACCATGGCTCAGGACCCCCTTGGTCTCCAGACCTGACATGAGCATTAATTTTTCATCTGTTTTGTTTTGTCCCCAAAGGACAATTTCATTCCAGGTTCATGAGCTCATACTGAAAAACAATAGTACATTTGCAAAGTCACAAAATTCTGTGGAATCACAAGTCTAATGCTTTGGATCCAAAGTTAAACCTTTGGGGTTTTGTCCCCGCAAGGACACTTAGATGCTTGACCAAATGAAAAGTGCTTCAGTGCTACAACTGCCACATTGATGCTCTTGTCTGACCTGTCTCAGAGACTTTGTTTGTTTTATCAGATAATGCAGATGGGGAAGGGGATTGTCACTTGCTTTTGTTCATGAAAGTCTTTAAGTTCCAAGGCTATTGAAAATAATTTTCTTCCATACAAATGTAGTTTCTATTGCACAGCGTGCTCTCTCATCATATGTGGAAATCCCATTCCCTGGTTTCAAAGAGTCTCTGGGCTTTTAAATGCTGCTGCTTTCCCACGTGGGGGGTGGTCTCTGCCCCCCTTCCTCCCCGCGTTCTGGGGGGGCTGGAGCAGGGGGTCGGTGAAGAGAACACTGAACTACTGAAGCCAGACTGCTGTGTGCACCTGGGCACAGCTGCTGCTGGAAAGGTGCATGGTAGAGACACTTTTGAGCCAAGTATAGAAATAATTTCCTTAGAAAAGTATTTTGCCTAAAGCCCACTAGAGATTGCAGCCCCAGATAACTCGCTCGCTTTGGTCCAGGGTCAGAGCTGAAACTCTGCAGATGGGGAATGGCCAGCCCCCAGTGTGAGCACTGGTGGCCACACAGGCAAGGCATCTCCTGTACCAGACAACCCAGGGCAGAAGGAAAGAACAGGCAGTAAGGAAAATGGGGGCTGCAATAATTTTGTTGTACTGGGGAGAAAAAAAGAATTTGTCATCTTCCGAGACACAGCACACCGCAACAGTCATCTGGCTAGGAAAGCAAATTCTGCTGGATCCTAAATTTCCTACCTATCTCCATGGAACAGCTTCTGTCGAGTGCTGCTGATACCTCAGAGTTCTCCCACCTTCCTTTCTTTTAAAGTTCAAAGTCAAAAGGCTGCTTTGAGGTGGCTGCATCTATTTGCCCTTTTCTTCCCCTGAAGCAAACAACCAGTAAAATTCCCTGACGTATTTCTCTCCTTTCTGAAGTTTCATTCCTCCACTTCCCTCCTCCATAAAATCAGACCCCTTTTCACACATGGGTGAACCTCGAAAATCATTTAGAGTGGGAAGCATGTGAACCACTTCAGTGAACATCAGGTAATTGTATATTAGAGGCCTTTTGAAAGGTCAACTATTTCTGGCTAATTTTTCCAGCTACTTTCTTTGTGAACTGAAGCCCACTGGCACCAAGTGAAGAACAAGGTGGCTTTGTACAAGTCTCCAACTCCCTGGCCCTGTAAAGTGCCCACCCCAGATCACTGTGTGATTCCTTTGATGTTTTCTTTCCAAGATGCTCATCTCCACATGTCACCTGCTTGTGCCAGGTTTGTATCACTCACCTGTGTCCTGGGAACACCTGAGGTTTTCAAACACACTGCTTATTAGATTCTACACTTTTCTAAAAAAAGCTGACTTTTCAGTTGCATAAGGATATGAAAAGCAACCTGAAAATCATAAGACACACAAATAGACACACAGACAGATAGACCACTGGAGTGTTGGTGAACCTGTCCGTCCATGGTTGGTCCCGATGCATTTCTCCTATGCCAAGAATTCCAGGTGGGCTCACGCTGCAGCTTTTCCTTCTCAACATCACAAATTTGGGTATTACTCCTAACAAAGCAATAAACTTTGCAATAATAAATAAGAAACTAAAATATTAATTTAAATGAACTGACAAGTGTTACAGCCACAAGATGGTCACATAATCTTGCATGCAAAACCAGACAAAGAACATCAAACAACATTAAAGAAATTTTATGTTCTTTAGTAATGCTATTTCAACTACAGAAGTAAATAAATTTGGTTTATACTAAGAATGGAAGTACAGAGGGACTTCTGTAGATAAAATCTGTATTTTAGGAGAGATTTAAGTTTTCTAAACTGGTCTTGTTTTCTGACCCAGAATGGAGAAGAGAACAATGACATTTGGGCTGTACATTCATTAAAGTAAAGGCTTTTTAAAACTGCAAACCTGTCAATCAAGGCCCTGATTTGTCCTCTTGGGAACACAAGACCAGTCAATAACAGTGTGGTCAGCTCCCAGTCCCAGATTCCTAACTGCTGCTCCAGACACTGCCCAGGTTCTGCCAAGTTTGCCTGCGCAGGGTTTCATTCCCGAGGCTGCATTCCTGGGTTCTGACAACAGCCACCACACAGCTCCAAACACGGCAGCGGTCATGGTCAGACATACATGCAGGAAGGCACGTGAAGGGGCAGGAATAGCTGGAATTTTAATTACGGAAAACGTAAGTGTCATATCTATTTGAGACAGTGATCATCGTGCAATGCAGTGCATCAGTGCCAGTCTCCAGAGCTGCACCCAGCAGTGCCTGTGCTGCAGGAGAGCAGGAGCCCAGCTCTGCCCCCAGTGCCAGCACCACTCCCTGCTGCGTGCCAGGCCCCAGCTGGGCACAAGTCCCTGCAGACTCCACCCCTGCGGGGGCTCTGGGGGACACGGGATTGTCGTGCACATCCTCCCACCACTCCTCCAGCAAGGTGGCATGGAAGCCTTGTGCTGGCCCGCTGTGCTGCCTTGGAGGTCCATGGCCCATAGCAAGGAAAGCCTGGCCCCACACAGCCCCACTCCCTGCTTCAAGCTTGCTGTTCCCAGCACTTTGCAGCCCACACAGGAACAGAAACAATAATGACACTTTCTGATCTATTGCACTTTTCTGCATGGTTAAAGACCCACTGTCTGATGTACTTATACTTGCCTCCCTTTCTTCCTGCTCTGATTCCCTGATGCAAGTCAAGATCCACTCACTGCATTTATCTTGTGTTCTGCATGAAATACTTCACAATCTGAAAACAAATCTATTTTGAGTAAATATAAAATTCTATATTTAGAAAAAAATACAGACCTAAACCATTCCAGTATTCTCAGACTACAAACATGCTTTTTGCCCCTATTAATTGCAGTCTAAGACTATAAAACATAGGGTATGACAACATTTGTAGAACATGTACATAGAGTTTGTTAATGACAGGCTCCTTTAAAGTCAGCTACATGTAGTAAGTTCCAGCTACTCTGTGTAGTTGTAAACTGTTGGAAATCACACAATTTAAAAAACGCTGGGAATAAGACAATGTCTAGATCAGCACTGTCCAAAGAGCATAGTCTTGGGACACCAGATCTCAGGCCACATCCTTCCCTTCCAAAAGATACACTGATTTGGTACCTTCCGTGGCAGTTTGGGGTCAAAATGTAGCCCAGGCTGGGAGAGGTCCATGAGCATCTCTGCCAGGCTGCAGGGAGATGAGCCGGGGTGGTTCCATCAGGGCAGGGGTCTGCATTCAGCAGGGATGGACCTTTCCTGCTCCCTCTTATGTCAATCTTGTGGGAACTGGCACCATCTGGGACACAGGTGTTTGCAGTATAAGTATGGGTATCTTTAATGAATTACATGTTGATTTCTCTGTCTGGGGCAGATGCCAGGAGTCCTCTCTTATATCAGCAACATTTAACTCATGATTTCAGCTGCTCCTCATGGAAGGGGCACAAAAGAACAGGCTCCAGTGTGAGAGCAGCAGCAGACCTCCCGGAATGATGGCTGACCAGAGAACCTGGCTCAGAATAGAGAGAGCATCAATTAGGATTAAAGAGAAGTAACAGGCTTAGTATAATATGACAGCTGTGCCAGAGAATGCCTCATTTCCTAGCTGCAGTCCCTACTGTCAGATCTCTGTGTTATATTTTGGGTATCAACCAAATCATATTGGCTGCAGAATTCCCCCCACCATTTCTACGACTTGGAATACACTTCACTTTGGAAGCAGCAAAGGCCTATGGACATTTTATATGAAAGAAACATTGATGTGACTCTGTTAAAGAGAACAAAAGGCATTTTGTGGACTTTTGGATTTGCCCAAGTCCTGTATATTTATATTTCTTGATACTACTGCAGAGTATAGGAGATATTAACAGTTGTGCCTTAGCACCAGCACTGGCCCTGGTAGTTTGTGCCAAGGTCATGTCCAGTAGTCCCAGACTGCCCATCAGCACCTCACTGACCCTGCACTGAACCGCACTCTCACCGCCACACAACATTAATTCTGACTTATCCATGAAAATGAACAATTTACCAGTGGCAGAATGGACTCAAGTTGGTGATCTTGGCAGGCTCCAACCACGTGAAAGTTGACCCTGTTATAGTCTTGTGAGCACAAAGGAACGCATCAGCTGTTCCTGTGACATATAACAGGGCCATAACGTGGCTTTGACCCTGTGGCACTGCCAGAAAATTCCTACACTAACATGTCTTCAAGCACTCTAGGCTGAGCTTGTCGTAAGTCTCAGATCTCTGCATGTTACTCATTCCAACACAGACTCTAGGGCTCATCACAGTAGAGAGAAAAATAGCTGAGGACACAAAACACCAGAATAATTTTAAGCATTCACTTCTAAAATACTGTATATATTAAAAATGCTGTATATATTAAAAAAGCATTTACACTAAAATCAAAAGCATCCCTGGTTTTAGGCTTTGTTTTACATTTCATGCTGAGTTCAACAATAAATATTCAATCACAAGAACTTTGAAAGTTCAGCAATTTTTAAGACCCCTCAAAGAGAGTTTAAAATGACTCCCCAAAGCAAGGGGCTTTTCCCAGCAGCCAGAGTGTGCAGAGGGGCTGTGTGGAGCACGGATTGGCAGCGTCACCACAGAGCCTGCCTGTAACAAGGGGGTTATGGGAGGATGAATCCATGAATAAGCCAAGGCTGAGGTTTGCTGTGCTGGCTGTTCCCACCCACCGCGGGCCCAGCCCAGCACGGTTCAGCCACAGTTCCTGTGGCTCTGGCAGAACCTCCCTGACAGCCACGCGCAGGGCAAGACTCACCCAGAGGCTTCACGCGGCAGCATCCAGTGGGACTGGAGACTGTCGGGTTGCAGGGATGGCTGCTCTGCTGCCCAGGCGCTTCCCAAACCCCGTGTACAGAGGCTGCAATCCCACTCCCATACACTGTGGATGGGGGAAATGTCTGAGCTCAGCAGGCCTTGAAGCACTTCATCATCAGTTTTGCTTGTTTATTAGTGCTCCCTAGCCCCAGGAAGCAGCAGCACTTCACTTCCAGGTGAGCCACTGAGAGCACGCACCACTGTGGGTGGGACACAGGCATGTGGAACATGGGTACTGCTGCAGAGGGGACATGGGCACGTGGGCGGTAGGCACTGCCATGGGTGGGACACAGGCACCACTTCAGCTGGGACGTGGGCACATGGGATGTGAGCACCACTGCAGGTGAGACATGGGCATGTGCCCATTGCTTCCTCAGTAATTGTACAGACCTTCAGGACCAGAATTCTCATCCAGAATACCAAAGAGCAAATTCCCACACTTTCCTGCAGTAGTTAAATCTTTTCTTTATTTATCAGAGCAATATACTTCAGAAGTCAAAAGCCCAGGTCCTTCCTTCCCCACTGCAGAGTTCATGTGATACCAGTGTATCATTCTGATACACTCAGAACCAGTGACTCCTCTGCATCACTCACCTCACACCATGGCCATGCTCCTGGTGCTGGTGAATCAGGCTCCAAGGAGAGCGAGTCTTTGGGAAGCATTGTCAGTCAGAAGGGTGAGTGTATCAGTTCTATATGTTTGCTGACCCCTGAAAAGAGAGAAGAAATAAAACTCATTAAACTATTCCAAGTGAGGACTAAAATAAAATTACTCCAATGAGGAATACGTGCATTTAAAAAAATGATACGGGTATTATCAGCTAAAGAGGCTGCTGTCTCTTCCAGAACATGCTGCTGCTGACAAGACCTTAACATGTCGGCTGGTATCACCACTAACACCTGAGACAGCAAACAAGAGCTAATCCTTACACTGTTCTTGTGCTAATGACTGCAGGAGATAACTGGTGTCCCTGGCAAGTGTCCCATTTAATTCAATTAACTCCAGCCAGGCCCTGGTGATTGCACTGGCAGTGTCAGCAAAAGCCAGAAGCCAGATCTGGAGTCAGATGGTAAAACCAAGTCAGTCTCCACCGTCCCTCTGTGGCCCAGTCCCAGCAGCCACTCCCATGGGTAGCAACCAACCTGGCATCCACAGCATCTTCTACAAAAAGGTGTGGAAAACCATCATTTTTTCCCAAAAATGCTCATCTTTTTTGCTGAGAAAATGCAGGCAACTTATTTCATTGTATATTTTGCTTTCTTATTCTGCAATGCTGGGTTATGTGTTGGTTTAAGCAGCAGTTTCATAGTGCTCCCACCCCCATCCGCAGGTCCAAATCAGTGGGAAGATCATATTTCTCCTAACACAAGGCAGATGTCTGCTGGCTGATCTGGGGGCACACAGAACTGCTGGGCCCTCCAGGGGACCCTGACACTTGCAGAGATTGAGGTGTCTGAGGTATGAACTGAAACATTCTGATAAACATGAAAAATAAACTAACCATGAAAAATTAAGCTGCAGGAGCAATTGGTATAGCCTGTCAGTTGATACAATTTCCAGGTCTGTTTAGTACTGTCTGATAGTAAAAAAATACTTTCCAAATATTTTCTTTTCCTTTTGAACATTCTTCAGCTGTGAGCTTCAACAGACAGTGATGTATCCGCCAACTCACATTATTCAGTTAAGAAGTTTTGAAATAGAAAGAGATATGCAGAGCAGTTTCCTTGGTGGCACTTTTGAAGTGTTAGTCTGGGATAGTAGGTAAAATCCTGAGAAGTCTGTATGCTGCCAACATAAATAGAAAGTGTATTTAAAGACAGGATATTATCCATTCCTTGACAGGGCTGTCATACCTGCTCTGTTGTCAGTTCTTAGCAACAATTTTATTTGCAGGTCAGTCCAGCACAAATAATGCCCAGAAAAGCTCTTCCGCTGGAATACAAAGCCTTCAGACCTTCAGAAGGACCTGTAAGGACTCATATGTGACCATCAGCTTGGACATGTCTCAGAAGCAGCATGAACCAGTGAAGATTTCTAAAGCTTCACTGAGTTTCTTTGTGGAAAACTCGTTATAGCATTCCAGTCAGCTTTTGTGTATCCTCCAGAATGGCTGAGAGCACAAGAGGGAAGCCCAAACAGTTAACATGTCACTGTATTGCACCTGCAAATCCACTGGAGAACAACAATTCTCTGCAAATAAAGCTCAGCTGTTCTGTCAGCAACTGGCTTCCAAGTCAGAAAGCCTGTGCCATGGGTCCACTCATTATCATTAAATACATGGTTGAATAAACTTTTACATCCTATGGACATTCTTCCCATCCCCTGGCTCCAATGGATAAAAGTGCTGAGTTCCTGGCACAGATGTTGGCACTCATCTCCCATTTGTTCCCATCTATGTGTTTGGTATTTTCCAGACCAGAAAAGAACCAACCTCCCCGTTGTTCTCCAAACCCAACTGTGCCCAGGTGTTTCCAGACAGCCCAGGCTACTCTATCAGGCACCAATTTTACACCAGTTCAAGATCCACGAGGGATAGCCTGGAGAGACCAGAGCTGCACAGATATACTTGCGAACAGAAGAATGCCACCAAGTGCAGTCACAGTTGGAATTCCCACCCTTGACAGTGCCGATGAATCCTGGGCAGGCTGACCTTGGTGCTGCTGCAGTCACGCTGCAACCCAGAGCAGGGCTGCACGGAGCACAGCACACATGTCCAGGAGAGCACCCAGCTGCATTCAGACCATGCCAGCAGCAGTGGGACAGAGCTGATCATCCTTCCTAGCGTGTCCCAGAGAGCCGCAGGTGGCCACTGCTTGAAGAACATTCCAGTCCTTCCTTGCTGCTCACAGGTACAGGGCCAGAGTGGTGCATGTCTATGGCATCCTGCAATTAGCAGCCTCCCCCCTTCAGATCTGTGAGTGAGCCCCAGCAGGACTGTGTTGAGCCTTATCTTTTGCCAGGTGGGGTGTCAGCCAAGGGAAAATTGTGCCTGATGAAGGCTGGTGCCTGTGTGAGCCATGTGTATGTGGCAGCAGCGGAACAGCAATAAAAAAATTGTATTTAAAAAAAAATTAAAAATTGTATAAAAACCCCAGGGCCTTTCAAAGCATTTCCAAATTCCCCAATTTCCCTGCTGGGTGTGGCTGTTCTAGGAACCAGCCACCCGCACAAAGCAGCTGTGGAGCCATGTCTAAAACTGCCTCACCTGCTGTACAGAAAGAGCTGACAATGGCATTAGCATGAAACTAAAATTAGAGGCTAATTGGGTTTTGCAGTCACTGAAATTGATGACAGCTCAGCAATTAACATCCCTGAATTTTCTTGACTAAAATAACCCTAAAATCTGCTCCCATTCATGCTTCTCTCTGCTCCATAAGCAAGTGCTGGTGTAGCCTGGCATGTTTTGCACACAGGGGAGTTCTGGCACCTCTGCCAGGGCTGGTGCTGTTCCCAGCAGTTACTGGGGCAGGCATAGGTCTGGGAAGAGATTGTGTATCTGCAAATCAGCATCATTTCACTAAAATGGAATGTGATATTCAATGCAAGGGCGTGGGAACCATCACTAACCATCACCAGTGCATGAACACACACAAGACAGCCCAGCAGAAACCGTGAGGGGCAATGGTGCCGTGCCCCTGGTCCTTCGTGCAGGAATGTCTGGCAGTGACGCCAGACTAGTGCTGCTGCTGCTCCAAGCAAAAGAGGGAGATACCAACATTAAAAAGTGAGGGAGTAAAAGCATCTCCTGCTCAGGGTGTCAACACCAGCTGAGGGTATCAGAGTGGGACACAGGCCCAGCCTCCATCAGCACATCTTGTAAGTGAATCAGAACATCTTCTGTTAAGGTGGGCAAAAACACCTACCAAAAGGCACATGAACCTTTCACTTGACCTCCCTGGGCTGCATCGCACATTTGGGGCAGAGCAAAACACACCCTATTTAACAGTACATGTTATTTACAAGTTGAGGGGGTTGTTCTCCAAGATCCAGAGTGAGAGACCAAATGCACTGCCATTACAGCTGCGAGCAGCAATTGCTCTGCCTCTGCCTCAGACAATGTGCTGCACACTTGCTGTGCAGGATATGGCCATGTGCAGCCTCTTTCAGGCTTTCTGTGCCTGTGTGCTGTGTATGCCCATCTGTCTGTGCTCAGCTGCCCTGTGCTCACCTTGCACCTGCAATTTGTGCAAGATACCTATAATTTCATTTTTAGTTCATTGTTCTGTACAACATTTGGAGTTTCTGATCCATAAAAGCATCTTATGGTGGTACTTTTGGAAAAGCCATGGCATGCTTCTGCCTCCACTCGCAAATGAAGTCTCTGACTGCTGACAGAACTGAGCTTCCAAAGCCAGCCCCTGTTCTGTCCCTTCCTTCAGCACTTGGCTTGATTTTGCTCTGGCTGGCAATTTTATCTGCACTCTCTGGTCCAGATGTTGCCTATGGCTCTTCATGAGAATCTCCCAATTCTGCTGTGACCCATGAGGCAAGGAAGGGGCATGGTATGAGGCCTGTTCCTCACCTCAGCTGTGATGAAGACTAGGTCATGGTTGGCCCCGCCCTGCTGCTCCTGCTCACAGACATGTAACTCACTGCCATCACCACACAGCTCACTGCAGTTGCTTGCTCCACTCCCCTCCTCCCTTCTTCCTACACTTGCTGCAGGCACAAAATGTTCCCAGGTTCCCACAGCCATGCCTGGGGCATGCCAAGTCCATATGCTGCTGTCCCTTTCACACACATTTCCAAACGGCAAAAAAATTCACTCCTTGGAGATACACTTATTTGTGCACAGTCCATCAAGCAGAAAGAACAAACCTGGCCAAGATGGCCACAGAAACGTATTGTTGTTTAGCAAGGCTTCACTTGACACCCAAAGATAACAAGTATATTATTTTGGGGTAAAGTAATATAACCAGTTCTATTTCCAATGCAACGTGCCTAACTTTTTCTTAAGTAAATCGCTTTTGTACTCATTTGGTTTAAAACTCTTGGTGTGCCAGGAAGAAAAGTGTCTATATGTGTATTATATATATTATACTACAGAATATATATACCTCTGCATTATACTACAGACATCCATTCCTTCCACCATTTATATCAGTATTTCAGGCTATGATCAGAGCACTCTTGGCTTTATTCTAAAACTCACCCCCATGGATTACGAGCAAATGAGTTTCTGCATCAGAAGCCCACAGCTCACAGCTGTCCCTGGCTGTCCCAGGGAGCTAACTCTGCTGGAGACGTCTGCTCGGTGCTGGCATTTGGAGAGGACCATGATGTTCTGCAGTCACTGCCAGTGGGCCGATGGGCGCAGGGGCCTGGGACCCCCTCCGTGGGCTGCGCGGGTCCATTGGCCTCCACACCCAACTCTGCGGATGCCATTGGGCTCCTTCCCCAAGAGCATCGTCACAGGAACTGAGGCTTCACTTACAGCTGGCTGCAAAATATAGACCATGAACAGCATGGAGTTTAAGTGCCAGATTTTTTCTTGACTGATTCTCCCAGCTGGTGGTAAGTTCATATTTCAAGGTAACATCACATTCATCAGTGTCACAAACAATTGCTGCCTTAAGAATCAACAAAATCCTTCCCTTCATTAAGTCTCACCTGAAGAGTCCCCACATGCAGGAATCTGTCTGGCAGCTCTCTGGGATGCCAAGGCATAAGCAGCATAAAGACCCATGTGCTGGGTAAAAGCTCAGACCTGGGGCTGGAAATGTCCTCCTGAGCAGCAGTAATTGCAGCTCATGTCACAACATTCCCGATAACAACAGCTGAAGATCCCTGTTTCAAAGTGACTGAACGTTATAGTATGAAGCTGAACTCTTGTACTCATCACTGCAGCAGCCTCATGGGGCTCATTCCCCTCCCTGTCCCCTAACATATGTGAATTATCCTCCCAAATAGCTATTTTTCTACCAACAATATGCACATCTTTTCAAAGGCAAAGTGGAAATCCCTGCAAGTATTTCTGGTGCTGCTTCCAGTCAGAAATAGCAGTAATCTGATCCACAAGTGAGGTGCATTTCTGTTGCTGAATTCCTTTGTACAAGTATCTTTGCTTTGAAAGAGTTTGGCAGCAGTGAGGCACAGGCTAATTTTACTTATAAAGTGTGAATCAAAGAAGATTTGCAAGTTTCTGAGTCACAGAAAGGAAGCGTCTGGCCTTTCACCACTTCTGTCAGGAGAAAATGTCACGGTTCAGCTATTTTAGATGCAACTTCGGACCGCTCACTGCGCCCTGCAGATCCCCATCTCCCACCACCCTCTCACTCTCCCCAGGCACAGCAACCAGGACAATTCCAGTCTTCTCTTGGGACCTGGGGAACTTCCAGCCTTACTCAAACCTGCTGTTGTTAATGGGATGCATCACCACGGGCTGCAGTGTGAGAGAGTTGAATAAATTATTAATTTGGGAGAATTCAACAGACACTTTGTGAGAAAAAGGGGAGACCAAGGAAAGGGTGAGCTACTCCCCACATCACACAGCACTGAAAGCCCTGGGAAGCTGAGGGCCTAAGCTACAAACACTGCTGCAGCAGCAGCAAACTTCCAGGGACTGCACCATGCCTACAGCCTGACTTTGCTACCACATAAACAAGGGACTACAATCAACCAATTCCTTCTGTGCTCCTGTGCTGCCGTGAGAGGCCAGGTTGTCCTGAGTGTGGGGACAGCTCTGCTGCACTGGCTGTGGTAGCTCCAAGGAGCACATACAGGTGTTCAGCTCTGCTTCCTCCAGTCCCAAAGATTTCATGGCCTCTGAGATGCTGTTGAGGCCACGTTTAGCCAGCAGCTCAACCACTGGGGTGCCTGGCTAAACCCCAAACATGGGAGTTCATTCCGCCCAAGAGATGAGGTGGGGTAGCCTTTGCCCACAGGACCTGGCAGCATGGGCTCCCCACATGGCTCCCAGGGTGATGTGTGCAAGTGCTCCTCTCACTTTTTATCCACTGCTCATGACAGACCTGATCTCCTCCAGGCCTACAAGGATGTGCCAAGGACTGGCATGTTACAACATGTCATTCCACTGTCACCACCTGCTGCTCTCCAACCCCAGCAGACCATTTTGCTGCCCTGTCCCAGACTGGGGGTGACAACACCATCTTCTGCCTTAAAACAGGTCCTTGGGGTTTACAAACAACAGGCATGGTATAAAAACTGCACAGCAGTATCAGCAGGAGTGGAGGGTCCTCCACCTTCCAGCAGCAGTGGGATCTGCCCATCGAATATATGGACAAATTCTCCCATAAAAGTCACTATTGGGCATGCTTATCTGGCTTAATTATTTCCATTCACTGCCACATTCAGCCTGACCCAGCACAGCTCCATGGCTCCACAGCCATTGTCAAACCAAATCCTTCCCTGATAGTCTGTGGAGATGTGTATTTGTCATCTGCAATCTATTCCTTGGTTTCTGGCATGTATTTTCAGTGCTTTCTCATGAAAGCTGTTTCAGATTTCCCTGGGCTTCTCCCTAACCTCTGTGAGCAAAGCCTCACACAGTTTAATTGTTGACAGCTGTGTCAGGACAAGTATTTTATGTTCCTCTTGCTGCAGCACATGAGCTATTACACAAAGGGTAGCCTGGCTGTGTAATGCACCAAAATGTGGAAAGCAGACCATGTCTTCTGAGGAGGAGGTTTTGGGGTGTTTAACTGTTTGTGATGTTTTTCAGAGAAACTTGCAGTTCCACACATGAAAATGCTGACAAGTAAAAGGCAGCTGAGCAAACAGGTGAAAAGCTTTAAGTACTGGGTTGGATAAAGTGAATCTCTCCTCCTTTCCAGGAGTTTGCATTTCAGTTTCATGGTAAAGAAAAATCCGGTTAAAAAGAAAAAAGAAACTCACTTCTGATTTCTTTTTGCCAGGCAAAAGATGGGAAATACTGGGGACTAGATTGTTCTCCCTTTTCTGCCAGGCTGAACTCAAATCTGAAACATCTGTTCACATAACTTGAGACAAGCTCTCCCAGTCAAATAACATAAGCTCAAACTCTTCCTGCCATCAGTGCAGAACTATCAGTTCAGCTTTTTGTTGAAGCCTACGAATCCAGACACTTCTCATGTTCCCTGCAAGCACTGAATAACAATGGGTTCTCACTACCAGCAGATCACTTGCAAAGAAAAATTAGCTTCTTTTCCAAGTATTCTAAATCCTAAAATCTGTTCTTTTCTAGGACGACATCATCCTTCAGGAGTTATTTAAATCAGGCAGTACCAGCTATCAGGCAGTATCTCACCCAGCACAGTGGGGTTAATTCAGGTGATTGCAAAGGTAAAGGACAGGGGGAAATACTCAGTTTTCAGTATAGAATCACAGACTGGTTTGTATTAGAAGAGACCTTTAAAAACCATCTTGTCCACCAACTCCACCATCAGCAGGGCCACCTTCCACTAGATCAGATTGCTCCAAGCCCTGCCCAGCCTGGACTTGAACACTTCCAGGGATGGGCAGCCACAACTGCCCTGGACAACCTGGTCCACTATTAAGGAACAATCTGCAAGGCAGAGAGTAGGATTTTAGCTGAAAGTATTGAGGACCAAATTTGCTTGCAGGACTTGCACACAGCCCTGGGTTCAGGGTTCACACCCCTCACTGCATCCCCAAGCTTGGCAGAAGAGGACCTATGGCTCGTGCAGAGCTTGGTTCTCATAGAAATGCCTGTGTATATGAACGTATAGAAGAAACACATCTCTGGCTACAAGTACAGGAAGTTCAGAAACAGAGCAGTGGCAAATCAAGCAAAACACCGCAGAACTGTGCACTATCCTGACCCTGTCCCTGCTGTTGCAGCCCTCCAAGAACTCTCTGTATTCAAAGTGTTTTGGAGCATGAACCCCATCCTATCAGAGAAACAGACTGGAAATCGGGGTTCTTTTCTGATTTCTGCTTCCAATTCTCTGTGTGTGTGCACAAGTCACTTTGTTTCCCTGCTGTTTTCTCCAGACTCACATGATATGATGTACAAGTGGGTACTGTCCCCAGCTACAGATCTGCACAATGTCCCAATCAGCGAACTGGATTGGAAGTGAAGGGGTCTGAAAGCCACAGGGGAAAGGAAAAAACAAGAAAAAAAAGAAAAAAGGAAAAAAAAAAATTAGTGCGTGTAGTTTATGATATCCAGTAGCTTTCCCATGTGGAGGAATGCCATCCTAGTTAATTTTGCCTTCTCCCCACAAAGCGGTAGATGGAGCCCTGCTTCCCTGCTCTCGCCAGCCCGGGGATACAGCAGGACCAGCAATCCCAGCTGCAGTTACTCTGTCAGGACTTGCCAGCACTGCTGCAAGGGACAAACCTGGGGATGGGGGTCACACAGGAAGGACTTTGGGCTCACAGCTCCTGCCTGACTCATGAAATTTGCTGAAACTTGTGAATAACAAAAGCATTTGACTAATCACAGTATTGCCTTTTCTTCCATTTAGATATTGGGTAATGTTTCTTTCTTTTGTAAACTGTCATCAGGATTACATGGAATTCACCAGTTTTCTTTCTTTTGCAAAATAAGGAACAACAAGTTTTGCTTGCCATACTTAGAAAGAACATATGTAATAGTTGTATCATGGCCGTGAGCACTGGAGACTACATTATCCAGAGGATTTTACAGGAACTAAAGGTCAAGGGATCCACGGCCGATTTCTCAACCACTGCTTGCAGCTCTAATGCCTGCAGCCTGTGTGCAACAGCAGGACAGAGAAGGGATGAGGGAACACTGACGGCCATTTGCATCTCTGCAAGCTGGGAAAAATTATAAATGTGTATGTTGATTTTCTCTCCCCCCACCAACTCCAAATGTTCCTGCAAGTGACACTGGTACAGCCTGCGTGGATGCAGGCAGCCTCTTGAAGTCATGCACCACTTGGCCAGAACTACTACTGCAGTTCCCTCAAGACATATCAGCCAGGTCTTCTACAGCAACAGCTGACAAATGGAATATTTCAGAGCAGTGAGAGCAAAATCCACAGAATCACAGAATATTCTGAGTTGGAAGGGACCCACAAGGATCATTGAGTCCAACTCCTGGTCTTGCAGAGTCACATCATGTTCCTGAAGGTATTGTCCAAATGCTTCTTGAACTCTGTCAGGCTTGATACTATGACTGCTTCTCTGGGAAGCCTGTTCCAGTGCCTGACCAGAGACTGGGTGAAGAACCTTCTTCTAATATCTAACCTAAACCTCCTCTGACAACTTCAGGCCATTCCTTCAGGTCCTGTCACTGGTCACCACAGAGGAGAGATCACTGTCTGCCCCTCCTCCTCACAAGAAGCTGTAGACTGTGATGAGGTCTTCCTTCTGTCTCCTCTTCCACAGGCTGAACCCTCAGCTGCTCCTCATATGGCTTCCCCTCAAGGCCCTTCACCATCTTCGTTGCCCTCCTTTTGACATTCTCTAATAGCTTAATGCCTTTCTTATATTGTGTGGCCAAGACTGTTCCCAGGACTCCAGGTGAGGCCACCCCAGCGCAGAGCAGAGCAGAACAATCCCCTCACTTGCCCAGCTGGCAATGCTGGGCCTGATGCCCCCTGGACATGGTTGGCCCTCCTGGCTGCCAGGGCACTGCTGACTCATATTCAACTTTCTGTCAGCCAGAACCCCCAGGTCCCTTTCCACGGCACTGTTTTCCAGCAGCTCAT
The DNA here is from genome assembly GCA_013397915.1 of Daphoenositta chrysoptera. Classification (NCBI taxonomy): domain Eukaryota; kingdom Metazoa; phylum Chordata; class Aves; order Passeriformes; genus Daphoenositta; species Daphoenositta chrysoptera. The sequence continues at coordinate 268,468 of VZRO01000190.1, read as the reverse complement.
CCCCCAGTCAGTCTACGGATGATGCAGAGTTGCCCCGTCCCAGGTGCAGAATCTGGCACTTTCCCTTGTTGAACTTTATATGGTTGGTGATGGCCCAGCCCTCTGAAGTCTCTCTGCAGGGCCTCCCTGCCTTTGAGGGAATTAACAGCTCCTCCCAGTTTTGTATCATCGGTGAACTTGCTCAGTATCCCTTCCAGTCTTGCATCCAAGTAATTTATGAAGATGTTGAAGAGCACAGGGCCAAGGGTGGAGCCCTGCAGAACCCCACTAAGGCACTGGTGCCAGTCTCATGTCACCCAGTCACTGTCACCCTTTGCACCCGGCCCGTGAGCCAGTTGCTCACCCATCGTTTATCCAGCTGTGAGATGGACAGTTTGTCCAGAAGGATATTATAAGAGACAGTATTGAAAGCTTTATTGAAATCTCAAAAGATTACACCAGTTGGCTCCCCTTGATCAGCTAGGTGGGTTACTTTGCCATAAAAGGAAATCAGGTTTGATAAGCAGGACTTTCCTCTCATAAAACTATGCTGGCTTAGACTGCTCTCTCTTTTTGCCGAATTTTTGGGGGGTTGGTTTTTTGTTTTGGTTCGTTGGTTGGTTTAAAATGCACCATGCACATCCTGCTTAATTCTGCTGCACATCCAAGTGCAGGCTTGACTGTAAATAAGAGCAATCCATGCTGCCAGAGAAGGCTATCCTCAAAGCCAGCGTACAACCTGTTGTTCTCTGGAAACATGTACTTCTAGACAAGCAATATGTAAAACCACATTTTGTCTTGTTTTAGATTCTTTGAAGAAGACCATGTTATGCAGGTAGGAAAACTGAGATCATTGCAGAGTCACATGAGATGCTGAAGATGATATTTGCCAGCAAAGTAACTCAATATACATCTATTCTGGCACTCAATAATTAAAAAGAAGTCCCCAGCAGTGAATTGCAGGATGATTTGCTCACAGTAGCAGCTTTCCACACTAGAGAGGGGCCAGAACCTGCAGTCAGGCACTCACAACCGCACACCTCACCTGCACAGTCCAGCTTCAAAATGTGAGTGGGCAGTGTTTTTAGCAGTACTGATTTTTCATTTCTCCAGATAGAAATTAACAGCAGAAGGGAGATTAGACACCCATCCCTGAAGATGGGGGTTTTCTACTGATTAGCCTAGAAGTGACTGACTTTCTGAATTCAAGACCTTATGCTGCCTCTGATCCTGCCCCTGATCCTGACCAAGTGTAATGGTCTGTTCAGACAGGATCCATGCCCCAGCCCTAACTGAGTAAAAATCTAGGTAAGGACTTTGGCATTTGATCTTTACAAAGCAGAAGCTAACAGCTGACAAATTAAATACTTCACAGTAGTGAAAATTAAACAGTCCTGCAGTCGTGAGTGGTGGCATATGGAAAGCTGCCACTAAGCTAATAATGGAATTGTCTACCACAGCACAGAGGGAGGTCCCAGCATCCCAGAGCAGCCACACATCTGGAGACTGGGAACACAGCCATTAGCAACCTATGTTTAAGTAGCACATTCTTGCTACCTTCCTGCAGGCTGCTCATCTTCTCTCACCACAGGCCAAGGGCAGAGGCCCACAAGCAGTAATATGGCACTCAGGACAAACTGGAGCAGCCACATGCACAAAGGAGGGTCCCTCAGTAGAACCCTGCCTGTCTGCATACGCCTGCTTTATTCAAGCCACAAAAAAATGGGCAACTGGTTCATTTGTCACACACCTGCATTTGCATATTCCAGACACCAGCCACTTTCACTGGTCCCTTCAGGTATCTGTGAGGAGTGTAAAGCCATGGGGGATGACCGTTCCTGGCTCACTCCAGCCTGACCCCGGCACAATTTTCTTGTGTGCAGCAGAGCCACACTGCTTAGGAATGGGAGGAGAATCAGAGCCAGGAAGCAGAAGATGAACCAAACATACAGATATCACTCACAACCAGAGACAGAGAATGATTTCCAGACAGGTGGGTAGGAGCTTGCACAAAGTTCACCCATTAATGAATGACAGAGAAAACTTAATTGGGACAGTGGATGCAGCCAGACAGCAGACAGGCTACTGACCAGCAGCTGCCTGCAAAAGAGAACCCAAGCAGGGATGGGAAGACCAAAGCACAGAATGTGCTACAGGAGCCAGCAGCAAGAGCATAGATGTATGATACAGCTGTGGGAGGAGAAGGACACTCACATGAAACGTTCATCACCACATACACAGCACTCCTGGAGATGCCAGATGAGGCTGATTCACAGCACTCCCCTCAAATAGTGTCCTCCTCTCTGTAGCACTGAGAGCTGACAAGAGATAACAGGCATTAAAGAGCAGAAGGGAGATAAAGCACTAAAGAGAAGAGGGACATAAAATGCTGGAGAGAAGATATGCATGAGTGCCCAAACACACAGAGGAACAAGCTCGAGTATAAAGAATGGGCAGCTTTAGCACTGAATCACTGCTTCTCTTCCTGAAGTACCTGCCCCATGTACTTGAAAAGACTTTCAAGGTACCAAGCTGTATAAAGCTGTATCACTGTTGAGCAAGCTGGATAGCACAGGGCAAACCAAGTGGAGACAGAGCAACCATGCTTGTTAAATATGCACCAGTCTATAGAGGAGCAGTTCATGCTGGCTAAGGGTGGCTGGGAGAAGATCCTGCTCCCAGGGAAGCAAAAGGAAAGGAAATTCCAGGAAGTTTCTTGGCAGTCCAGTTCTGGCATCCACTGCAAGGGCTATTTGTTGGCTCAAGAGATGTACCGTCAGTGTTGAAAACCACTACAGCATGGTTAATTAGGCTATCTTCCCTCTTTGACAATAAAAGAGACACAAGTGTCTCAGATTCACCAAAGTGGATTTCTGTCCAACTGCCCCTTTCAGACCACCTGTGAAAAAAGTCTTAGGATCAATCAGTATCTTGCTTTCCAAGTTCATGCATAAAACACCTGGTGCATCCATGCAAGCTTGCTGTTCAATCAACCCTGATACTGATTGTTCATAGCAAAGGCAAATGGACACAGGGCTCTCCACTCCATAGGTGTATGCTCCAGAAAAACCTAGTCCTGTTTGCCTGCAATTGTAGCCAGAAAATAAAACCTCAGAAAGAATCTACAGGTTCTTCTATTTATTATTCCAGTGCTTCCTGGTCAGAGGGATGGTCCTGCACCTATTAGTTTTCCCAGCAAATATAGCTGCTGTCTTCCATTTGTGCAAGGCCTCCAGAAGTAGAATTTAGATGACAATTTTATCCCTACAGACACTTCACTTATTGGTACTACATCATCTGCCTGTAAAATGAGGCTTTTACATCATGTCTGATTGGGAACATCAGCTTCCAAAAGCCCAGAGCTGCGTCAGGTGAGCTTGTTGTTGGCCTTTTGATAACGTTCCTTTGAGCTTGCCAGAGCAGGAGTTTGGCTCCTGCAGCTCTGACTACAGGGGACACACCTGGGATGGATTTCTTCAGGAGTGGCCAGGTTCCTCCACCTGTCAGAAGGAAGGGATGGCTTTTTCCTTGCTCAAGATGTGGATTACTGTGGCCAGGCATAACAGGGAACACTTCTGGAGTCCTGCTCTTTCCTCAGCACAGGGTGCTGACCATGGCCAAAATAAAGATTTTTGGCACCAAGAATGGCATCCTGGCCTTCTCTACCTGTGGCTCGTGCATTTCCTCTCTCTTTGATCCCTTTATGCTCTCATCTTCTGCTGCCACCTTGGTCTCTGTGCTCTCCTGCCCCTGCTTTATCTCAAGCAGTTCACACCACAGCAAATTGTGAAGGGCAGGAGACAGGAGGAGAGAGCACTGGGAGGCTCATGCCCTCTTGTTCCCTTCATGCATTTCTGGGAAGGTGACACTGGAGCATGCACATGTGGTGTTAATACCACACAGGACAGCAGCTCATGAATTGAAATAGCCGGAACACTGACAGTACTCACAAGTCTCAGAAAAGAAAGGTGATGTGGAACTGGCTTGTTCATCTTTTCCATGACATTGATTTCCATGTTCATCATTTCCATGACAGGAAACTTTTCAACCCCCTGTTATCAGCACAAACATTGTCTGCTCCTGTCATGCTTTGCAACTCACCATACCCCACGTTGGGATCACATGAATAAAGAATGCCAGAGTGTTACTTTTGCCTTCCACAGAACAAGCTCAAAATGCAAAAACTCAACCCTCTGTTGTGTTTTGCAGGCTCCAAAGCATTCAGCTGCTCAGTTTATCGTGTCACAGCCCATGGATGTAACAACCCTCTAAGTAAAGGAAGCTGGTCACCCAGAGCCAGCTGCTGCAAGGACCGCAGGACAAGTAGCCCGTCCAGGGCCAGGGCCCCTTGGGCCAGGGGTGGCCACCAGCTGTCAGCCAGCCTGCCTCAGCCAGACAAAAATCCTCAATTTTTGATCCAAATACATTAACAACTGAGTAAAGAGGCAAGGAAGAAAAAGGGCAACCAGCTCTCACAAGTACATACACAGCACTGTCTTCACCTCCCATTTTTCAATTACTTTTCTGCTTTATGGCCCTTAACACAAGAGGAAAAATGGAGGTGAGCTGCAGAAAGCAATCAGTCTCTTTTTCAGCTTCTTGTGCATTCACAACAAAGCAGAGCTTGGACCAGGGACACCCCCAGGAAGTGCTGGAAAACACATTCAAAGCTTTGTGAAGAATTGCTTTTACAGGACACAGGTTGTTTTGGAAATCACAAGCAAAGGGCACTGAAGTGTAACAAGTTTTTGAAAGGTCAGCAGAAAATTCCTATGGCATTTTAGACACAATAGAACCTTATGACTTCAAAATGTTAATCAAGAATACCATAGAGAAGCCCTACTGAAATCACAAGTGAATCTTAGGGACTTTGATCTAAGCTGGAATCTGGCTGCTTCAGATCTTACTGCAGAAAGGTTCATAACCTGAAATCAATAGAAAGGACACAGCAATAAAATGCATGTAAGAATAAGACCCACTGGGTCTTATTGGCCCTAAATCTGATTTAGTAAAACCAGGATAGGATACGATGTTAGCCTTGGCTTCAATGGTTCTGAGCTGTCCCTCAGAAAAAATCTGTAGTAGAGGAGCTGAACTCTAAAATTAGACAATGAATTAGCTAGATTTTTAAAGGATCAAATTCTTTGTACACTTCTCACTAAATGCTAACTCAAACAGCCCTCTCTTTAGGGACCTCTCTGTTAAATTTTGGGGCATCATGTACTTGCATTGGGCCAAATTGCTATAATTTGCCTCTTTACTTCAAGTGAAGGTTTACTAGGGAAATAGCTGTTTCAGTAACAAGCCATCCCTGGGGCCCCAACAGCTCAAACTGTAGTTCACTCTAACATACCAGCTATTCCAGATTTCCTTCTAACCTACATTATACACAGGTGGAGGTTTCATCAGCTGTAATTTCACTTCATGCAGATGGTGATTGCCTCTCATGCATGCAGCGTAAGCCTGCATAATGGCTCAGCAGCCCCTGGGCTCTGGCTAACAAAGCTGAGAGAGGGCTCCAGTCCCAGGGTGTCATAGGTATCAGATATTTGTGTGTATGAATGAGGTACACAGTTGCCCCAAATCTGGTATTCCTATGTGCAGCTTGGAAATATAAAATGAAAAGGCAGATATCTTATAAAAACTTGGCCATCAAAAGGAAAGCAAGAGAATATATGGGCAGAAATCTAATTTCAAATGATAACCAACGCATGTTTGTTTAATGGATATCAGGTATCTGCGTAAGCCTTTAAAAACACTCAGAATAAAGCAAGGATGTCCCATGGTTTTCCTTTTCACCCAAAGATAGCCTAAAGCAGCAGCTTTCGTGATTTGCTTTCCAGAATTTCTCAGCTTATGATGCAAGGAGACAAAAGACATCTACGACCGATCCCTGCCTCTCCACCTCTTTTTACTTCATTCCTCTCTCCACTAAGCACTTTTTTTCTCTTTTCTCATGACTGACTGACTACCTGCTATGCCAGTCCTGGTTTTCCTCCTAGATGGCAAACATCCATCTCCTGGCTGCACTCACTTGCAGGAAGCAGCAAACCTGCTGCCTCACTCCCCACAGCACTGAAACAAGTGACATGAGACTAAACTTCACTGTAACCACGAACGTACCTAATCCAGTGAAAAGTGTGGGGCCAAGCTTGCGTGACACGCTGCTTGCAGAAGTCTCAGACTTGGGGGTAAAACAGAGCACCAGTTTTAGGTGTATATGATGCGGTAGATGGAGGCTGCTCATTCCACTGTTAGAGGCACACGAACCCAGAAAAACAGTGTTAGACCCAGCATTAGCAGCTGATCACTGCCATGATGGGAGAGATTTATCCTGTTCCACCAGATATTAAAGCCTTTACATAGTATGCCACCTGGTCAATAAACCCAAGATCAGGAGACAGAGACACGCCTGTAGAGATGATAAATAAAGCCCAATAAAAACACAGAGTTACAAGTTTAATTTCCATCATGAAACCTAGACCCAGATGGAGGCTCTGTTCTATGTGCCCCACAGTCACCATCACTCTCTTCCTTTGAGGGATTCTCACCTCAATAACCCAGCACCCTCTGGAGTGAGAGTCGTGAGTTCTCTCATCAGGTCACAGCAAAGGCCAGCAGAGAGCACCAAGCCTAAACTTATGAGTCTGAAGTTATTTGAAGACAAAAGCACACACAGAAAAACCTCCCATTTAAAACAGGGGTTATAAAAGCCAAGCAGTTGTGCGCAGTACTGTGATCGAATGCCATCCTTATTCCATCACAGCTTGAAATAGATTGGGTAACAGGCAAACAACTGTAAAAATCCCGAGTTGCTGCCAATGAACACGCAGCAGGCAGCGGCACCGTGCTGGCTCGCTGCACTTCCAGCACTGTGGCGTTTGTCCAAGGAAAGCCTCCATTATGCTTCAGGAGCACACTGATTGTCAATACATCCAGAAGAACCTTGCTGGTAAACTATATATTGCAAAGGCTCCACAGGCCCTAGCACTACAGGCTGACCATGTCCAGACCTCAAGAGCACCCTCAACCAACAGGACATGGGCAAAAATGCCCTTATTCAATTTACCCAGTCGATACGACAAAAGCTAGGTGCATGATTCATGGTCTTCCCAGATCTTCTGAATCCCTCTGTCAAGCCTAGGTAGTTCTCCAATTTTAGCTACTGACTGCACAGGCTTTGTTAGTGCTGGAGGCTGAGGCTTTGTACCAAGCCCCAGGAGTTCAGTACATTCTGTTCAGAGTGCCAAAGGCACTGAATAACCACTTACATTTGCATTTGCCTAAACATAGCCTAAACATATTGCAAACAAATAGCAGGAATAAGTTTAGCACTTGAGGCACAATTAAAGGCTAAAAACACCCATCAATAATTTGGTCCTTTTCCAAAACGACCAGAAAAAGCCAATAAGAATAAGAATAATTGAAACGGTATTTTTGTACTGCAGCAAAAAACAAAGAATAAAAAGGTCGAGATGTTTGCCAAGAACTTTAAAACCTATTTTTAACCAGTCAGTACATTTTATGAGCTTATCTGTAGATAAGATAAGCTGCTAAATACCATTTCTGGGATTTAGACTTTTTGCTACAGGCATGTGCAATCTCTGTCGCTGCCTGAGCCTGCCTGCTTTCCTCTGTAGCCGCAGCAGGATCGCAGAGGTAGCCAGCCTCACAGCAGAGCTGCTGCATTATGAATCAGATCATGCTCACCAAGGAAAGGAGGCTGGAGTGTTGAGGGTGGGCTTGAGAGAGCCAAGAGATTCGGGGTGCTATTCTTGGCGGCACCAGCGATTCACCGCGTGACCTTGTGAGAGTGACTTAATCACTGCATGGATCAGCTTCCCAGCCTCTCTGTGTCAAACCGCAGTGCTGCAAACACCCTGGAGGCTGCTCGCTGTAGGGAAGGGAGAAACAGAATGAGACTATATGAAAAAGAAAGGAAATGTAGTGCATGAGGATGCAGTCACATTGCTGATTTGAAAGGCAGCTTGGACTGTGTTTGGAACAAAGGCTCTAACCCACATAATAAAAGAGAAATAAAGTGTTTAAAAAAGGAACAGCATCCCCTTAGTTATTTTATCCCTCTGGGCATTGGATGAGGCAGATATTACTGTAATCAAACACCAGTGAGGTGTCTGGATGCTGCTATACCTGATGAGATTCATCCTCCCAACATCCCTGCATGAGGGGAGGAGGAGGCCGAGCCCTATTTGGTCTGGAGCTGGTGTATGGAAGAACACTCCCACAGTTAGAGAGCCCCTGTCGCAGTATGTATGATGTGCACCAGTGATGTTTTACTGCAGGTCTGCCTGGTAAAAGCACAGGATACAGCCCACCAGCGGCAAGAGAAATCCCCACTCACAAGTGCCGTGAGCTCACCCTGGGCAGTGGCTCAGGGAGAACTGCGGTCCCGACAATCCCTGCCCACGGGCCCTCCAGCCAGCCCAAGGCACGGCGGGGTATCAGCTGGGCTGCCTAGTCACCAGAAGTTTCACTGAAACCATCTCAGCTGTGCCAGACAGCAAGTCACTCGATCCGGCACACCCTGTATCGCCTGCAATCATCTCTGCCACAGGCATGCAACAGTCTCCAGAAGGAAGCACCCAATGGACGCTGGAACCTGGTTCTCGGTCCACGCACTATTCAGGGGGTAACTGCAGCCGAGGGTTCCTTCACTCTGCTGACAGAGCAGAGGGGTCTGCTACAATGGCCAATCCTGCCCTATCCCAATCTAACAACAGGCACCTACAGTCCCACTCACTCTCAGTTTCTGTCCAGTTGCACAAGATTGCTTCGGCTGCTGCCCAAAGCCAAGATCCAGCTCTAGGTGACTTCAGGAAGCCATCAGCTCTGCTGCTGCACCGCAGCAGGATTTCATTCCTCTGTAACAGAAGGCTCCAACTTGGACATCTTACCCCCATGTCCACACTTCAGGATCACAACACACTGCAGATCACACCTGGAAACTGCCTATTTAATCCTAGATGTCTTTTCCAAACTAAACAATTCTATGGATCTGTAAGACTGCTCTCTGCTTGTAACACAGGCCCCAGCCCTCGCTGCAATAAATGGGAGTTTCCACGGAGGACAAACCAGTCACCACATGCTGTGTTCTGGGGTGGGGATCGGTTGTTTTGTATCTACATTTACAAAACCATTGTCATCAGTTATGTATGTCTGTGTCAAAGCTATTTTCCAAAATACTGCTCGCCACAGCAGCAGAGAACAACTGCCATCCGATTACCACATCCAGTTTCAAAGCCCAGGCAGATCCTAGATTGCATCCTGCAGCCTGGATTCACAGCTCCACCTCAACATGCCACCGCATGCTTTACTGGAATGAGCTGCCTCCTCCTCCTGTGCACCACATAATGTCACACTTGCTGTTTTCGTGGCTTTTACTTCTAGGTTAGCTGTACCTTTGCTGAGCAGAAATACTGCAATTCCAAGGAAAGCAACAGTGACAAGTCACTTCAAACAGTGACAGTAGCCATGACTGCTAACACATGGCACAGTAAGGCTGCTGAGCAGGGACTGTCATTACCATTTTACAGACAGGAGAATAAACCCCTTCTGAAGGCAAGGACGCAAACTGGCATTTTCCAAGTAACCAGATTAGCTGCTTTTGAATGCCAATAATCACTTGCATTTGCTCTCCATTTACCATGTCAATCCCACGTGAACACACATCAGTGGCTCACTCTCCCCTCTGCCCCTGAACAGCCACAGATTTTCTCATCTTACTCCTTGATCAGTCACCAAACATCCAGTTATTGGACAACCCCTCTGACAAATACGTTACATGATTAACTCAATTTGAATAAACTCTGTACCTCACCCAGACTGAAGCCCCCTCCTGCTTCTCCAGAGGGCTTTGTGTGCCTCACAAAGGCTCATTGGTTCCATCACTGCAGTCTCTCTTTATTGCCAAAAAACCTGTTTATAAAGCCCCAAAACCGCACAAATTACACAAAACCTAATGTACACAAAATCATGTGTGCCACTGGACTGCCATGCCTGACGGGATCCTGCTCCTGGCACAGGAGGTCAGGGACTCAGTGTGGGTCCTGGAACCAGCCCGCCTTGAAGCAGCCAGCAAAGTCAGCTAAAGTGTGAACCTACAGCTTCTCTGCACTGTTGTCCTCATCACTGGCTGCAAGGCAGCTCTCCCCACTGCCAGACACTCTCCACCCAAAGACTTAATTTCAGGGAATTCCCAGTGAAGATCAATGAGCAAGGGAGAGGCTGAGACAGTGGCTCAAACCCTTCTGGTTCATAGGACCCAATTCTGGCCACCACACATAAACCCAGTTTTAGTTTTGCTACCTCTCCCATTCAGACCAGCCTCCATGACAAGCGCCTGCTGTGGTCCCTGCAATTCCACAGTAACCTTACCTGTAAGTTCTCTGTCTACACATGGATTCCAACCTCTTCACCACAGCCAGAAGCTGCATTTTTTTCCTAGGATTTCCTAAATCTTTCAATCTTCTACCTCTGAAATCTGTAATTCTACTTTTTAAAGTCCATATTCATGAAGGGATATTGAAGTGACCAAACTGCTGGTACCAGGGACAGAAGAAATCCTATTTTTCATTCTTCAGCTGCACTTTATGGCATTTCATTTTATCGTTGCCAGCCAGGTAAGGCTTACATAAGAGTTAATGCAGAGATTGAAGTGACTTACAGAGCATTTCGCTAACAGAAGAACACCCTGCAGAAATAGGGAAGGAACAGGATTTGTGTACAGTGCTCTGCTGGGAACAGGACAGCAGCTGGGATCAGTGTGAGCTCAAGATTTGGCAATACTAAATATCACTAAATACCAGAGAGACTTGGATATGCTGGAGAGTGTAATGAAGAGGCATGAGGATGATGAAGGTGTAGAAGAACCTGACATACAGGGAAGAGGCTGAGAGAGCTGGGAGAACGCTTTGAACAGAAGAGCTGGATGAAATGATCCCTCTAGGTTCCAGCCTCAGCTGTCCTTCAGTTCTGTGAGAAATAGAGAGAATGTGATTTGTTTAGTCTAGAAGGAGAAAGCTGAATGAGTATAACAGATCCTTTGGCAGACAGAGATCTAGATTTCTTCTTTCCAGTACAGATCAAGAAGTAACAGGCTAGTTTTGGGGAGTGAAGATGTAGGCTAAATTTCTACAGGTAGTGCTGGAGCAGACAATTGAATGACATCAGCAGCCAATTCAAAGAAGAGAACAGGTTAAGAGCCATTAGGATAGCCGAGGTATCCTGCTTCAGTGGGGACCTGACTTAGCACCACATTTCACTGATTTAAAGGAGAGCTACCCCCTGCCCCGCAATCTCCTGCTCCCCCACAACCCCGAACTGCTGTGCTCCAAAGTTTTTTGTATCTGTAGCATGTGAAAGGCACTGAAATGGCCTTGTAAAGGCTCAGAAGAACAATGCATCTTTTTAGAAATACCATTCCAGTTGCAGCAGTAGTTTTCATTATTTCAGAGCTAGAAAAGCTGATTAAAAAAAGAAATTAAAGCTACAACCTTCTGAAAGCTGGAAACTCACATTTTCCCAATTTATGTTCAATGAAGACACAAGTTAACCCAGTCTATGAATTCCTCAAAAACTGCTTGAAGTTTTCAAAAATTATTTTTCAGTTCATTTAGGTAAAGATAAAATCGACAGAAGTGTGGCTTTGTTATATGCTGTTCAAATACCTTTGGTTCATTACAACCCTCGTTAACTGTGGCCATCTAAACCCACCTCTGAGCCTCTCTCCTGTGGGCACTGAGGCCAGCATCTTCCTGTCTGGTTCTGCTCTCTCATCCTTTAATTTGAGACACCAAACACTAATGTTCTGACTCCAAAGATTTGGGTCTTGGCCTCAGTTTCACATGGTAAGAGAAGTGAAAGTGATACTACCAAAAACCTTAAGTACCAGCAATTTCTCTATTGAAGCAAGAGGTTGGGCCCCATTCTCTGCGGAACTAGACACTGGAAGAGACTGGTAAGAAAAGAAATCTGGTGTCAGGACTCTGATTAATTTAAATTGTTAGTAACTTGTTAGAAATGTGCATACTGCACATCTAAGCAGCAATCAAATACCCTAAAAACACCCGAAATCAGCCTGAGAACAGAAAACGGTTGCCCAACCAAGTATTACCTTCATTCCAACCAATGCCTGCATTTTTTAGTTACATTGCAAATGGTGAATTACAGCTTTCAAACTCTAAAGTACACTAGCAAAAAACAGTCAGTGTAATTACCTAGAAGCCAAATTTGGGTAGGTAAGTGGTGCACAAATGGACCACCTATTTGAAGCCCTGCTCTGACATACACTATTCACTGAATCCACCTTTGTTTGCTTCTTAATATTTTTAAGTGTTCCTTTATTTTAGTCTACATTTTTCTTAACAAATTTATCTTCAATATAGTAAGAGGTTCTTCTGCTAAGACCATTTCTACTTTTGTGCTGAAGCCATGGAAGAATTCAAGCAAATATATCCTCTTAAGTATACTCCAAACGCTCAGCCCCACCTTGTCCTTTAAAAGCACCTGACAAATGACATTAGTCAGTGCTGCTCTCTGCTCCATCACCATCCTTTTGCAAAAGCAGGAATGCTCCATGCACAATATGGGATGCAATAGGGCAGCAGTCACTAGGGCAGGAGACAAATGAACACAGACACTTGTGTCTGCCTAGCTGGGTGGGGATCCGTTTGTACACTTTTTTAAAAAAAACCAGCAGATAAGTCTATGTCTACAAATACAAAACTAGCTTTTCAGGTGGCAGCTTTTAGGGAGCTGGCAATGAAGCACAGTCTGTTTCAGTGGCCAACACCTGCTTGTTGGCGTGCAGAAAAGCACTACCAGATGATGTAGCTGCTGCAGGATAAGTCTGATCAGTGCAGGCTTGCACTCAGTCAGTGAACAAACCACTCATGCACAGATAACTCCTGTTGCCCACATGCCTGCTATGCATTTGTCCAGTGCTTGGTCCCACAGGGCTGATCTTTGGGGAGATCCCACAGCCTCTGGAAGCACAAATAATCACCAAAGATCACTGCTGTTGGTCCTGCTGATGTCAGGCTGGGCATCAGGGCAAACAGCTGACTGAAAGGTGCTTTACTTTGACCTAGCAGACAGGTAAATTGGGGTTGAAACTACACAAAGGTAGAAAATAAAAAGACAAAGCCAACTAAAACCCAGTTATCTTTTCTTATGTAAAACATCAGTTGTTCCCACTAACATGGCTGACAACTGCTGGCCTGTCTCCAAAAGCAGGGGCTATTGCAGAGTCTCTCCAGCACTAGCCTGGCAAACTGGAGGGGTTGTGCAAACTGACTCACACTTGAGAGTGAGCAGAGATCTGTACTGCCCTTTTGATAGTGGAAATAAAGCAAATCTTCATAAGGAAGTATGTTATGGGCCACAATCCATACATAACATTAGCAAATGGAACATGTGCCAGCCTGGGAGGAACATTGCCGGTGCACAGCAGAGACCAGGGCACCTCTCACTGCTTCCAACGCCCTCTCTCTGTCAGCACGGCCCCACGGAGGGCAAGGTGGCTTTGTGGCAGGGCAGGATGGCTCCGCTTCCAGGTGGAATGGCAGCACTGTGACTTCCTGCATACTGAGAGGTCAAACAACTCTACATCAGTCGGTGTAATGCATTTCTATACACTTCTGTTACAGCCTGTGTTGTCCAAAGACCCAAGATGTTGCCAAGATGCAGATTCAAATTAACTCAGAGTAAAAATAAATATCAGCCACTGCTTTACAATTCAAATTCATGTGAAGAAGCCAAACTCTGAATGCAAAATTAGATCAACCCAGATTCACAACCAGATCTTGTACATAAACAGACCAAGTTTACTCAGTCTTGGATTCGTGCCACGTTAAGTGTTTTTTTAGTCTTGCCATGCTCATCCTAAGCCATGGAGCCAGGGGTGCAATATTTCTGATGCGCTACAATCACACGCATACCGTGGTGTTTCCCTTGTATTTCTGCTCCCTGTCCCCACACGTACAAGGGTTTTGCAGATACAATGTTTGGAATAGCCCTACCACCTTCAGGGCTTCACCTCACAGCTGTCTCCATGGTTTATAGCACTGCCAGCCTACAATAATTCCACCTGTATTTGTCGTGCCAAGAGTCTATCTCAAATGGAAGAATTCGGACTTGTGAAAAACAAATCAGGTAGTTTTAAGAATATGGAATAAGATAGTGCTTTAATTAGACAAACATTAACCACTGCAGCCTCAGCAGAAGGTTTGGCAGATGAGGAACCAGCAAGCCACAGAGGAACAAAACCCAGAGAGAAGTCCTGTGGAATGACTGTACTGCACACACAATGCAAACTCTGCCCTGAGGAATTATGTCAGAACAAGGTTAAATATTTCACTGGGACTAATACTTCCCATTTAATTTATTTTTATATATCAATCTGCATAATGTATGCTGGCATCCTTTATGTTTCAATTTTGCTTACAGTAATAAAACTAACTCTGCAAATCATCCTTGGCTGTATGTTATTTTTACATCCAAGAGCACCGAGTGATAGAAGCTTGGCAGGACAGATCTGACTAAGAGAGAGAAAAAGCATTGTACTTCCCAAACATAGCAGAACAAGCCTGATTTTAAAGCAGTAGGATGAAAATTATTCAGCCTACAGTTAAAATTAGAGGTATGGTGAGATTAAGACTGCAAGAGAAGTACTGAATTAAATGCATTTTTACTTGACTCAAACAAGCTTTTTTTGTTAGTCCCTGGTAAATTAAATACTAGCAACTTTAAAAGTCTGTGTAACAGTCAAATCTGCAAGGTGTTTCCTGGAGCAAGTGCCACCTGCCATTGGCAGCACTGCAGGAAAGCCAGCGGTGACAGAGCATGGGAGCCGCACGGGGCGGATGCTGTGGGTCTATCTCCCCGTGCCTCTCCGGTCAGTCACCCCCTGCCTCCAATGCTGCCACGGGAGGACAAGACAAGGCCGGGACAAAAAGAGAAGTGGCAGCACCGTGCCACGCACGTGCCTGCTGGCAGCGGCACCTCGGGCTCCTGTCAAAAGCCTTTGCAGCTGCCTTTGCCTCCTCCAGCCTCTTTACTGGAATGGTCACGGTGGTTCCCCCAAGGCCTCCTCTCCTTCCCAGCCACCAGGAAGCAGCCGCAGCCTCAGCACCCACTCCCAGCTTAGTGGGGAGAGGCCGTGGGCAGCCTCCGTCTCCCACTCCCGGCAGCAGCAGCCATGGCACGGCACCGGCGCTCGACAGCCAAAGCCTTGCTCCAGTCAAACACTGACACAGCTTGCACAGCCGTGAGGCAGGAGCTCAGAGCCACCCTGACACCGTTTTCTGTATCTTCTGTTGCTCTGCTGTGCTCAAGAGACAGACACACAGTAGTTCTTATAATGAATAATAACTGAACCTCACCCCAAATACATGTATATGTATATGTATGTGTACATATTTTTAATAGACATAAAGAAATACAAAACCCACAAACATTTTGAATGCTAGATTTAAAAAAACATTAACTGGAAGAGTTCACTAAACCAAATAACCAAATCAAGATATTCCCATTCCCCTCCTCCCAGAGGCACTATTTACAGCCATCAGAAATGTGTCACTGCTCAGCATTCCGACCCACTGCCTCCGCAGGCTTTCTCTTTCTCTAGCAGGAAGTCCTCCAGCTGGCCCTACTTTGTTCTGTAGCACATTTTTAATTCAGCTTCTTTGTATCAATTGAATGTAGGTGCATGCAGGTATTTAGTACCTGCACCTGGGTGTTCCTCCTGGTGAGATTTCCTTACTTTCAATTTCCTTACAAGCAAATTAAAAAGAAAGGAAAAAAAAAAAAAGAGTAATTCCTGCAGTTATTTTTCTGCCTTTCTGCAGAAAAATACACACACACACACAATTCTTAAAGAAATTTAAAAAACAACAGCCACTGAAGGACTCTGCATCTCCCAGCTTGGATTGACCAAGTCCTGCCTAAGTTTATGTTGAAGGGTTTGCTCAAATAAGTGTTGCAGATTTCTCCTTAACCGGAAATTTTTTAATTTCCCCAAGTCTTTATGCTTAGAAGCAGAATTATTTGCACGTTGGTGTCATATAACACCATGGGCCAAATGTTACCCTGGACATCTATTCTGTGGCAAGTTAAGCAAATGCATATTGTGTCTCTCTCACGTTTTCTTGGGGATGCACCATGCCCACGATGGGCACTGGGCTTTAAGGGGTAAGGGGCTTGATTCCAAGGGCAGGACACTTCAGGTTCTGTTCCAATGACAGAAAGGAGCCACAGATTATGGGTGAACAGGAAAACTAAACCCTCAGTTAGGCTGTGGGTAGAGCTCCAGGGTGTGAATCACTTCTGTTTCAGAAGCAGTACACTACCCTTAGCCTGGGGCTAAAAGAAGCAAAGTAGGGAGTAAGGTAAGACACTTGCTAGGCAGAGTATCCTTGGTTGGGTTTTGTTTGGTTTAGTTTGGTTTGTTTGTTGTGGGTTTTTTGATGCTTGACAGCTAGTACCACTAAGCAGAACCTGTGACAACACAGAATATAATTGCTTTGCCCTAAGAACATAGCAGCATTTTCACCAAACAAGACTGGACATGTTGGGTTGGTTTAATTCCTGGTGTAGTTGGGCATGTCTTATCTCCGGCTCAAAAAAATGGAAATGCATAATGAAGGCAGCCAGTTGTCTTGTAGGTAACTGAACACAATTCCCACCACAGGATAGGATTGTTGGCAAGATGTGGTATCAGTACAGGGAAACTCAGTACTGCCAGCTGAATAGATCTGTCAAATATCTTTCTGCAAAATGTTATGTCTACAACTACTAGAAATAGCACAGCTGAGTGATAAAACTTTAAAAAGTGTGAAAAAATATTTGCTTTGTTTTCAAGTCTGTTTGCCTTGTGAACCTAAGAGCATTTTGTTTTCTCAAAGTCATATTTCATGTGCACAAGGACACAAAACTTTTCACTTTTCAGCACTTTTTCACCCCCTACACCTGTGTTCTCATAAACAGCAGCAGTGCTTAAACAGATTCTGCAGCAGCTTGTACATGACTGAGAAGGCAGGCTTGTTGGACACTTTCATCTAAAAAGAAACAGGAATAAAATAACCTTATATAATAATATTGCCCTTAAAACACTGAAATACTCTTTAATGTCTGCTGGATGAGGCCTGACCCTACAAAGACTGAAAGAATTTCACATTGCTAGAACCTTCCTTCCATAAATAGGCACTGATTTCATGTACGACTTTAGGACCAGGTCTTAGAGAACACTATTTTTAACTATATGAAGAGCAAGCATGTCTAAAACACATTAACCGTCCAGTTGAGGCTACATATACTTTAAGGCCATTCTAATATATGTATAATTAATGTGTATATTACTCAGCAAATGGTAAACAGCTAGTGTTGCAGTAACTCTCATGTCACTAATTTTATTATCGTACCAAAATATGCTACTGTAAATTAGCTAGTATATTATGGAGTGTCATAAATATTTAAAACTAAAACTATAACTGGCAAAATGGATGAAGCAAGAACATTCTGTAACCCAGTGTTCTTTCTACCTGACTTCATAATTTTCTAATTTGAAAAATCTGATTCTGTCTGAGCACAAATTTTTTCATATCATTTACTAATTTGGAAAGTAGCTTGGTTGGAAAGAAATTGAAACATGTTAAAACCTCCATATAAGCCATTCTATGATAGAACATCTATCTACATGCCACACAACACAAACTGCACCTTTGTCATCCTTCCCAGGTCCTGAAGTGAAGCCAAAGGGAGCACATCACAGCAAGTGAGAACAACCCAGGACAAAGCTCTGCTGCCACTGGTGGGACATCAAGCCCGAAGAAGGAACCCATCCTACCTGGTCTCAGAGGATGCAGGAAAGAGATGGGCTTCTCCAGTCACCCCAGCCAACACAACTTGATGCTTGAGGAGGTGAGCAGAACTCTCTGTCTTCCAGCAGCCAGGCTCTCCCACAGTAACACCTGCTGTACAGCACCATGGGCAAAGATGACAGCTGAGTGCGGGGCAGAGGCAGGAGTAATAGGTCCTGCTTTGGCACATGAAGCTAGAGCACTTCAGCTTTAGACATCTAGAGGTGAGAAGAGACAGGTGAACAGCACAGGAGGGACATCACTGTATCTTTTACAGGGATTTTTAAAGCAGACCAAAGGTGCTTTTATGCAAGTTGGTAGAACTTGCTTCTCCATTATTTCAACCAATAGGAAATGTCAAATTATTTTTGCAGAAGTTTTCTATTGTTCTGTATTGTTTCACTTTTTAATTTTCATTCTTTGGTTTCACCGCAATAACAGGTCTCTTTTTTTAGGCAGACATAAAAGAGGCTGACAGACAACGTCTGCTGTTTCATTGTCTCCAGGTGGATTCCACATTCTGCTCCTTCACTCATCTGTTTCCTGCTCTTTCTTCTCTGAAGTGCCACAGAGCCTTCCACCTGCCTATTTTTTAATTTTTAATTTGTTGGTGTTTATTTATTGGACAAAAAGCTATATCAATTATCTGTTTATGCTGCCTGAGCTTGCCCTGACTTTCATGGAAACAGAGCACCATCCCAACCAACATACTGGGGCCAGACCTTGCATGGCATCCTGACCATGCAGCCCCATACCCCTCCAGAGCAGTGGGAAGAATGCTGTAAGGGGTGGTGGCCCCAGGATGAACTCTCATCCTGGGGAGAAATCCCTATGTGGATAGAGCTCTGACCTTGTTTCTGTAGCCTCCAAGAAAGGGGTTCGACATCTCTGGAGCCCACCATGGCAGAGAAGGATTCTTAGTGGCAGTGGCTTGGGGGGGTCCATGGGCAACCCTGAGCTGCTGGCTGGCTGGTGGGCTGCACCCGTTGCCCCACCAGTGGGAAAGGGGAGAGACAGAAGGGAAAAGCTTCATCTCTGCATAAGCCTGACTTTTGCAGTTACACTGCAGCAGATGGAATCTTTGGGGACAACGATCGCCCTGCCCCACAGGGTAAGGCAGTTCCCCCTGGCACGGCAGGGGTGGGCACAGCAGTGAGAACAGCATAGGCAAAAAGCTTATTTAGAACTGCCTTCTGACAGTGGTAAAAAGGATCCTCCACCCATCTGTCCTGCCCACCCTGGCTATGGCACCTTCCCTGGGAGGCCGAGCAGGGGACCCACAGCTTGTTCCTAGTACAGACAGCCCACAGGCCACCCCAGGGAGTCTCGGGACCATGTGAGGAGCTTTGTCAGGCACTGGGAGATGCTAGAGAGAATGGGATGCTCCTGCAGGGATGCAATTCCCTAAGAGAGCTTGAGTTCTGGACAAAATCATGTAGCTGAGATTGTAATACCGCCCTGCCAGGGACAAGGACACCAGGGGGTTGCACTGGGTATAAGCAAGTACAGTTTCTAGTTCTCACTTTTTTATAATAATGATGGATTAATCCTGCTCTCGCTAATCTGCCAGGACAGAACAGCTGACGTAAGACTCCTCCAAGTTGCAACGGGTGTTCCCAGCTGCAGGAGCCAGCAGTTGTTAAGCATACAGTTAACTCCCACAGACCAACTATTTCCTTCTTTGTTTTTAATAACCGTTTCTTTAGGCAAGTGTCTCCTGGTATTTTAAAAATTCATTTTAATCAATTTAAAATTAATAACAAACCAGCAAAATCCTTAGGGCCTGAAAGCTCCAATCTCTGCCACTCTGGAAGTGATGAGTCAGCCACAGCGTGGCAGCCATGGAGCAGCTGAGAGCCGCCCATGAGAGCTGCACGCGCTGAATTAGGTCACTTGGTTTGCTCTTCGCGGAGCAGTGACTGTCCCTGCCATTCTGAGGAGAGCTGCTGCACTCCAAGGACACTGCCACAGCACTTCGCTGCTGCTGCTGCTGCCGTGGCTCTGTCCTGTGTACTTACCAGGTGGGAGCACCACAACGGAGCCTCTCCAAGAGGAGGGAAAGGACAGTGCCTGCAGGACACAGCACACACATAGTCCTGTTCTACTCCCACAGTGCTGCATGGTGTCTCCTCAGGTTCCTGCCTTGGTCACTAACCCATGCTCTGCTCAGGCCAGGACCAGGAGCCAGCAGTGCCCAGAGCCAGACTTCTGGCTTCAGCCTCTACCCAAACCATGGCTCACACCCAGGCCGAGCACCAGTCTCTTCCCAAGCACCACATGCTCCCTGGGTACTGGAGCAGACCTGCTGTGTTCCCTCACTAATCACCTGGGTCTAACAGCGATGGGATGGTCCCTATGGCAGCTCCCCAGGGGGATTAAACCTGAGCTGCTGCTTTGTACACTGATGCAGAATAGCAGTTCCCACCTCATGTGCCCACAGCATGTGAGCCATGCCAGTGGGTTACCTGCGTGTCTGCAGGTAACCGTGGTGCTGGGATGCCAGCACCCAGCAGGGCCAGCCTGGGCAACAATGGGAGGCTGCGTCTGTGGCTTGTGGGCAGGAAGAAATGCACTGCTCCAATCCCTGCACACAGTGCCATGGGATGAGGCAGGCTGAAAAGCCCTTAGAATGCTCTTGTGGAATGGAAGTTCCTGGTCTGCAGCAGGGGAGCAGGAGCAAGACCATCAGAGGGACAGAAGCCCCTGTATCCCACAACATCCCTGAGCTCAGTCCTCTGCTTGCTGACAAGGTTTGGGCTCCCCAGCAGACCCCCTCCTGAGTGCCCCAAGGAAGGGCACCAGGAACCCTGGCACCAAAGGCTGTCATGAAAGGCACATGGTGTGACTGCTGCTCTTCTGGCTGGGAGGAACAGACAGAAAGGCTGTGTGCAGCCCTCCTGGGCACAGCCAGGCTCTGCTGGAAACAGGAAGGCTGCTCATCAGCTGGCAACTACCCTGAAACACAGGTCTGGATCGCCACCAGCCTATAGCACTTATTTGAACACATTTGACAGCCACCTCTGCCTCCCTGCCCAGCTCCATTCTGGTGTGGGAAGAAATGGTAGGAAATCAAAGACATCAGCTTGGCATCCCTTGCCCTAGCAGCTGCCCAAACGCTCTGCTTGCACTGCTCAATTTCATTCCTGGGTGTGGTTTGCCCAATGCCAGTAATGCCAGTTAATGCCACAGCACCAAGAGCCTCGGACACAGAGAGGGTGTCTGCTCAGGGACAGAGGAACAGGCAGGTCTTGGCTGGGCTGTGGGCAGAACACAGAGAACTGCTTGCGCTCTCCCAGAAGCAGTTTCACTTCCCATACAAGCAGTGGCTTCCAAGACGCTCTTTGGCTAGAGCTTGTAAAAGGAGCTTATCCATATGAAAAAAAGAAAGAAAGATCTTCTGTCCAAAACTTGTTCTTTACTAACAAGAGGTTTGTGCTGAATCCATTTAAGAGAAAATTTTACTAGGGCCTTACACCGAAATTATTCAGTAGAAAGAACTGAAAAGAGCCCAGGGCATTTGTGAGGGGCTTACCCCAAAAAGCAAGTGGTTGGTTTGTTTGTTTTTTAAGAAAATCAAATACTCTTTCTTTTGGCATTAATATAACAGAGCAAGCAGTAAAGATTTATCAGTAACACTGCATTAGCCTCCTCTAAACACACTGAACAACTGCTCCCTTAGCTAGATCAGTTGCTGGAGCAATTGTTAGAGTCACCACTATCAGATCTGAAAGCAGAAACGAATTCCTCACTAATGCCCTGAAGGACAAAGGATCTTCTCTGTGACAAGGGCCTGCACCTGTACAGTGCCAGGTGCTGGGACTGCAGTCCCAGGGTGCTGACACACGTGTCCACACAGCCTGTTGCTCCTTCGAGGCAGGTAACACTTCAGTGGCAATAATGTTACTCTATGAATCACTATTTTTTCACTTGCAACAAGTAAAACAGCCCATGCCCTACAGCCAAGGTAATCACAGCAACATGAAGCTCTTCTCGGCAGAAATATAACAGCCATTCAGCATCAGCATCCTTATGTAGGACTCAGATGCTCTGCTGTATTTGGAATATATTGCAATAGCAGGCAGGTAATACTGCTGTGTTGTCTGTGAAAAATGGCAAGGAAAGCAACATAGGGAAAATGTCGTAATTATTAAAATGGGTTTGTTTTGATAACAGCAGAACAAAAGCCTGCCTGAGTAAACCAGTTTTTAGCTTGTTATCTTTACAAGTGGCCCTTAAGGAATAAAATTGCTGCTGTTCTCCTTTGCCTCTGCCCTGAATTTGGCAATATTCACATGGGAGCAGGCAAAACCAGCCAGAGGTACCAGGACCCTTGGGAGGCCAGTGGAGATAGAATTCACCAGCTCCTGCCCCACACTACTCAGCCAAGAAAATCCAAAGGGCATGCCCCCAGCAAGTGTCTGAAGCCTGATCAGATGATTGCTACAATTTTGTCACTCAGAACATGGCCAAACATACCTCATTTGGCCAGGAAAACAGGAAAAGAAGCCACATTCTTCTGCTAGGGAGAGGAAGCCTTGATCCACTGACCTTCACCAACTAAGAGCTGGTTCCCTGCAAAAGGCTGGGTTGGAAGTTACCCACAGCACAGACTTTCCATGCTCCTGGCAGGTTTTCTCATGCCAGTCACGCTGGAACTAGCTCAAGTACAAGCATTTTATGACCTGGGAAGACAAAGAGAAGAGCCATCAGACGCTGCAGGACCAGGCTAACTCGAATCCAACTCCTGCTCTGGCAAATGTCCTCTTCCTCACAACAGCCTTCAAAAGGGTCCGGTCACTTCAGGGACTTGGAGCTCCAGCATTCCTGTTTACCAGCTGCCTGAACTCCCACGTGCTTGTGTTTCCGCAACTACAGTCTCCAGAGATCCAGAAAAGGATCTTCTGAACACCTTGGGAAGCACATCTGTCCTGTTGCTGCAGGGCAGTCCAGTGCCCATGTCCTGCCTAAGCCTCTCATATTCAAGGAGTGGTTTTGTGTCTGACAGAGGGGTGCAACGTGGCAAAATGCCTCCTCACCTATTAATATTCAGCTGTGATAGAGACAAAAGATTTGCTCACTGAAGAGAAATCAAAAGGAACCAAAATGGTTGAACATTTTTTAAATTAGTATTGAAGTTCCACTTCCCTGGAAGGCTACAGAGTGACAGACCTAGTGCAATGGCAAATGATAGAATAGGTCTGTAAAGTTTAGGTGTGAGGTTTTTAAAGGCCTTCCTCTAATGTTCCAGAGCAAGCATAACAGGCATTCCTGAGGCAAATGCCAGTTTTATTTAAAAAAAACAAGCAAAGCTTTCTTTATCTATCAAAAAAGAGGTAAGAAGAGAACACAATGACAATTTCTGTGCAATCTCTGCAGGTCACGTTTAAGGACACCCCACAAATGCTCCCTGCCCTGCTGAGGCCTTCGGGGCACCCTACCTGTCCCTATCTTCCTGCTGGTCAGCATAAGGCCTCTGAAGAAGACTGAAATTCAAAGTCAGATTTTGTAGTGAAGCTACAAAACAATATTCAGTGTTTTAATGACAAAATCTGTCATGAGTTGTTGGAACCATTTCGGTTCCCAGCTTCAGTTTCTTTTATGACTACGTCAGTGCTTGGACAAGAGTTTTGACTAAACCAGTCTCTTGCTGATAAGACCACGGGCACCCAAGAACAAAACTAAATCTACTTCCAGTTACTTCTGTGGAAGGAAAAAAATGAAAAAATGGTCTTAAATTTCTGATATGTGTGTGTGCCTATGAGACGTGGTGCTTGCTAAATGAAAAGTATGAACATTACATTTTCAAAGCTCATTTTTATTTGTTTCTACTTGAAAATACTTTCTACAGTATTTTCAAGGGTAACACATGGAGGAAAAATGAAGTGACTTGTAACAGATGATTCTGAAATGTTAGCTTTGGTAGCACAAAGTGAAAATACAAATATATTCTTGCATGAGCACAACAAACAGAAAGGGTGGTCATCTTCACCGCACCCTGAAATATAACCAGATACTTTGTTCAGAAATGGCATTACCTTTATTCAGCTCAGCCTAGGCATTAGGTTAAATATGCAGTACATTTCCAGTGTATTTAACTTACAGCAACTTCTGCCATGAACCTGAGAGTACATTAAAGGGTGCTAGTGATTATAGTACACATACTAGATCAAGGAGATTCTGCTGCAATATTTTAATTTTCATTTAGATTAAATTTAAATTATAATTTACACCATTCTGCTAAAAAACAGGGAGAGAGGTGCTGTAAGTGTAGCAGCAGGCACGTATATCTTCATGTATTCTCCTCTATTTTTAACTTGTGGTTAAATTTAACAGACTTCCAAGTGCAAGTAGATTGAAGCTCCATCTAGTGCCTGGGGCCGGGAAGTTACTGAGAGATTTTCACTCCAAAACCAGCAAACATACTCAGAGAACTACGGAGGACCAGCAGCCAGCCTGGCATCCCAGAGCTGTCACACGCCAGTGAGAAGACTGTGGAATTGCTCTTACAGTGTATAAAGGCTTCATTTTAAAGCTGCAGTACCTTAGGCCAAGCAGAGACCACGGCACTGCCTGGACAGGGACACAGCACCCGGAACATGTGCCCACCATGGCGAGAGGGGTCCCTGTGTGTGCCCAGCACCTCGCTCCCCGCCGTGCTCCATCACCATCACCAACAAGTTCTGCACGGCTCCTCTCTTTGGATCCAGGGAACCGGGATGCTCCTGGTGCATCCCAATTCACCCTGCTAACCTCTATTCAAAACCAGGCCATCAACGGTTCTGAAATGCCCTCACTGTTTATACATGGCTTGAGCACTTGCTAGCAAGTCACCATTATCTCCTCCACAATGGTAACACAGAAAATGGGTGTCTATTACCAACACACAAAATAGTCTAGCTGGTGCTAATGCTCCCTTCCTCTCTTTTTCTGCGGTTTTTTTTGCAATGCCAAGTGCTAGAACTGCACCTGTTTCTAGCTCTGTAACAAAGTCATGCTGCCATGTCCCAACTCCTGTAAGTACATGCTATCCTGACCCAAAACAAGGAGGAGGTTTGTGTAGCAGAGGACAGTTGTTCAGATTGTTCAGTCAAAGCAGTAACATGTTGGAAGTTTTTTTACATGCAAAAGTCATATTTTTTCATTTAAGAAAAGTGATCCTCATTGTGCATTTTAGATTTGAGTTTCAAAGAAAACTGAAATGGAAGGAATCCTTTCACTCTCCTAGTTAAACGTAACCCACCCGAGCCACAAAGCTTTAAAAAGCACTATGCCAACTGGACACAGAGTAGAGAAAAACTGTGTTAGATGCATCTGTCCCACGTTTGTCTTCACATAACCTGAGCACATACTGGGAACTCCACCATTCAAAACATGGGACCAAACCGCACATGTGAGCAGCACAGGCACTCCAGGTACCTACTGATGATGCGGTGCAAGCACCACTGGTGCATGAGGATGTCAGCAATACAGAAAGGTGGGGATGAAGACTTACACAGCAGACGACTGGACTCTTCTTCATAGTACCACCACCATGACTCTGCTCCCAGCTGCATAAAGGCTGATAGCAAAAACTCAGCGTCTGCTCCAAAACAGCACCCTGCCTGAGATCCGACACTTCCTCCCCAGGCACTTACTGTGTGGTCACAGCAGCGGTGTCGGGGGACAGCCCATCTATAGGATGGGGGTACAAGCAAGACCACGACCTCTTGAAGCACCACCAGGTCTCTGGGGATGCCAGGTGAGTGCAGTGCTGAAGGAGCCGCCCCAGCTCCACCGGCCTCGGCAGTGACTGTGCTCGTCAAGCCTGCTGCATGCTCACCTTCCACAACGAACAGTTTGGTTGAGAGACGGAATGATCTATTGTCTCTAGAGAGGTACTTTGAAAGAAGAGAAAACGTTCTAAATGGAACCACATCATTTCTAGGCTACTTTCCCCTTTACTAATTTCTACTTTTCCCCGTTCCTCCCATTTTTATATTCTTAAGGTTTCCTTTCACTTGTACCAGAGTGGCTGCTCTACAGTTGCACAGTATTAGACTTTCAGACTGAATACACCTCTTCTAGGCTTACATAGACAACTCTGAGCAGAACAATATTCATATACTTTGTTCCTCAAAAATGTGATATTTATTTGAGTGGATACAATTGAGAGAAAAGCACTATACCTATGGCAGAAATAATTCTCTCGATGATGAAACTAAGTAGTAGTTCAACTAGCAAAAATTCACACCAAAATATTCTAAATATTAAATATACACAAGCTCTTCTTCGACAGCTAACAGCAGGCAAGTTGACTGCTGCTTATAGCTAGTCAAGTTTTTTGTGGCTAAAGAAAAATTTGGTATAAGGTTAGAACTGTATCATTTTTCTGGAAAAATATGGCTTCTTAGACTTCATAATTATTATTAAATGCTTTTGCAGACAGTGAATGTATTGGGTAGAAATAGTGTATCTCAGATAAATTTATGTATTTGTGATCCAATATCCTTTGGATTTTTAACAAGTAACAAGCATTAACAACAAAATCATTTGTGATCAGAGGTGGAAATAGCACCCAGCCAAACATATTTACAGATCCTACCAGTGAAAACAAGTTGAATGAAGAAAATAACACCCTGAACAAAGCTCCAGAGCTCCCCAGCTGCACCCTGTGGGTGACTGAATGTGCAGCAGAAAACGGTGCAGAAACAATCACCTACAGAAACTGTGAGCTAGAAAAACAGAACAGTCTGTCAGGCCTGGCACCAAGACACAGCCGGGAGAATGCTGCTGCCCGGGATGGTATCCTGCGGGAGAGGGTCCCCATGTTCTTGCCATGCACCATAATGCAACACAACAGTAGGAAAAGTTGGGATTTCTTCTTAATGCATGCTAGCACAGCGAAAAAATGCAGATCAGCTATTAAAAAGCTAATTTTGTTCTACCAGTCAACATTGACAGAGAAAAAACCAAGCAGATGAAGCCTGCGAAAAGTTAAATGTTCTCTTTCATCTCCTATCACTTCTCATTGCAGTTAGTGAAGTGTGCACAGGCGTCACAGGTTCAGAGTTTACACCACAGTAAGATTGTTACCTGTCCCTGTTAAACCACATTGCACAAATATCCATTAAGAAAACGACAGAAAATGCCAAGAGCCTGTACTTGCTGTGCTTCATTTTCCCCTTTTCTGCTTTCTCTCCCTCTAACTTTGTGCTTCTCCAATCCTCTTATTGTATTTCTTAGCCATAGTTTTGGCTTTTAAGATCAACTTCCACACAACCGTTCATCCACTGCAACAGCCAGTTGCCAGAGGCATGTGATGAGTCAACACGAGTTTGAGCAAAATAACATAAAGACCTTAGATTGAGTATGTTCCCACCTTCCCTACGCTGTGTCAAGCTATCTACAAACTTAATGAATTTCACTGTTTCATATGCTTATTTCATAACTGAAAAGTTAACAGTTACCTATTTGGGTTCTGTTTCTTTGACTTAAAGCAAAACAAAACACTGCAGGATCTAAGCACACCGAGGTGTCCGACTGCTTGGTAACTGTGAGGCATAGAAAGCTGTGTCATAAAGGCCTAACTCTGTACTTGTTACTCCTGTAGGGACTCTCATCAAAGACACCACTATGAACCAGAGACTACCTCTCCAAGTAAGAATTTACATACAGTGTGCTTTAATTTCTAGGATTAAGGTTTATTTTCTGTTGGCCTTCAGCGAGATCAAGAATTTACCTTAAAAATCCTAAAGCTGAACAAAGTTCCATGACTTTAGACATCTTTTTTAGTGCTTTGGCCAGTCTGTAAATCACATCCACAAAGAACTGTCCCTCCTCCTATTTTAAGTACTTATGGAAGCCACAGAAATGGAAGCAATTTCATACTCTTATCTGACACAGCCATATCCCTACATTTGCATCTGATTTTCAGAGTTACATTTTAGGTTTGTTCTGTTTGAACTTGATGGTTAAATAAAGAATAAGCAAGGGAAACCCTTCAGAACTGCTTACATAACTGATTATTAGGAAGACAAAGGTTTTGCTGAGCTATCTTATTGGTAAAACCATACCAGGCCAAAATCCATTAAGGAGATGAAACTTTCACCACAGAGAGTTAACATGGAGTTAAACCATTGTTCCAAACAATGCAAGATACACAAGAAAAGCACCTTTTTTTCAGAACTTTCTGGATGGTTTAAGTGCCATTGTACAAGGCTCTTTGCAGTGCAGCCACAGCTATGCTGGGGTGGGACAGGACCTTCTTCATGCACAGGTGTAGTAGCTGTCCAGTAAAACTCTGCACTGTGGTCTTAATGATTGCTGCATTTTTAATTACTGTATTTTTTTAAACCTAGTTTCACGTTTTCCACACATTAATATGTAATTTTCATAATTTGTTTCTAGCTAACACTCATTCCAGTCTCTGGTGGCTCCCTGGGGTTTCTGCCAAGTCCCTTGGGTAGCTGTGGAAGGACCCTGCCCAGCCCAACCCTCGCCAGGCTGACACAGACTGATCCTGGCTGTCACAGAAGAAGCGAATCCGCTGACTTGTAGCACTTGTAAATTGGTGTTTCCCTCTGCACTTCTGAAAGCACTTGTGGTAAAGAGACAGACGGCCACAGGAACCCAGCAGGAACCCAGTATGGTCAGGAGGGGAAGTCACCAGACCAGCGCCCACATGGGCACCGGCTACCAGAGCCAAGCACCGCAGCCCATGAGCCCTGGCTCTGTGAAGTTTATCTCCAAAAAAAAGCCCAGCTGCATTCTGCTAGTGGTTGACTGCCCTCCTGTCTGTACATAAATGCTGGTTACAGTAATCTCCAAATGGTGAAAAACACCAATTTGGTGAAAAACAGTTAGAACCTGTGACATCATAATGGTTGGACTAAATGATCGCAGAGATCTTTCCCAACCTAAACAATTCTATCATAAGAAGTCCTGCCTTTGGCTGCCTCATCATTCCAAGCACAGCAGCAGTTCTGGTAGCTACAAGGCCTGACAGAAAAACCCAAGTTACACTACTCACAAAACATAACCCTCCTTCACGTCTTTGGCCAATTTCAATTTTTCTGTTAACACTATAAAAGCAGTCAAGTTTCTCACAAAGCTGTAAACAGTGAGTACACTCCGGTTAAGTACAGCCAGTACTTAAAAATTCTTCTAAATGATTATTTTTCTTAGATGTGATCCAACATCAATTTTAGACAAAGTTTTGAACTGAAGCAAAAGACCAGTAATTGTAACAAGCTACACAAAATCCTGCCAAATTGTGGCTGTAGTGTGCCATTAAATTCCAGAAAGAACAACTACCAGGTGAAATGTAGGAAGAGACTAAAATGCAAGAAATCATGATTTCACAACTATTTACCATATGGGTATAGCTTACTACCAGCCCATTTCACATGTCAGTCTAGGCACTGACGTTATCTATCAATTTTAACAAGAATATTTTTATACTTGTATAAATGTTTCTCTTGAGAAATGTCTCAAATTCCAATTAACTTTCATAGCAAAAAAACCACAACAACCCTGGAGGTCCGTGCTCTTACATCTTTAACATACAGAGCACATCCTCATTTTCTTAAATCCAACAGTCTCAAAGGTGTTGCTGCAGTAGTGCCTACACAAACAGTATCATAACGATTGTATAACATAGCACACAACCAAACGAGGCACCTAAGAGTGAAAATAAAATTAAAGGATCATGATTTTCAGAAATACCACTGGTGACTGCTGAATCTGCAAATTATACAAGCTATCTGGTAGCTTTGTAACATTAAATAACAGCAACCCAATTTAGACTTCACTTTCTAAATATATTACTAGAGTTAGTTCACCAATAACGACTAGAAGCTGATCTACCAAGCAGGTGCGAAATCCTCTACTCTGATCCAGCCATTTAATGTTAAGGAGATCCCAGACTTCCATGCAGTTATTTCCAGTTTAAATCATTAAAAGCAGATGTCTGTATTCCCTGTATTGCTAACACAATCTGAGCACCAAAACAGCCCTCACACCTGGTCTGTGCAGCTGTTACAAAAGGTAACATTCCCCGTGAAGCAGCAGCAATATTACCCCACCCACTCTGCACTCTGACATAGAGGTGAAACACTCGTCAAAGAGGCAAAACAATGAAGCACCACACATCAACCTAGCGTGGCTCTAGATTCTGGGAAAGCAGCAGCTTCCCCCCACACCCTGGCCCAGCTCTGGGCTGGCAGTGACCATGGGGTCTCTGCCTCCCAGGAAGCAGGACTAGATGCTGGGCTTCAAGGGCTCGGGAAAGCACAGATGCTCCTTGGGCAGAAGGGATGGACAAATGTGTTGGAGGGCGGGCACATGCAAGGAGGTGAGATCCCTTCAGGGAAGAGGGGCATGGCCTTTGGCTGAAGTCCTGGAAACCCATCGGTTCTTGCGTGAGATACCTGCATGCTTGTACCAAGCATGGTACAATTAATCTCATTAATCTCATTAATCAAAGGATAATTATGCTAGCATAGCAAATAAGCAGCTCCAAAATCCTCGAGGCCTGCCCCTGGGTTACAAGATGTCTGTCTCTATATCCATTAAATCCACTTATTAAAGTAACACAATTTGGAATCCTTATTGCAACTTGAAGACAATTATAAAAAATCAAACACATTTTGATTGAACTCTAAAACTAATGGGTCCGTCAGCCTCCCATTGATTTCAGATGGATGTGTTCCATTTTGTGCCAGGAAGAATGTTTAACTGGGACCTCCTACAGGCCAGCATTAAATAGAGAAGTGACCCTCAATGGCACCTTCAGACAGAAGAGAACCTTTTCTCCTTTCCATTGAAGGAATCTCTGGAGGCAGGATGATGAAGGCAAGCCAAACATCACAAAAAGCTTTAGCTATTTTAAAAGCTGAAAGCAACTTTAAAGACTAACTCATTGCTAGATACAGTGACATGAGAATGTATCTGGGATACATGGATGATGCTGTCCAAATTCAGAGGGGTAAAGGCAGTGTGCAAATAAAATAGAGAAAAAACCCTTGTGGAATTAAGGTAAAAGATGCAAATGAGCTCTTTTCCAAGTACCTAGTAATCCAAGCAATTAGTACTAAACAACACTCAATCCCATGACAATGGAACTAGGTTGTTAAAGGACTAAGAAACCCTGAAGTGTGCTGTAGGGGTATCCATTATAAATACCTGGGGACTTAAGGTAAGGGAAAAGAAGGTTAAAGGGAAAGGTAAAAGAAAGGTCAGGAAAAGGCAGATTCATTTATTGTATACTATACCTTGGCATATTCAGGTGTGAGATCAAACTTCCTGAATTACAGTCACAAAACTATAGACACGGACAGCCACACCACATCCCACCAGTCTCCATTGCCCCAAGAATCACAACAGTCTCCCAGTAAAACAAATCCACCTTGCTCAAAAGCAAGATGATCCCCCCACCAATTTCAATGTTAAGGAAAACAGAGTAATTGCCTCGAAACATGCCCTTAAAGGTGCTGGTGAACACTCCTGCGACCCAGGAC
This sequence comes from Daphoenositta chrysoptera, assembly GCA_013397915.1. Taxonomy (NCBI): domain Eukaryota; kingdom Metazoa; phylum Chordata; class Aves; order Passeriformes; genus Daphoenositta; species Daphoenositta chrysoptera. The sequence goes on along the minus strand of VZRO01000190.1, from coordinate 237,117 downwards.
AGCCTAGGAGCAGTCAAGCCATCCTGCCCAGGGCCCAGTATCAGTGCAGCAAACCAATGGCACCAGTCTCGGGTGTTGTAAAGGAATATGGAACTAAATTATTGAAATAGAGACTTGGTGGAACCTGGAACAATAAACCCCAAAATCGCGAGTTACAATCCCTCGCAGAAATAAAATGTAACAGATGCTGGTGTGTGAGACAGGGACGCACCGCTGAGGTCCGGGAGGATGGAGAGCAGGGGCGAGGCAGGCAGGGTGTCACCCACTCTCCGAGGGGCGCAAAGACAGACGTGAGATTATAAAAACACCACAAATGCAGCGCCTGCACAGGGGCCGCAACGGCACAGCGGAGCGGGGGCGCGGGAAGGATCGGGCGCCGGACCCTCTGTGCATTTCCAGAAGCGGGCACCGCTCTGCCCCAGCAACACAGCCGTGATCCCTCTGGGTTCCCCCGGGGACCGCCCGCCGTGAAGGCAGCGCAGCGCCGTTCCCTGAGCCCCGGGGGCCGCGTCCGGCCAGCCCGGGTCGCGCCGGGCGGGAGGGCGCCTCCGCCGGTACTCACCGATCCCGGCCGCTCCCGGCCTCCGGTGGGGGCATCAGGGCGGCTGCACGGATGTCCGGCCCCGCCGCGCCTCTGCCCCGTGAGGTCCGAGCCGGGCGCGGGGAGGGTCCCGCAGCGCCCGCTCCGCAATTCCACCAGGCCAAGCCGGGCTGGGCCAGCTCCCCGCAGCAGTCCCGGGACTGGCCGCACCGACCTCCAACGGCCGAGCAGCTGCGGCCCCGGGCATCGATCCCCGGGCATCG